>CM056586.1:73735106-74067606 GCA_029721435.1 Gymnothorax reevesii
AGTTAAAATGTGGCTATTTGCTCGGCCCAGATTAGTTTTCTCACGTTTGCGTCGGGCTGTGCACCTCTGTCTGGTTGTCTCTCAGAACTGGTGAACCGTTATCTGCTAATTTTCCCCAAATCAGCAAAGTACATCCCGAACTGCCGTGAATTTAGTAGTGCGCATTATGTCACTGATTGACCGGTGGAGAATTAGTTCTGCAGTATCTGTGTAAATAACAAATAGATTCTTTGGTTCAGCTGTACTGCTCTGAAAAGAAGGTGCCGCAACAAATTAGAATTTAACGGCATCATTCTTTGCGGTACGTTCAGCAGCAATTGGAGACATCGTATGACTTTGATGTTTTGTTGAGTTGAAGTAATTTAGTTAAATATTAGGGACTCGCATTGATCAGCAGCGATTTACCATTTTATTTATTCTGATGGATGCCTGAAACACATTGTATAACTGCCATATAATTGCATTTATTCTTTTCGTATTTTCAGTCCAATATTTTTAATTTTTAAGATATTTTGATTCTATTTATTCTTTCCTGGTCACCTGCTCCTGCCTGAAAAGTTATTAACTGTAGTCCCCGGGCGAAGTCAGGGCTACTGTGGATTTGGCCTTGTCACATGTCCGCTGTAGAGGTTTCCTCGTGGACGCTCAACGGGCCACATATTTAGGGCTATTTGGTTTATATTTTGTATGTGTACGGGCAATGGTTAGGGCATGGCGCCTATCGATTTTGGTTGCCATGGTAACATTTTTGTGTGAAGAATAAGCCAAAATGAAAAATGCGTGCGATCAGGGGCTACGGCCATTAGTTGCGGGCGACCGACCAGTCTAGTTTAATTTACAGTAAATTGAAACACATTAAGTAATTATTTCTCGATTCCTTTATTGAGGAAAGAGGATATTTCTCAATTTTTTTTAAAGGGTTATTCACTATGTATTTTTGTGTTCATTTATATTGTATATTTTTGAATGTCTCCGATGCATTGAAGGACATTTTATTTACTTAAAGAATTTGTTGAACAGTCAGCCTTACACCAGCTGGCAAACAGGATTTTTCCCGGCACCATAAAGTAGGCAGGGATGGTATAAAGCTGGCAGACGGCAGGGGGGGCAACTAACAAAATGTGAAACCTTTACATGAGCGTAAATCAGGGGCCAGCGGACACATTCCCTCTTCAGGGTCCTCCTCTTTCACAGGCCGACCAACGAAAACGGCCAAGTTTTGGTCAGATGCTGACCTTTTTCAACACAAACACAGCAACACAAAATCAAAAACACGCCACATTCCCACTAAACTTAGCACCACAACACTTTGAAGTCGATGAATTTTTCACCAGAACCAAACTCAAAAAATTGCATGGCTTGTAACAATCCCAGAGGCGAACCAAGTTTTCAGTCGTATGTTGCTGGTTCTGTGAAAACGGTAGACATCCGACAAACTTCTGCTTCAGCTTGGCCGTTTTCTTTGGTAGGCCTATTTCAGACTGCTTTCCTGCTGCACATGTTGCGATACAGCGCCACTGCAGCTGTGCTGGCGTAGAGCCGCAATTGCAGTTACAAACATCAAATCCACTGAGTTCAATGCTTGTTAGGAAACAAGGCAATCAGAGATAGCAGACCTGGCCCCAGCCACGGGCTGACATACAGACTGACAGAAACACACACACACACACACACACACACACACACACACACACACAGACATGATCATTGCTTAACCTGGCCCCCTAGGGGAGGGGCCAGGTAATAATGTTTTCTGTGGAAACAAGTTCTTGATTTTTTTTTTTTTTTTCGGGAGGCGGAGGCAGCATAAAATTTGATGGAGGCGGCTGCCTCGCAATTCTCTATGCAGGGAAAACCAGTCATTTCGGAAAAGCAAGTACACGCTCTTCAAGTCCAGAGCTGGGTCACTCCGTGTCCACTGAACCGATTACTGGGAGGTCCAGAACTCAACCCCTTCAAAAATATTTTGAAAAAATTAATGGCTGTTTATCATCATCAGGTAGGACCATGGGCGTAGGGACGGGGGGACGTGTCCCCTCCAATATTGGAGACAGGCGCATTTGTCCCACCCAAAAATTATATCGCGGAGGAGAAAAATATTTGATTTTGAAATTTTTAACTTGCGTGCTTTTATTTTGAAAGCGCAACAGTGCGTCATGTGACTGGCCCGCCCCTCCCTCACCGGCTCTGAAAGTGTTTGGGAGGCGGGAGACTGCGGCAGTCGACTGCAGGTGGTCTGATGACAGAAACTCTCTTCATTATTTCCACAGTACTATAAGGGTCAACGAATGTTAATTAAACATGTTCTCTAGTTTCAACTAGCGAACTAAACCTGGTTTCTGTCACATGTTTGTTAGTAATCGGGTTGCTAGGTGTAGTAGCTAAGTATAAGCCAAGCGGATATGTCAGATTATGTGGTGAATTTCAGTGGAGAAATTCCGCGAAGGTGCCATTATTATTGAATTATTTTATATGCAGGAACCTCAGCAGTAAGATAGAGCAACAGGCAAGCTGTTGGGGGATACAGGTGTATCAGGGCTTCAGGTGAGGGCATAATTATGACTTGTTCAGTGGATTTATAGGGAAAACATTAAAGTTAAAGTCTCATGATGTTCAGCAAATATACCTTTGAAAGAGGTTATAATGTTGCGTCACCGCACAATAAGATGTTTAATAGATGTTTAATGGAGAGAATTGTGAGCTGACTTGCTAACGTAGTTATATATCCACGCACTTCAATGTCCAGGTTATTAGATCTGAGCGGGTTTCATGAGTGCGCTGAGATGGTCTGAGCGGGTTTCATGAGTGCGCTGAGATGGTCTGAGCGGGTTTCATGAGTGCGCTGAGATGGTCTGAGCGGGTTTCATGAGTGCGCTGAGATGGTTTGCAGCTGTCAGTTAAGGTTGTGGCAAATTTATGTAAGTGGCATCTTTTTTTTTTTTTTTTTTTTTTTTAAACATGTCTTTATTGGATTTTCCACATTAAACATAATCATGTAGCAGTCAAAAGACACATAACAAAACAAAATACTTGAACAGGCAGCATATAACATTCGACCTTAACTCATATCTCATGGTACATCGAAAAGTCCCATCTCTTCACAATTACATACTATATTTTACAAAGCATCTTCTATATCACCATGTTTAATAAAATCTAAAAATCTTTCCCAAATGTCTTTAAATTCAGAGGTTTTCTTCCTGATAGCATAGGTGAGTCTTTCTAAAGCCAGAGTTGATGTTAGATTACTCAACCACATACTGAGGGTAGGAGCGTTAACGTTTTTCCAGCACAGGGCGATTGAGCGTCTAGCCTGTAGTAGACAAAGACTAGCCATCTTTTTTTCATTAGTAGGTAGAGAGCAATTAGCTGGATAGATACCCAAAACACACAATTTAGGATTTAGAGGAATCAAGGTAGAGGTCAACTGTGAGATATACTGTGTCACCAGACTCCAAAATCTTTGAATAACCCCACATTCCCATATGCAATGGTATAGAGTACCTTGGTATTCATTGCACTTAAAGCAAAGATCAGGAATATTCGGGTTAAATCTGTTCAATTTTACAGGAGTAGTGTACAATCTCATTATCCACTTGTATTGTATCAAGCGTAGCCGGGTGTTAATGGTCTGAGAATGGGTCCTTGCGCATATTGTATCCCATTCATCCAGTGATATTTCCTCATTTAAATCTTGTGTCCATTCTTGTCTCTTTCTCTCAGAGTTATCCTTGTTGTTATTAACCAAAATTTTATATACTTGAGCAACCCGCCCCTTGCTGAAGCAGTTCTGTACAGAGAATGATTCCAGTGTGGACAATGGAGGTTGCTGAGATGAATTATTTAGGCGAGACATAATAAAGCTTCTGATCTGCAAGTATTTAAAGAAGTGTTTGTTCGGGATGTCGAACTTAGTTTTCAGATCATCAAATGACAACAATATATTGTCATTGTATAAATCTAAAAGCTTAGTTATTCCCTTATTAAACCAATTTTTAAACCCCCAATCACTCTTGGCTGGGCTGAAATGTTCATTACCCCAAATCGGAGAAAAGCAAGACAATACTGGTAAATCTTCTAGATATTTATGTACTTCATACCAGACCCTAATTGTGTTTTTCACAAAGGGATTGTTTGTTTTTTTCGTCAAAATTTTTATCGGGGCAGAGTACAAAAAACTGTGCAGTGCCAATTCCCCCGCGGAAAGAAGTTCAATTTGTAGCCAGGGCAAATCTATTTCTTCAGAAAACCAGAACATGGCAGCTCTCAATTGGGCAGCCCAGTAATACCATTGAATATTAGGTAGTTGTAGCCCCCCCCTGTCATACGGCAAATATAGAAGGGACAGCCTGAGTCTTGGTTTTCTATTAATCCAGATAAAGCTCAAAAACAGCTTTCTGATTTTTGAAAAGAATGAGGGTGGGGGAGCTAACGGGATCGATTGGAACAAGTATAGAAGCTTGGGTACAATTGTCATTTTAATTACACTTATTCTGCCTAGTAAGGAGAGAGGTAGAGTCATCCACCTCGTAATATCTTCGGATAATGACGCTAGAATGGGTTCATAGTTTGTTGAACTGATGTCTCTTATCTTTGGGGTTATGTTGATACCCAGATATTTAAAACCACTGATCGCATTTATGAAGGGGTGGGGTATTGTTGATTTTCTTCTTTCACTCTCATTTAGAAACAAAATTGAAGATTTCTCTATGTTCACCCTAAATCCAGTGAAGCTACCAAATTTACCTAATGGCCCTAAAAGGGACGGTATTGATTTTCTTAGGTGAGAAAGAAATACTATAGTGTCATCTGCAAATAGCGCGGTTCGATGGTCCAAGCCCCCTGTACTAATACCACATATATTTGGATGTGTTCTTACTGCTAGTGCCAGCGGCTCCATTGCTATTACAAAAAGTAAGGGTGAGAGCGGTGAGCCCTGTCTTGTGCCGCGGGATAGTTTGAATGGCCGAGATGTCATGTAGTTTGTGCAAACTTCAGCCGTAGAATCAGCAAACAAAACATCAACCCATTTACAGAAGTAGTCTCCAAATCCAAATCGTCGAAGCACGTCTGTCAAATATGGCCATTCGACTCTGTCGAATGCCTTTTCGGCGTCTAGTGATAGAATAGCGGTGTCTGAGGACCCTTCATTAGCATGAACTATATTAAGCACTCTCCTCACATTATGAAAACCCTGTCGATTCTTCACAAAACCATTTTGGTCAGCATGTATAATGGATGGCAAGACCCTCTCAAGTCTCATGGACAGGGCCTTCGCTATAATTTTTGCATCAGAGTTCATAAGTGAAATTGGTCTGTAAGACCCACATTCAGTTGGTATCTTGCCTGGCTTCAAGATGAGTGTAATTAGAGCGCTTTGTAAAGACGGAGGGAGGTGGCCGCACTCAAAGGCTTCTGCATACATTTCTAATAAAGGGTCTACTAATTTGTCTTTAAATAATTTGAATATGTCAATTGGCAGCCCGTCTGGTCCTGCGGCTTTTCCACTTTTCAAATTGCAAATGGCAGTACTGATATCTGTAACATCTAACTGTTTATCCAACCTAAGCTTTGTCTCTTCTGGTATAGTGGGAATTTCTAACCCATCTAAGAAAGTTTTCTGATCCGAGGAATCTGATGGGTAATTCGAATGGTAAAGTGTACTATAAAACGACACAAATGTTTGATTAATTTCCAATGGGTCAGTTGTAATAAAACCTTTTTCGTTCCTAATTGTATTTATAGCCTTTTCTGAGTTGAGTTTTTTGATTTGCCAGGCTAGCAGCCTACTGGGTTTTTCCCCATGTTCATAAAAAGTCTGATTAAGTCTCAATAAACTATTTTCCGCTTTTTGTGTGGAGAGTACTTCATATTCGGCCTTAAGGGCCAGCAGCTTTTGTTTAGCTGACGACGAGTTATCAAGGCTCACCTCTCTCTCCATCTCTCTAATTTCTGTGTTCAATTCGTTCATTTTTTGTTTAAATTTATTAAATTTGGAACTAGTAAAGCTTATCATCTGACCTCGGATATAAGCTTTAAAAGCCTCCCATCTAATGGTCGCAGAGGTCTGATCAGTATTGGTAGTAAAATATAGATCAATATGTTCACCCACAAATTTGATAAACCCAGAGTTTTGCAGCCATCTAGGGTGCAATCGCCATCTATTTGTCCTCCTATGCAATTGTGAGCCGCTGTAAAATAAGGAAGTGGGAGAATGGTCTGATAGAGCCGTGCTGTCATAATGGCATTCTGATATGTTGGGCAGTAGTGACCTGGAGACTAAAAAATAGTCTATACGAGATTGGGTTTTAAATGATGATGTAAAGCATGAGAATTCTTTTTTTTCCGGGTTTTGTACTCTCCAAGGATCACAGAGATTCAGTTCATCTATAAAGCGCTGTATCTTCTTCCTGCTGTGTGAATGTGAAGTATCCACCCCAGAGGACCGATCAAGTTTTGGGTCAAGAGTGCAATTGAAATCCCCTGCTATCAGAGCTGTACCCGGGAGGGATGCAATTAACAGAAATAAATTTTCAAAAAATGCAGGGTTGTCTTCATTGGGGCCATATACACTGATTAAGTTAATTTTTTCTTGTAAAAGTGTACCTTGTACCACCAAATATCTACCAGCCGCATCAGAAATAGTATTATTTACTTGGAGTGGTACTGATTTGTGGATCAATATTAGGACCCCTCTCGAGTGTGATGAGAAGCAGGATGAGAACACCTGACCTGGCCATCTCCTACGCACTTTCAGTAGATCCTCTTTGAGTAAATGTGACTCTTGAATAAAGACAAATGAGGAATCTAGTTGTTTAATCCTAGTGATAACCTGCTTCAATTTGATTAATCTAGCCATCCCCCTCACGTTCCAGGATGTAAATTTTAAATCTTTATTTGGAGTCATCTTAAATAATTTTCAGATAGAAGTATGTAGCTTTAAGTTGGTTGTCCGATCTATGGATATACCTGTAGGTTTGTAGTGAAGTACCATGATGAGTGCAATAAAGCAATTTTTCACCGTGGGCGATATAAGAAGGTACAAAAAGAACATAATAAACAACAAAATGCTGCCACAAACAAATCCCCTTCGCTGTTATCCCGAACAATACAGCTACTAATACCCCCCCTCCCCCTTTACTTCTGGGAAGGACCATAAGCAAAGACAGATCCAGAGCAAAGCAAGGGAGCCGTCAGCCAAACTATAATCTTGATACACCTTTACAAACTAAGGCACAAGTGGTAGAAAACAAAACAAAGTAAATAGACATGAAACTTATGAGTCTCCCGGCAAAAATTCGGTATTTTCACGAACCTAAGAATGAAAAGCTGAAGTATCTATGTTTCTTTCATATCCGTTATATATTGGGCCAAGTCAAAATCCAAAAATCAAAAATCGAAAATACAGGCCCTTTAAAAGGTAGTAGTTTCAGATAAAGCCATCATAGGAGTCAACAAGAATGGCATCGCGGGTGAAAAGAAAGATGAGAAAATTAAAATAAAATTTCCACCTCATGCAGTCTGTATAAATGGAATTGCAGTCCTCAAATTATATTTAACCTTGCATCCAAAAGCAGTAGTACTAACGTAAAATTATGAGGTGGGTAAATTACACTCTGCAAGTACAGTTTCTTTTAATAATCCACTGTCTACCCCGCGTCATTACTCACATGGCTTCCAGGTTTACTATTAGTCCGTTTGTGTCCAGCTCAAGTCTCATCAACCCCGCCGGTGCGTGTCAGTCCCCTGGTGAACTTTTCAGCATCTGATGGGGAGTTGAATTCGCGTGTCTGTCCATCGACCGTCACTCGAAGCTTGGCTGGGTACACCATCCCGTAGCGGACATCCAGGGATCTCAGCTGCTGTTTCACCCCATCAAAGCGTCTCCTCTGCCGCTGTAGCTCTGCAGATATATCCGGAAAAAACATGACCTCCTGCTCCTCGTAAAGTACCTTGCCTTTGGTCCTGGCTGCACGCATTGCTCTGACTTTATCCTGGAAGTTCAGGAATTTAATGATGAGGACTCTCGGACGGGGAGATCTGGCACTCTGTGTCCCCGTGGGAATCCTGTGTGCTCTCTCAATAACGGGAGGTGAGGGAAACGTTGCCGGGCCCAGAGCTTCGGGTAACCACCTCTGGAGAAAAGCGATTGCATCAGATTTTTCAGCTTTTTCAGGTAGGTTGACCAACCTGAGGTTTGATCTCCTCGAGCGGTTCTCAAGATCGTCCAACTTATATGTGAGTTGCTCCACTTGTTTAATGAGCTCGTCAGTTTTGCCTTTCCCGGAGTTAACCGCATCCTCGACTTTGCTAATCCGCTCCTCCGCCTCGTCCATGCGGCCTGAAAAGTCTCTCACATCCCTCTTAACATCATGGATTGCATTCAAAACTCCGTCCAGTTTAGTGGCAAAGTCATTTCTCATCAGGTCCAGTCTTTGAATAACAGTCAGGCTTGGGTCCGAGTCAGCAGGCGCTGTCGCTGTCGCTGGCAGAGACGGCGGGTTAGCATCTTCAATTGAGCTAGTCATGCTGTTAGCATCCCCTTCGTCGTCGTCCACGGTGAAGCCCGCTGCGTTTCTACCCTTACTTTTTCTTGACGGCATTTTAATCGTGGTGTTTTCAGCAATCTTGTCAGCGTCGGTTAACTGTTGTGTTCGTGATTCTTCAAAATGACAAAGGATTTTAGCCGAATTTCACCGGGAGCCCACAGAAACACGTCTGCTCAGTTCAGCGGCATGGCCACGCCCCCTGTAAGTGGCATCTTTGTATGAAAGTATTAGAGGCACCTTGCGTAGCCTAATTAAAAAAAGGAGAAACACTCATTCGGATAATTTCTGTATACAGTATCGGCAGTATCTGCCCTCAGATTTACAAGAATTTTCCAGCTTGCGCTGTGTGCACTCGCATGACATACATGTTCCTACCACTTCTCCTGTTAAACCTGCACCCTTTGTGCCCCAATGTTAAACTCATTCCTCTGCCCTTGGGTAGGACATGTTGGGTGAATCCAAGCATTTTTCACTGAGTTATGGGCCTTCAAATTATAGGAGTGAAAGCTCATTCATGAGTGGCATGCAATTTCATAACGTTTTTAAGCCATTGTTTTCATACCATCTCATAAAGCTCAATCTTTGAAACGTAGCTAAACAGGACCTGAATTATCCAAATCTGCAGATTTAGGCTATCTGTCACACTTCCAGAGATACAAAACCCAAAACCAGTGAAGTTGGCACGTTATGTAAATCGTAGATAAAAACAGAATACAATGATTTGTATCGTAAATAAAAACCGAATACAATGATTTGCAAATCATTTTCAACCTATATTCAATTGAATACACTGCAAAGACAAGTTACTTAATGTTCGAACAGGTAAACTTTGTAATTTTTTGCAAATATTAGCTCATTCGGAATTTGATACCTGCAACATGTTTCAAAAAAGCTGGCACAAGTGGCAAATGTAATGTGAATATAGGCCACTAGATGGCAGTATTTACCTTTTTTTGTTAAGCTCAGACTGGAGTCATGTGTAGACATGTCCTGGACATGTCTGGGGCAAGGCTCAGAAAATTTAAAAAAAGAGGTCTAAATGTGGGTGGGGTCTGCAAAAGAGTATATAAGGAAAAGAATTGAGACAGTAAAGTAGTAGGAGAAATTGCAAGAAGATGACCAGACCTGCCATTCTGTTCAAGACCTGTGACGTTTCTTTTGTGGATTTCTTTGCCTGTGTTTGAGCATTTTCATCATCCAGGACATCACCAAGCCACCCCCACGAAAAGGGATTGTAAATATTGATGTTTTGTACATAATTCAATCTTGGTCTTTAGGTTAGTCAGTTGTTAGTTATTGTCTTTGTTAAAAAGTAAATGTGTTTGAGTTTTTAAAACTGTGTCTGTCATCCCTTGCTGTTGCTGTTGCTGTTCTGTTATAAATGTAATAAAAAATTGGGGCCATAACAAATTGGGGGCTCAAGGTCCGGGATAGACCATTTTGTGAGTAATTTATTGAAAATCTAACATTTCAAATTGTAAAATTGATTTTTTTTAATTGAATACATATATATTGACAACAGCAATGGATGATTTCTTGGCATCACCAACCGTAGGGGTTTTGAAGTCTTTTAAAAAGACAGAACTGCTAGAAATTTGCAGACATTTAGAGCTGACAGAGGTGAAACCAGCCATGCGAAAAGCAAGACTGGCTAGAGAGATAGTTGAATATTACATTGATGAAAATGTGTTTGCACCCGGAGATCTGGAACAGTTTCCAGTGGAAAATCCAAATATAGAAATGGAACTTAAATTAAAACTGCTAGAGATTGAAAGGGAGGAAAGAGAAAAAGAAAGGGAGGAAAAAGAAAAGCAAAGAGAATTTGAAAGGGAAGAAAAAGAAAAACAAAGAGAATTTGAGTTAGAAAAATTTGCAAGACAGAGAGATTTTGAATTAGAGAAATTCGATAGAGAAGAAAGACTCCAAATGGAGCAACTAAAAATTAAAATTGAAACTAAAAATAAATTTTGTGCCAGTCAGGAGGTAAAACTGGTGCCTCCATTTTCGGAAAAGGATGTTGACAACTATTTCCAGTGTTTTGAAAAGGTAGCAAAGAGTTGCCAGTGGCCAAAGGAACACTGGCCTCTGATGTTGCAAACTGTCCTCAAGGGTAAAGCTCAACAAGCCTATTCGGCTTTGTCTGCAGATGATTCCTCTGATTATGAGGTTGTCAAAAAGGTTATTTTGAGAGCTTATGAGTTGGTTCCAGAGGCTTACCGACAGAAATTCAGAGGTCTGTAACTAGAACTGATGTGTTTCCAATACCTAGGATTGATGATTGTATTGATAGAGTAGGGCAAGCAAAGTTTCTGACCAAGATTGATTTATTGAAGGGTTATTGGTGTGTGCCTTTAACTGAGAGGGCCAAGAGCATCTCTGCTTTTGCCGCACCATCTGGATTGTACCAGTATGAAGTCCTACTCTTTGGCATGAAAAATGCCCCAGCCACGTTCCAAAGGATGATACAATCTACAATCGCCGGATTGCCACACACGGGTGCGTACATCGATGATCTGATCACATGGAGTGACTCCTGGGAAGAACATCTAAAAGATGTAGAGACGTTGTTCCAGCGCCTGACCCAGGCTAACCTGACTGTTAACCTGAGCAAGAGTGACTTTGGTTGTGCTACTGTCACCTATCTTGGCTACGTCATAGGCCAGGGTAAGGTGGCACCCATAAATGCTAAAGTCCAAGCCATCATGGACTTTCCAGTTCCTGACAACAAAAAAGCTTTGCGCCGCTTCCTTGGAATGATCGGGTACTACCGCAAGTTCTGCAAGAACTTTGCTGAGATTGCTCTCAGTCTAACTAACCAACTGAAGAAAGGCGTAAAGTTCACCTGGGATGATGCATGCCAGAGAGCCTTCGATCGCCTGAAGTCTCTGCTGTGTCACTTCCCCGGGCTCAAATCTCCTGACTTCAACAAACCGTTCTCCATCGCGGTCGATGCTAGCGACCAAGCTTGTGGATCTGTGCTCCTACAGAGAAGTGACTCTGATGACATTGAGCATCCCGTGGCATACTTCTCCAGGAAGTTCAATCGCCACCAAAGGTACTATTCCACAATAGAGAAGGAGCTGTTGGCTCTGGTTCTATCTTTACAACACTTTGAGGTTTATGTTTGTACAGGACAAAAGCCAATGATTGTGTACACTGACCATAATCCGTTAATGTTTTTGAGTAAGATGAAAAGCAAGAATCGGAGATTGTTGAATTGGAGTTTGATTTTACAGGAGTTTGACTTGGAAATTAAGCATGTGAAGGGTACAGACAATGTAATTGCTGATTGCTTATCCCGTGTTTGAATGTGTATATATATATATCATGTGTTTGAATATTGTATGATATGTATATATAGACAAGTGTTCACTTAACCATTTTGTATTGAACAGAAAAATTTTGCCTTTATGAGTCAAAATTTTTCCCTTTTGGAATGGAGATGTAATGTGAATATAGGCCACTAGATGGCAGTATTTACCTTTTTTTTGTTAAGCTCAGACTGGAGTCATGTTTAGACATGTCTGGGGCAAGTCTCAGAAAATAAAAAAAAGAGGTCTAAATGCGGGTGGGGTCTGCAAAAGAGTATATAAGGAAAAGAATTGAGACAGTAAAGTAGTAGGAGAAATTGCAAGAAGATGACCAGACCTGCCATTCTGTTCAAGACCTGTGACGTTTCTTTTGTGGATTTCTTTGCCTGTGTTTGAGCATTTTCATCATCCAGGACATCACCAAGCCACCCCCACGAAAAGGGATTGTAAATATTTATGTTTTGTACATAATTCAATCTTGGTCTTTAGGTTAGTCAGTTGTTAGTTATTGTCTTTGTTAAAAAGTAAATGTGTTTGAGTTTTTAAAACTGTGTCTGTCATCCCTTGCTGTTGCTGTTGCTGTTGTGTTATAAATGTAATAACAAATTGGGGCCATAACACAAAAAAGACTGAGAGTTGAGGAATGCTCATCAAACACTTATTTGGAACATCCCACAGGTAAACGGGCTGATTGGGAACAGGTGGGTGCCATGATTGGGTATAAAAGCAGCTTCCCTGAAATGCTCAGTCATTCACAAACAAGGATGGGGCGAGGGTCACCACTTAGTGAACAAATGCGTGAGCTGATTGTCGAACAGTTTAAAAACAACATTCCTCAACGAACTATCGCAAGAAATTTAGGGATTTCTTCATCTACGGTCCGTAATATCGTCAAAAGGTTCAGAGAATCTGGAGAAATCACTGCACGTAAGCGACAAGGCCGAAAACCAACATTGAATGCCTGTGACCTTCGATCCCTCAGGCGGTACTGCATCAAAAACCGACATCAGTGTGTAAAGGACATCACCACATGGGCTCAGGAACACTTCAGAAAACCACGGTCAGTAACTACAGTTCGTCGCTACATCTGCAAGTGCAAGTTAAAACTCTACAATGCAAAGTGAAAGCCATTTATCAACAGCACCCAGAAACGCCGCCGGCTTCACTGGGCCCAAGCTCATCTAAGATGGACTGATGCAAAGTAGAAAAGTGTTCTGTGGTCTGACGAGTCCACATTTCAAATTGTTTTTGGAAACTGTGGACGTCGTGTCCTCCGGACCAAAGAGGAAAAGAACCATCCGGACTGTTATAGGCGCAAAGTTCAAAAGCCTGCATCTGTGATGGTATGGGGGTGTATTGGTGCCCAAGGCATGGGTAACTTACACGCTTGTGAAGGCACCATTAATGCTGAAAGGTACATACAGGTGTTGGAGCAACATATGTTGCCATCCAAGCAACGTCTTTTTCATGGACGCCCCTGCTTATTTCAGCAAAACAATGCCAAGCCACATTCTACATGTGTTACAACAGCCTGGCTCCGTAGTAAAAGAGTGCGGGTACTAGACTGGCCTGCCTGTAGTCCACACCTGTCTCCCATTGAAAATGCGTGGCGCATTAAGCTGTACATCAAGCAAGAGTGGGAAAGAGTTCCACCTGAAAAGCTTCAAAAATTGGTCTCCTCAGTTCCCAAACGTTTACTAAGGGTTGTTAAAAGGAAAGGCGATGTTACACAGTGGTAAAAAGGCCCCGTGCCAACTTTTTTGCAATGTGTTGTTGCCTTTAAATTCTAAGTTAATGATTATTTGCAAAAAAAAAAAAGTTTCTCAGTTTGAACATTAAACATCTTGTCTTTGCAGTGTATTGAATTGAATATAAGTTGAAAAGGATTTGAAAATCATTGTATTCTGTGTTTATCTACGATTTACATAACGTGCCAACTTCACTGGTTTTGGGTTTTGTACATTCATGTGGGGTAATCTACCCGCCACCAATGTGAAGCACCGACCTGGGTGATGTGATGGTAGCCATTTTGTGCTAGAACACTCACCACACATCAGCTTTAGGTGGCGATGAAGAGGACATTTTGCATAACCAATTAAATCAGGGGATGATTTGGCAGTAGGTAGAAACATGCAGGTTGGCAACGTCAGCAGGGTCCCGGGGAGGCCCCTGCACTTTTTGAAGAGTGTTATGGGATCTTCAATGACCACAGTGTGTCAGGACCTGGGTTTAACGTCTCATCCGAAAGACGTGTCTCCTTCAGTACAGTGTCCCCATCACTGCACTGGGGATTACTCCACCAGAGGGAAGATCACAACTGACGGGCCACCAACACCTCTTCCAGCAGAAAGTTTGTTTTCCCCAGTGGTCTCACATCTAAATATGAAACATGCTCACAGCCGCTTACCTTCTGCCACACGACTGGAGTAGATGATGTAGTGGTGTGACTGCTGGCCGTATCGAGCATCTGTCAAACGAGCCATAATGCACACTTTTTATATGAAAACTCTTATTGTGTCTGGGAGACTGCTCATTTATCAATACTTCTCACCTCTTTATAAGATTTGATCAGTGAGTTGCAGTGTTGGTGGCGCATTAGGATGTTCATCCAAGATTGATATGTTTTGTTTTCTCATTTTTTAAATCGGTTCAGGCCTGGAGATGAATTGATTTTTCATAACCGTTCCAGTTGTTTTAAAAAAATGCATTTTTTGGAGCAGATTACACAAACCAAGACAAAACGCAATGTCTGTTGAAAAATGAATTTTTTTGCCATGCGATACAAAACCAGCCTTCATTAGCATTCAGCTGCTCTTTGATTTTTAAATAAGCTATTTACTATTCTACAAAATGACCACCCTAATTTATTTTGTTTATCATACATAAATTGTCTCTATAACCTATGTATTGGCTTACGTGTAGAAAGATCCTTATCTATTATTCATGAGAATTTTTTCTCTCTGGCTTTTACTAGGGAGGCTTGGACAGGGAGGTTTATTTTTTTAAATTTGCTGTATACAGTTTTAATGGATTTATGTGATTTTGCAAATTATTAGTTAGCACACGTGCTGGGGATGATGTCAAACTATACTACATTTGTGTGCGCCAATGCCATACATGTTTTTAATATAAGAATCTGAAATCTCACTGTATCATGAAAGTATTTTTGTATGTGATCTCTGACTGTTAACCATGATGATTTTTAATGTTATGCTGATGTAACCCCTGAAACCTTCTTTCCCTGTTCCCCCAGCTCGTCTGAGAAGTCCTACAACTGGAGATCTGCAGGTACAGTGTCTCCCTGTTCCAAGATGCCGTCGTGGCATGAACTGCCCCCCCCCGGACCCACAATGTGCCACTTTCACTGCATTTTTTTCACCCTTAGACAATTATTCAGGAGATATTTTACACAATATTTGAACAATAGTTGCAAAGAAGATGGGGAAAAAATGCTGCATATTAATAAAAGTAAAATATCTTATAAAAATGTAGTGTTGCTTTATACAGAAAATAATTGAGACATCATTCAGTAGGTCTATGGCCATACGGGGGAGTTGTACATTTGCTGTGTGCACTAGAGGGTGGCTAATAATGTTATGAAAGTGGTGAGTATGTCCCACATTGGTCATAAAATATTTGTAAGTCTAAAAAGAGGTGTAAAAAGATATGAACAAAGTCTATGTTTTGAACACAGTTCTGACAGGTCCGCTTGTCATGAATTGTTTATTAAAAGGCATACAAGCACACATTTAGTTTGTCCAAGTGGCTCTGTCCTGGGAGATCTTTGCCGGTCCAAGCGTGGAACCGAAGGCCGGAGGGCTGCAGCGAAGCCCGTTCCACGGAACAGAGCCGAAGTCCGCAGTGACATCAGTGAAGAAACGCGGTTATAGATCGGTGTAACTCCGTTACAAAACAATTAATGAATGCTGTGCTAGCTGGGGGGAGCTGGGGTTATTATGGGTTTGTGAAGTGAGGACGGAAAAAGAAATGTCCTTCTTTAGATGGCGAGTTCAAATAAGAGCACAGAATGACAGTCAAGCAATGGTCTGAAATGGCGAATTCAGTGGAAAATCAGTTGTTCTTGCAAAACTTTTTGTAGGAATAGAACAGCTGATCAGATAGATTGACGTTTTTAACTGTCAGACCCTACAGTGCCTTGAAAAAATATTTGCCCCCTTCCTGATTTCTTACTTTTTTTGCATATTTTTCAGATCATCAAACAAATTTTAATATAAGAAAAAAGATAACCCGAGTACATACAAAATGCAGTTTTTAACTGATTATTTTCATTTAAGGGGAAAAGCTATCCAAACCTACCTGGCCCTATGTGAAAAAGTAATTGCCCCCCTTGTTAAATCATGAATTAACTGTGATTAACCACATTTTTTGAGCCCAGTTTCACTAGCCACACCCAGGCCTGATTACTGCCAGACCTGTTGAATCAAGAAATCACTTCAATAGAACCTGTCTGACAAAGTGAAGTAGGCTAAAAGATCTCAAAAAGCAACATGTCATGCCGTGATTTAAAGAAATTCAAGAACAGATGAGAAACAAAGAAATTGACATCTATCAGCCTGGAAAGGGTTGCAAAGCCATTTCTAAGGCTTTGGGACTCTGGTGAATCACTGTGAGAGCCAATATCCACAAACGGAGAAAACTTGGAACAGTAGTGGTGATCCTTCCCAGGAGTGCCCGGCCTACCAAAATTACTTCAAGAGCGCATCAACTAGTCATCCAGGAGGTCACAAAAAAACCCAAAACAACATCTGAGGAAATGTAGGCGTCACTTACCTCAGTTAAAGTCAGTGTACATGATTTAACAATAAGAAAGAGACTGGGCAAAAATGGCATCCATGGGAGAGTTCCAAGGCGAAAACCACTGCTGACCAAAAACAACACACAGGCTCGTCTCACATTTGCCAAAATACATCTTGATGATCCCCAAGACTTCTGGGAAAATATTCTGTGGACTGACGAGACATAAGTTGAACTTTTTGGAAGGTGTGTGTCCCATTACATCCGGCGTAAAACTAACACAGCATTTCTTAAAAAGAACATCATACCAAAATTCAAACATGGTGGTGGTAGTGTGATGGTTTGGGGCTGCTTTGCTGCTTCAGGACCTGGACGACTTGTCATTATTGATGAAACCATGAATTCTACTCTCTGCTGGAAAATCCTGAAGGAGAATTTCCAACCCTCAGATTGTGATCTCAAGCTCAAGCACACTTGGGTTATGCAGCAGGACAATGATCTGAAACACACCAGCAAGTCCACCTCTGAATGGCTTAAAAAAAAAAACAAAATGAAGATTTTGGAGTAGCCTTGTCAAAGTCTGGGCTTAAATCCTATTGAGATGCTGTGGCATGAAGTTAAACAGGTCATTCGTGCTCAAAACCCCTCCAATGTGGCTGAATTAAAATAATTCTGCAAAGAAGAGTGGGCCAAAATTCTGTCACAGTGATGTGTAAAATTCATTGCCAGTTGCAGCACATTTTATGGCCGTTGTCGCCGAGGGTGGCACAACCAGTTATTAGGATTTAGGGGGCAATACATTTTTCACATTGGGCCAGGTAGGTTTGGATAGCTCTTTCCCCTTAATAAATGAACACATGATTAAAAAAACTGCATTTTGTATTTACTCAGGTTGTCTTTGTCTAATAATCCTAAAATTTGTTTGATCTGAAACATTTAAACGTGACAAATATGCAAAAAAAAAAAGAAATCAGGAAGGGGGCAAGTACTTTTGCACGGCACTGTACGCCAAGCTCCATTACTGACGGGACTGCTTGTCAAAGAAGTTTATTGAAAGGTATACAGGCATACATTGAGTAGCAATGCACACCTCTAAATTTTTAAACTCTGTAAAGTATAAAGTATGTATTTCTGAATGGTTCTCACTAAAAGGAAAAATGCTACTGGAATTTTTAAGATCTGTTGAGGAGATGCCAAGTGATTGGGATTTTTTCACCCCAAGTCTTGTTGGAATCAATTAACAGTAAAACGACAGGAGTAGCAAGTTCAAATTTTGACGCATTCAGTGAGTCTAATTAATTATTTCAAGAATGAAGCAAATTTTCTTCACTATTACTGGAGTAAAATTCATGAAAATTCACACAGCTGTAGTTTCAAATACTGGGAATAAAATGTGCTCACGTGGCAGTGTTTACATCACTGATATCATTGGCCAGCCAGTCACTTTAGCAGAATCGCCCCACATGATTGGAAATCACGCTGTTGTATTTTTAGAGGGCTTAGTGGCTCTTATCGCAAGGACAAAGTGGGCTAAATCTTGAGGCGTTGCCAACTTCTACCGGCGATCTCCACTATTTTTTTTTGGGTATATTTTCATAACATATACCGTACCTGTCAAAAGTTTGGACACACACAAATTTTTTCTTACAAGACTTTAAATATAGAAATGGGCACCATTTATTTTGCAAAAAAAGGGGAGATATAATTTCACACTTTTTTTTTTTTTTTTTTTTAAACTAGAGAAGTTAATGGCTTGATGAGTTTTCTGCTGAGTGGCTGTCTAAGTTCCCAAAGATGTGCTTCATTATGGTTTGCTTTTCATTGATTTTTTTGCCCAATAAATTCCAAAGCAGCTTGTCTTTAATATAGCGGTTGGAAAATGGAAAGAGCTTGTTTGCCTGCTTACTTTGCACAATATGGCTTAATTGAGAATTATAAAAATTTTGGGCACTATTCAACCAAGTAAATTATTCTCCTTTAACTTCTGACTGTTTACCTCTAACCAGATTCCATTTGAGATTATATAGAAAAGTTCAGCTGGTTAAATTTCTTTAAAAACAGAGTGCTGACACCAGCAAAGTGTGTCCAAACTTTTGACTGGTACTGTATATGAGAAGACACAGAAAAACATTATTATCCAGCTTGTTTTTGAACAGTAGCAATATCTTGTCTCATTTTTTAAAATTAGCAGTCAACGCCAACACATTGTAGCAGTGCTCTTCCATGTTGGAATTTAATTGTTCATGCACTGGAGTAAATTCCAATTCAAGCTCTGATTTTTCTGACCAACTGCATGAAAATATTCCATGGGGTTTCTATGGTTTAATTTAGAACCTCCGACAAATTTCTGGATCGCCGCTATGAATGATCAACTGGGCAGCCCTGTGGTTTTTGAATCACCGTAAAATAATTACTTTATGGGTAATTTCATCACTTGTTTCAACAATTTAAAGAAGAATTTATTGACTATTTAATGGCATAAATCTGAATTTGATACCTTGTGATGTTGCCAGGTTATAATGGTTTTATTGTGGTGAGTAGGCATCAAAATAGGCATTCCAATGCCACTGGTGACGCGGCATACTTTCCTGCATTTAGTTTGGCAACATTAGTCTCTTCTGGGTGGTCCTGTGTTCAGGCATGGAGTCAAAGACGAGGAGCAGCAACCAGCCCCCCGGCAGAAGGATGTCAGGCACAGGCTAACTGAACATCTGAATGACGTCGTGTGCCTGTATCGCAGCCTGGCAGCTTGACACCATTTTTATCCCCCCGGCATATAGTGAAGGGGATAGCTATCACTCTCTCCGTCCGTCCGTCTGTCTGTAAACATTCTTTTGTCCGGAAAAGAAAGGGATCTGAGACAGTTTCTCCCTTTACAATCTCTTCATAGCTTTCGAATTTCAGGTCCACAATTCCCTCATATTTCCCTTCAGCCCCACTGGTTTTCTTTTTGATTTTTGATTTGGGTCGGACTGGGGAGTCTATGGCAAAACACAGCATGTGCGGTTAATTGTTGTGTTAATTTCAATACAAGCTTTGGATCTCTGTCCAGCTGGAGGATCATATCAAAACCAAATTAAGCTTTCTGAAGGAGGCAGTCACGTTTTCTGTTATATCTGAGGGATATTAAATGGAATCCATGTTGGCATGAATCCTAATGGTTGTTTGAGGCCTTCATAAGAAGAACTGCTACAAAAAATCAAAGATCCATCGCCATAGTTTTCAGTTTTCAGTTGGGATGAGTTTTTGGAATTGGTGTCTTTGTTTCTTCATCAAATCCACCTAGGATGTTCCTTGCAAAAGAGTTCCATTTTGGGATTGTTTGACTGTAAAACCAGGTTCATTGGAATTTATAGTACTTTTACACAAACTGTTGGCACAGAAGTTTCTTGGCTTTTTTCTGGCAATCCTCCATAACATTGTGTAGTTGTGTGGATGGCGTCTGAATGTAGTTTTTGAGACTTTTTGACCCAGCGACTGTTATCTGCGGTTCTTCAACTGTGATCTCTGGAGTTTCCTCTTGCACTTGGACCATCCTCCTCACAATGTCTGCATTCAAAATAGACATAAATTGTAAGCAAAAACATAAACAAAAATAGCCCTCTTTCAGATGGATTTTTAACAGTGCCATATCCCTCACTCATCTTAATTGTTGTCGTAACAGTAATGTAAATGGGTATTTTCATTTATTTTTGTGATTTTATTTTTCCACTTTCACATTTAAGAGGCTCCGCAGAGGACAGCCGAAGCTCTCGCAGATGGGCTGAGCTTGTGTTATGCTTTTGCTTGACCTTTTCGTCCAATACATCCAATATTTGGAAAATGGTGATAATACTAATAATGGAATCTGGTAAGAGTTGAACAGTCAGAAGTTGGAAGAGAATAATTTACTTGTTTGATTAGTGTCCATGATTTTTTATAATTCTCAAAGAAGCCATATTTTGCAAAGTAAGCAGGCAAACAAGCTCTTTCTATTTTCCAACAGCTAGATTAAAGACGAGCTGTTTTGGAATTTATTGGGCAAAAAAGTCAATGAAAAGTAAACTACAAGTGCAGCACATCTTTGGAAAGTTAGACGGCTGCTCAGCAGCAAACTCAGTACAGCCATATAACTGCTCTTGGAAAAAAAAAAGTGAGTATGGCATTTAAATTAAAATTTTCTGTATGGCATGGTTATTGAAGAAATGTACGTCACTGAACTTGTGATCTGAAATCTGTTCTGGCCCTCAAGGCCATTATTAGGGGTGCTCCACCCATCACATAATTAGGTTTCATTCCTTTTAATATTTTGACTAAATGAAAATCCTCCTGACTGTAATTAAAATGGTCCTTTCCATGTTCACCTACCAGGTGAATAATCGATTTTGCGTATGTAGATATGGTATCTTATGTGAGTTGTTGCTTAGAATGCCAAACATTTATGTTTTTAAATAAAAGTGGCTACTAGAGAGGATCTGGTCACATGAAATTTACGAACAGGGTAATACGTGGCAACATACGATGGTAAGATGGTCTTCAAAACTGTCTGGAGGTGTTTCACTCTCAAAAATTAAATAAGAATAATAATAATGAGCCCAAATTATGTTTTGGGTGTTGTACCTTCATTTTAATGACTTTTATTTATACTGTTTTAAAGTTGAGACAGGTTTTATTTTGAGGTTAACAATTTTCCCAGATTGGTCAACTATCTAAGGTGGATTTTGTACAATAAATTGCGTAGCAAGTTCATCAATTAGCAATCCCTTATTTCATGTGCTGTGACATGTATGCCTGTTCTCAATCCCTTATTTCATGTGCTGTGACATGTACGCCTGTTCTCAATTATTGCCATTATCTTTGTCTCTGCTGCAAGTTACCACAAGCTTCTTTAGGGCCTCATTTAAAAGTAAAACAGGGGAAACTGCCTTCTCGGTGCTTTAGACGAGTCAATTTAGTTTCTTAATACTTAACTTTGCTGTCCCGCTGTGAACATGAACTACTGCACAAGCTCCATCTGTCTCCAGCTCTGCGTGGCCTCTGAAATACCAGGCTACCATTACAGCTTTTTTGCTGAATGAGACGCACAGAACCTTTACCAGCCTGTCATACTTCAAAAAAGGATAATTTTTTGCAGTGATGCTTTCGCACACTCTTGCTGCTGTGAAGTAATCACCGTGGTAAATTTCACTGAATTTCACAGACTTCCTTTGAGCGAAAATCAGTTGAAGGTTTCCCTGTATTTTAAGTGAGTTTAAGTAGGGTTTCTTTCATTGAATTATCCATTATGTGTGTACTCTTACAGGACTGTTATCCTCTGTTTGATTTAATACTGTCACAGCTGTTTGCAGCTACTGCATCTTAAACACACACAGTTTGTGCTACACCTGCTTTCCAAGCTATAATGCATTCAGTCTCCAGACTCACAGTGTTACTTTATTTTTCATTATTAAAGGGGTGATTATAGTGTAATTAATCAGATAAGGTGGTACACTGTAATCCATAATGTTTTGGGAAAACAAACTTCCTTATTATTTTTTGTCTTTATTTTTCTGAATTTGGCCATGTACTCCACTATTTTGCAACTACTGAGCTCACTGCTACTCACACTACACGCTGCGGCAGGTCAGTGGTTTGGCCTCGACTGTTTCCTCTCCCCCCATGTATTTGTCAGCCATATCATGGCCTCTTTCACTAACCCAATCCTGCTCGTTATATGGGAGAAAAGCCAAGAATAAGCTAAGAATGTAATCAAGGCGAGTCATAAATACCCTTCTGGAGCGATGGAATTTACCGTCAATATGAAACACCTACCAAGCTGTTTTTCCCCAAGGTTATGGTTCCCTGAAAGGGAGGATGTGTATATCAGGCTGCATAAGTCATTTCTCCATAGCAAAACAAACATGTAAAGAAATTCCCCTCATGACACACTGAGGGTTTGGAGCACAGAGGTGATGTGTCCAAATTTTGTGATTTTGAGTCATTTACCTCCTGTCCCACATTTCTATCAGCTAATTCTTGGAGCAGAATAATTACATGTCCATGCGCCTCAGTTTTAAACAGAATTCACATTTTCATTTGGTGGTATGTCCAACAAAATCTGCTTATATGAATGAAACATTGATATTTTGATGAATAAACATTAATAGTATTACAGAATCATCTGTCTTCCACTGCAAACAAACTTCACTTCAATCTGTCACCAGTGTGTTCTGTCACATCAAGTGCTAGAATTATTGGAGCATGGAGGTGACGTCCATTTTGTAATTTTGGCCCTGATGTCGCAGTACCACACTGATGAAAACTTACATGTTCAGTAAACTTCTGAACCATGCAGTAAAAGAGTTGACTGATATAAAAATGATGTAAATGTTGTACCTGTTTTAATTGAACATTTGCAAGCCTAAAAATCAATTTTTCTCAGAACCATTGCGCTTCAAACCCTAAATATGTTAAACTGTGGTACAGACAGCCAAGCTGCAAATTAAGAAATTTTTGTCTGAAACATTAAGGGACATGCTGCACATTGATGCAAATATGGACATTGGCTATTTGGTAATATTATTCATTATCTTCTTAATACATTTGGCATCTCCAATCCCACACAAGTCTGGATGTCCAATCCATGAACGAAGTACAAGCCTGTTCACACTCAAGTCAGCCGCCTGTTTGGTTCACACGTAATCGCAGCCCTTATATACGCAGAACGAGGCCGGCTCAGTGCACTTTGTCGGAATGCAAACAAGTGTCCTGAGGCTTGGGGGCGATTAACTACGTAACACAAACCAACTTTATCCCTCCCCTGTCCCGTGTCTCGAGTGACGGCTGGCTACAGTCAGCCCAGCACAGCTGTATTCCTGAGTGAGTCGACCCGGCAGCAAACGTGGGTCACATTCAAGAGAACATTTCTTTCAAATAGGCAATGCTGCGCAGTCCCTGAAACGCCAACACAATATTGTGAATTGCTAACAAACTTTCTTAATGTGAGCTAACTAAGTAAAAAATCACTACATACCTTAGCTGGTGTGAAGTTTAGTTAGAGAATGGTGCTTTCATCATGTAGAGGGAGAATTTGTGTGCACTGTTTTGACTTACTTCATTCTTGTAAATTTATCTCCTTGCAAAAGGAGTATTTGCCTCGGCAGAGAGTGTGGAGACGTTAAACTGGGTCGATGCTCGAAATGATTTACCCTGGTGATATCAAGAAAAATAAGTTTGTTTCTTTAAATGTAACAGTTTTTGCTGCCCTGTGCATGTGGCTGTGGCTTGACTCCATAAGGCATATTCTTTGGCCCCAAGGAGCGCATTTTTAATATTGCTGGTCGGGCTGGTGTCTCCTCGCGCTTGCGCTGCACCTCCCTGAGGAGCCCAGCCTCTGACACTCTGGTTATCATATTCCATTCTGTTTTTGAAACTGTTTTTATTTATATTTATGTTGCTTTAATTTTGTTTTGCCCCACAATTTTCTCAGAGTGCTTTGCACCCCTGGAGGGACAAAAAATATGAGATATACGGTCAGGTCCGTAAATATTTTGGTACTGGCAAGGTTCTGTTATTTTAGCTGCCAAATCAAGTATTTGGTGAATTCTTTAAAAGAGTGAATGCACTGGTTCGGTCAGGAGGACCCAAAAGACCAGAGGATCATGAGTAAAAGTTGTGATTTAAGGAAGAAAATAATTATTTCCCTGGTGAAGTAAAACACCTTCTCAACAGTTGACCTGATCAAGAACATGTTCCAGGCGGTAGGCGTATGCCAGCAATCAAGAGAGCATGTAGCAAGTGTTAATATGGAGGGTTTACCCAAGATGCAAACTGTCACGTTTTTCAGAAAACAGATGCCACACCCAGATCCCTGAGCCATTTAAGGCGCATTTTAGTAACACAAGATTTTAGGAACTCAGTACTGAATGAAGAGGTTAATCAGAAGACTGACGTCAGGGGGTAGTGAACTGCTGCATCGCAGGTCAGGCCAGGTATAGTGCAAGGGACTGGTCTGAGGTCAGTAACTGGGATGGCAAGCCGAGTGAACCGTGGCACGCTGGCAGGTGCATTCTCGAACTTGGACAAAGAAGGAACAGGAAGAAGCGCCACTCTCCAGTTTCCCTTACAAAGCTCTACTTGCTTCCTGTAGATAAACACCGAAGATGGATGACGACAAACCAGCACAGGAGAGACGAAGACCAGGAACTCAAATGCACTCGGACGACAAGCAATAAAGGGGAGTGTTCAAGCACAGCGAGGAGGCATTAATAAATAAATAATGAGTCTCACTGAAACGAAAGTGAACCTGACGAGGACGGCTGGATTGTGAGGAAAAACCAAACACCATTGAAGATGTGAGCGTAAATCATTAGTGAGCCTCAAACGTTTGCTGAAAAAAACTAAGGCATAATCCGTTTGTGCAGAACATAGATGAAGATCCTCTTGACCAGAATGATGGGAAGAGAGGAGCACAGAGAGGGAGGAGCGGCTTATGACCCGAAGCATATCCCCTCGTGTGAGGCTTCGGTTCGGGGAAAATTACAATTAGGGTTTGGGCGTGTTTGGCTGCCAGTGCTACTGGTTCCCTTATATTTTCTTTTTATCATCTGATTGCTGACGAAAAGATGAATTCTGAATTATAAAAGGCTTTCTGCTCAGAAATGGGCTGTATTGTCAAAATTCCACAAAAACCAGCAGAAAAGAAAGACCACTTCGCTGGACGCCTGGCTCAGCGTAACCGAGGACGGGGCTCAGCGTCTGGTGACATCTATCAAATCAGAGGTCAAGAGTATTGCTTCTGGGGAAAAAAACTTCCCTGACAGGGCTGTACGTTAACCTTTTCTGCTCATGGCACCAGTGCTACAGAGGGTCAGAGTCTTGTAGCACAAGTCAAAAACACAGTAAAGCACAGTAAAAGCATCTGTTACATCTCTAAAACACAACACAAGTAGTGCAGTTTATCATTTAAAGACATAAAATATTAATAATCTCTTTGTAAATTGAAGTACTTTCAAGGTCTCAGAATTCTTTAAAATCACACAATTTTAAGTAGTTTCCAGAACTTGTCAAGCAGTCTTGACACAAACAACGTACACTTCAAATATAATGCAGGCACATAACTCATAGAAATATTAAGAACCTCTTTATTAATTCATGCAATTTCAAGAACATAACATTCACTTCAAATGACAGTGCTATTTAAGTATTTATGCATTCTGTGCATACCGTTTATACATGCTGTTATTTATTAGTGTATTCCTGAGACGTGCAGTGATGTGAGGGAGTGGCCCAACCTTTTATCGCTGGATTTTGTCAACCTGTTCCCACAGAACTGAATGGCACTGCTTGCTTTGGCTTCCTGTAATTAAAGCTGGAGTTTGCAGTCTTGGAACAGTAAGGAAGATTTGAATGTAGCCTCACCTCTAAACCCACCCCCTCCGCTCAAGTCACTGACCAAAGCCACGCCCCCTGATTCACGTGCACGAGCGTGAGTCTCGCATCCAGTTACCTGGATGCAGTGTCCTATGCCTGAATCGTCAGCGGAGCTGTGCGAACGCTAGGTGCAATCACAGCAAAATATCTACATTTTACCATCAACAGGTATCCTATGAATGTGGCCTCAGGTCAAAGACCAAACGAATATGACTACCTGGGCATATTAGAAATAGAGTTAGAGCATATTACGTATAAAACACAGCTAGCCACTGAGCTAGCCTTAGCACTGGAAACAAGCTAACGTCAGCCACCAGCGCAACGTTTGTACTATGAAATATTCTCAACGTAGTGTTACTGTAACCATTGACGTCTTACGTATGAAGCTATATGGCATTGTGGTGATATACAATGTATCTACCAGCCACCCACTTGTGTTAGCAGCCAACTACCTAAGAAGTTATTGTTATGAGCCGAGCTTGGAACTCCTGTCGGCAGCAAGTGTAGCCTGCTTTATCCCTATGGCTTTTGCAGCTAATGTGACAGCAGAGCCCCTGGTGACAGCATTCTGTGGTGACAGCCAGCGACAACAGCATCCGCCGAGGAAAAAGCACATAACTGTTTACTTTTCTCATCTCATCTCATCTGCCCCATGGCGGTTGCCGTCGGGGCGCTACAGATGACCTGTCAACCAGTCCTCTCCATCCCTCTCTGTCCTTCGCACGTTCGACCGCCTCGCTCAGCTTCAATCCTGTCCATTCTGTGATGTTGTCTTCCCATCTCTTCTTCCGTCTTCCACTCTTTCTTCCTCCTCTGACTGTTCCCTGGAGCACTGTCTTGGCAAGCCTCTCTCCTCTTGTTACGTGGCCGAACCATTTTAGTTTGCGCCTCTTGATGATGGTGAGGAGATCTTCATAGGGACCAATGGCTTGCCTTATTCTGTTTTTGACTTCCTCATTAGTTATGTGGTCTTTGTAAGAGATGCCAAGCAGTCTTCTGAAGCATCTCATTTCTGAGGCCTGAATCCTCTTCTCTAATTCTGCTGTAAGGGTCCATGTTTCACAAGAATACAGGGAGTCTGAGTGGACAAGGGAACGCATGAGTCTTATCTTTCAGCTAAGCTTGATTGCCTTGTCCCTCCAAATGGTGTTCAACTTAGCTAGTGTTGCAGCTGTCATTGCAATTCTGGCTAATACTTCAGGCTTGGACCCCTCATCTGAAACTATTGCTCTAAGGTATTTGAAACTCTTCACGGTTTCAAGCTTTTCTTCGTTGGCAGTGATGTCAGTTTGGATTCCATTGTCATCATTTGTTAGGGGTGTAGGGGGCTCTGGATAGAGATAGTATAGAGGTAGTATAGAGGTAGCACCTTTGTTGCTCGACAGCTGCTCCTACCTAGTTAGGAGGACGGGCATCACTGGTCCTCATCCAACTCCTAATCTCTCACGTGCTGACTTCAAGCATCACACCCCGGATCACCGCTTCAGCTGGCGGGCTAAACCACGTGAGGGGGTGGTGTTGACACTGCACCCCTGGGCAAAGGATCTCCTAGAAGCAGATCACCGGCCAGGGCGGAAGGGGTTCAGAAGAACTTCAACGGCTCAGTGCCCGTGGCCAGGGCGAGCCTCCGAGCTGGGGGAACTTGGCAGTGGCCAGGCCTGGAGAGGGATAGGCTCCGCCAGGCGTCATTGCCTAAGATTGGCTACTTGATGAATACAGCCAGAACAAATTTCATGCCGGCTCTGTCGTCGCCCGGAAGACCAAGGACCGCCACAACGCTGAGGCATCAGGACGGAAGTGGAAAATATGCTACTGGTGCCACCAATGATAACACTAACACTAAAGATGACACCAAAGATAAGATCAGTGCTAGGCGTAATAATATAGTCATTGGCGCATGGAATGTCAGGACACTGAATATTCCTGGCAAGCTTGAAGAACTTATTCGTACTATGACCAGATACTACTGGAATGTGTTAGGGATATGTGAGATGAGATCGAAGGGCATGGGAGAAACAACAACCCATGAAGGCCACAAGCTTTACTTCAGTGGAAGAGATGACAGACACAAAGAAGGTGTGGGATTCCTTGTGCACAAAAACACAGCTAGCGCAGTGATGGGATGCAGACCAGTTTCCAGCAGGCTCATCACCATACGCCTAAGGGCTTCACCTTTCCACTTCACAATCGTGCAAGTTTACGCGCCCACCACAACACACCCTGATGAAGAAATAGAAGATCTCTGCCATCAAGTACAAGAAGTTATTGATGAAACACCTAAGAAAGACATCCTAGTTGTCCAAGCGGACTGGAATGCAAAGATCGGAGAGGATGCACAGGAAGACTGGAAAGGCACATGCGGGCCCTACTGCAACACAGAGACTAATGACTGAGGCTCGAATTTGCAACACTCAACAACCTCAAAGTGACTAACACATTCCACCCCCAAAAAAAAATCCAGATGGTGGACCTGGCACAGCCCAAACGGATCCCACCACCAGATAGATCCTAGTGAAACAACGCTTCCACACATCTGTCAACATCGCCAGGACACGTAGCTTCCCCGGAGCGGACATCAGCAGCGACCGTGAGTCATTATGTCCTTCCGCCTACACCTCAAGAAGATGAAGAAGAAACAGGGCCGCAGCAGAATGAAGTTTGATCTGGAGAAATTGAAAGACCCAGACGTGGCACAAGTCTTCGAGGCCATGATTGGAGGGAAACTCGCCCCACTCTTGCTTCTTGATGCTGACTGCACAGACGCAGGCACTTTCATTGACACATTCAACACCACAGTGATTGAGACGGCCAATGAAGTTCTCAGCAAGAAGCGGACCAGTAAGAAGCCTTGGGTCACACCAGACTTACTCAAGCTGTGTGACGAAAGGAGAGACCTCAAGCAGTACAAGTATGAAAGTGATGAGGGAGCGGACAAGTATAGTACACCGCAGATCTATACTCATACTGCGCAACAGGAGACACAGAGAAGCTCAACACCCCTCTGGCAACAGACACAGACAGCTTCCCCATCCTCAGAGAAGAAGTGGAGGAAGAAGTGAAGTCCCTGAAGAAAGGAAAATCAGCAGGTATTGATAACATCCCAGGAGAACTAGTGCAACCAGGGGGTGAGGCCATGATCGATGCGTTACATGCAATCGGCTAGAAGATCTGCAACAGTGCAACAACTACCGCACCATCAGCCTGATATGTCATCCTCGCAAAGTGATGCTCAGGATCATATTGAACAGGTTAAGACCCCAGGCTGAAGCAATTATAGCTGAAGAGCAGGCAGGATTCAGGGCAGGACGCAGTACGACTGAGCAGATCTTCAACCTCAGGATTCTGTGCGAGAGATACCTTCAACAACAAATGTATGAAAAGTGAATGAAATGATAGATATTGCAAATCCGATTATTGAAAAAAAACCCTCTATTTTCATCTTGCAATAAAATCTGAATGGGACAGAAAACCATCCTAGAATTTTTATATGTTGTTTAGACACTTAAGATCTGTGTACAGGTTAAATTTGGTGATCCTAGGACCTGTCCCAAATCTTCATTTTTGCCTCCGAAATTGAGCAAAAATGGCAAAATTCGAAATTTGAATGGTCAATAATAGACAAAGTATGATAGTTACTTGCTCTATGAACTACAGAGTGGTAGTCAGGGTGTCTGACAATATATGGCAGCGTTTTGAACTATGTAGGTAAAATATAACAGGCCAAAAGAGACCAACAAATTCATTCTCGGAAAAAGTAAAAATGCCTTTTTTTCCATATTGGGGCAGCCAAAATAACCATATTTATTTGATCAAACTCTGCCAAATTTTGGCCAGGTATTCTTTATAAAAATATCTGTGGGATTATTAAATTTCAGTCGTCTAAGTTGTATATCTTTCCAGTTACAGGCATTTGAAAACCTGTTCAGAATAAGGGGTGCAATTTTGGGCATGCACCCCCCTCTCATATTTATGGGGCTGAGGGTCACAATTTACATCAGAACCCTTAGAAAATTTGCAGATGTTCTCAAATATGGTCACTTCACAACTGGTTAAAATTTGAAGAAATTCTGAGACATCAACTTTTTTCACTTTTGAGACACCAACACCCATAACTAGGCTACACAGCTGACTGAATTGCGTGTGCACGAGAAATAATTGACCTCCTCAGTCACTCCTCCTGGCTCTGATTGGTTGTTTTGTCCCGGTTGCGGTGAAATCTTGCAGAAGGAATTAGAAGCACTAGATGGAGCCAGATGACTCCGATTTTCTCAAAGATCATCTGACTCGCATCCCACTGTCAGGTCATAGTAACTGTTTTAACAAATATGACAAAAAGTGATTTTTTGAAAAATTGCAAACTCCAGCTTTAAGTATGCCCAAATCTGCAGTTTCGTGAGCATTTCAGGTTAGATGTGCTGAGTAATAACGCCATGGAAACTTAATCTGGCCCATCATTCTGCCGAACAGTCTTACTAAAGTAGTTAATAGTCTGATTCCTAATCGAGCGAAGGGGAGTAATCGTTTGATCTCTCTCATTGAAAAGGAGACGAGGAAAATCTTTTTTCCATTCCGGGTTGTACTTGTATAGTTTCCCTTTTGCGCTCGCGTTTGCGTTACTTGCGTCGTCCTCGTCGTCATTTTGTGCTTCTACCTTTGTGTCGGATTCCTCCTCGCGGGCCTGTTTGGAAGCGGTTTTATTCAAAACTGTCATGTATTTTTTCATGTTCTCTTATCGCTTTCATCAACCTGAGCCAGCCCAGCTAAAAGCATTTTTAAAATGTCACTGAAAGCAGAGGAATTGTGGGAAATTGTGTTGGATTGGCAGGTGGGATCGTTAAGACTAGAACTACCAAATTCATTAGTGAGATGGCATTATTTTAACCTGGAATCCATCTATATCAAGCTTTTGTCGCTCCCAACGGTCACTCACTGGTATGTCTGGCCTCAGTCGGTAGACTAGCGTTTAACTTTCAAATATTTGCACAAAATTCATGTGAGATCTGTGATTGGCTCAAGTTGGTAGGGTGCCCCGCCCCTTTAGATAGACTTATGGCGGGTCCTGAATGAATTGATTCCAATTGTGAACGTGAGCTCAGATTATCACTGATTATTTTGCCCCAGTGTCACAGAATTAAATACTGGACTTATTTTTCACAGGCCACATACTGTATCTTCCAAACATTCTGATGCTGCAGCGGCATTTTTAAGACCAACTGATCAGGAGAAAATGAACATTGTTCGAGACCTGTGTCTCTCTCAGCAGCGCTCGCGTAACATCTGGCAGTACAGAACTACAGCATGGACTGCGGCAAACTGCGAATTAAACTTTCAAACTGAAATAATGCTTGTGTTCATATGTTCAGTCATACAGTTGTTGCCATCGATGTTTAATTGTTTTTAATGGGAAAAGAATATATGTCATTGCAATAAGCTTGTACTGGATTGATATCAGATATTAAACCAGCAGGTAAAAAGGTGGCAAAATAAGCGTTGGCCATCCACGTTAAAAATGCCGAAACGTTGTGCAGCAATAAGTCCCCAGGGATTTCTGCGGTAAAAAAAAATGAAATTCCGCGGAAAATCTCACCAAATTCTGCGGTCAAAAAAGCTAAATTCTGCGGTTATTCTGCAAGAAATTGTCAATTCTGCAAAATTTCTGCGGTAGCCTTTTGCAACTAAGTATAACCCTCATTCATTCAAAAATCAAAGCAGTTTACCTTTACTTTTAGGATTAAAGAATCTCTTGAAACAAAGTAGGAAGACACTAAAATCTGTTGCACAATTATTGCTCTTGATGTTTAATTCTTGAATGATTCATTACAAAAACTTGCCTTAAACGTAAAGACTTTTATTATTAATATCAAAAAAGCGAGACAAAGTGGGTGAAATCACCTAGATTTCGCACTGAAAAGAAAATGAAAAGAAGATGAAAATAAATAGATGAACATTAAAGGATGATGAAAATACCTGTCATATGAATTTACATTTCACCACATGTATAAATTACGTGTCAGTAGGCCTACTGTCTGGGACACTGGCAGCAAAACGGAGGCAGTGCCAGGTCCGCAGGAGCTGCTCACAAATTAAGACGCTCGTCACCTGCTGCAGATACTTCAGACCCATCTGTGGGAATTGTAGCTCCTACCTGTTGTTTTCTAATTCCGTGTCATTGCTCCGATTAATTATTTCATAATAAATAGGCTATGATATTCCATATGGTTATGTTGTTAGGCTATAAATGTTGAATCCGAATGTGTATTAATCAAAAAAGATGTTTTTAATTGTTGTTTTGTCGTTCTGAATTGTTTAATTATTTCTTTACCCAAAAATATCGTTGTAGCTAAATGTTTACAATAAAGCTGCTTTCACACTGGACGCGAACGAATTTTTCGCGCAACAGATCGCATTATAAAGTCAATGCAAAGACGCGAATCCGCGCGAAACGGGTATTTGCGTCTTTGCATTGAATTTGAATGTAATCTGTCTTGCGAAAAATTTCGTCTCGCGTCCAGTGTGAAAGCAGCTTAATTCACGTTAAGAATATACAATTCTATTGCCTAAATATTCATAAATGTATTATTAAACTAGTAAAAACGAAATGCTGGTGTTGTTTCGTTCTTTTGAGAATCATGGTAACATAGGTGCTCAGAGAGTCGGATTAGAATGCTTTGAACCGGGCGGTCCAAACGACCGTTCATGGTGATAAAATGGTAGTGATAAAATTCCGGCGCTTCTAGTGTTAAAACATAAAATTATTAATAAAAAAAAGACTGTCATTACTGGTGTGCCATAGCAACTGATCGAATTAATAAAACTTATTAGTCTAGGCCTAAATAGGCTATTGCTGATTTTTTTTTTTTTAAGAAAAATTCGGACTGACGTGAAGGCAGTTCCTTATCTCGATCCGCTCACACACTGACTCTGTCTTGTTGTGGAGATGGTTTTTTGCTTTTAGCTGGTAGACCTACTCTGTTTTTGTTCTTGAATTCATCTTTTGTGTTTTGCTGATTTGGCATGATCCTCGACTGTCGATTTTCTAATGTGGTCTATTAGCCTACCACATTAAAGGGCCGACAAAAGAGCTTTCCGCCGTCCTCATAACAGAAGGAAAACTGACTGGCCCTGTCCTTGGCTGTAATAAAGGCAGTCTTGCCGACTGCAGGCTTGTATCTCTCAAGAAATCGCTTCATTTTTAAACTTTCATACAGAATACGCCACGCAACCTAGGCAAAGAAGGTAGATTTGCGGCCAACGAGGCCATCACTGCCGGGCAGTCAATGCGCGGCGGTAACAGATGTTTGTGAGTTGACAAAATCGTGGTTTTGACCAGCTTGTGTCGGCAGAATTTGAAATTCCGCGGCAAAATCAGTGAATTCCGCGGTAAAATCAGTGAATTCCGCGGTTTCCGCGGTGAAGTGTGGATTCCGCGGAAAACGCCGCGATCGCGGAATCGCGGAATTCCCCGGGGACTGAACAGATGAGGAACTGTGGTATTACATACCAGGCTCATAGGCTTAGTGATACTCCACCCAAAAACTATTATTTATTTATCAGTTTCTCACCGTTAGGTGTCTCGAACGGACAAAGTTGTTCTTCACCTGGCGCAACATTATGGCCACTGGAAAGTTTTGAAAAATGATCATAATTCCTTTTTTGCTGCAAGCAAATGGGGTCACCCAGTAGCAATGGGAAAACTCCACAAAACGTCCGCTGAAAAACTTTCAAACCATCGTCCAACGCATCGTCCAGAATAATCCAAGTCTGCTTTTTCCACTCATATCCTCAGAACTCTAGAAACACGGTGATTTTTAGCTAAAAATGATAAAATACCACAGTTATGCTTGAAGTAAGCTCATGCATTCAACAGAAGTCCCGCGATTGGTGGTTCTCACCAAAAGGTCACCCAATCAGCCAAGAGCAGAAAACATGAATATTCATATATTCACTTCATTAGTGATGTAAGGGCCAAACGCTGGGTATACGATTGAGGCCAGACTGATATCTGCCAGCGACCAGCGCTGGATTTGTATGGATTCCAGGATGGCATTGTTTCATGTCACGCTCTCTGGCTCTCTGGCGTACTCACAACGCCTCTGTCTCTCATCGCACCGGTGCTGCAACAGTTCGTTCATTCATCGCAGACCAGTTTTCATGTCGCACTGCACAGTTCTGCCTGATATCCATGCCTGTCAGTGACACAGGGGGATACATTAGAGATGGGATTTATGGCTCTTTGAAGGGAGCCGGATCTTGAGGAGCCGTTCCTTTCAAAGAGCCGTACAAAGGACTTGACTTGTTCGCGAACATCACATATCTAGAATACATCAGGGTACTTAGAATCCTCACCTTTAAGATCATTAAATTCACTCTTTGAACATGAACCGGTTCCTGTGCTCTTGCTTGATTAGCAATTGAACAATTGATTTTGCTCAATCACAAAGACAGGAGAAGTGAAAGGACTTGTTCTGAAATCCTTTATCATAAATTATGGCATGTGGATGCTTGTTTTCTAAATGAAAAAAGTTTTTGTGGAATTTGTACAGTATATAAAAATTCTGAGTAAATTTCAAAATCTAAATTCTATCAAGTTCTTTTCACTTCCAGTGGCCTGTCCCTCTCTGCCAAAGATTAACACCCCAGTCATTTTTATGGCCCCGCCCTCCAAAGAGAGAAGGGGGCATTATGTCGACACCATGTCCGTCCGTCCGCCCGTCCGTCATCCGTTAACTTTTCGTTTCCATGGGATAACTATAGAATCTCTTGTCGGATTGATGCCATTTCTTAATGGCGTATTGGTAGTGGTTAGAGGAAGGTTCCTTTCGAAAACCAGCGTCGTGCGATATCTAATGTGGCCGCCACAGCAGCATCTCAATATGCCCTTGATCAACATACAGGCGGGGACATAAGTCACGCTCTGCGTTGCTCTTGTTTATAATTTCAAACCATTGTTAACACTTCTCTCGTTATCATTATTGACATTATGCTGTTTTTCTTCCTGCAGTACTTTTATGACGTCATTTGTCTGTCTCTGAATCGCTTTGTTAGTTTCCTCAGTGAAGCCCCATGACTGATGTGGATAGGACAGCATTGTTCGCTCTTAGTTCATGAAGAAACTGTTTTGTTTGGAGAGCAACAACAGAATTGTAGTGGTCCCAGTGGGTTATGAGACTGAACAGTGTCTTGATTAAAATGTCCAATTATTAAGCACCGACACCGGACTTTGACACTTAAAATTACGTTGTACATGAGTAACCTAATGAAACATTTTTTGCACTGGAAGTCCGCATGCTGTCAACCCAAACCTAATATCCTGTTATATCATGCTTCCAATGTCTGTTAAACAGGCTTGCAGTTTTACCCTTTGATTGTTTTATACAAGAAAATAATCCGTTTAGCTCTTGTTCTGTATCTTTCTATATGACTTATCATGTTACAAAGCCACCGACTTCTCTAGAATGTGTCAGAAACATTCTTTTTGGGCGTGTGAACTGCAGTTTGTGATGTGTTTTTTTTGTTGGCCTGCCAGTTTGAAGAAATAAGTAGAATTTTATTTTGACAGCGAAGTTGCACATTTTCAGAAAGGGCTGACTGCACATAGTTTGTCACTCTTATTTTTTACTACTGGAGTCACCATGAGTTTGGGACCGAGCTTTTCCAGCAGAATTTATGTGAGAGTGATTTATAGAGGGGGTGGCAAATCTGTCATTGGCATCAGTACTCTTCTAGCAGCATGGTGTCTTTTTTGAAGTTCTCTTCACAGTAAAATAAAGGGTTCAGCATGAGTTATCTTCCAACTGCTAACTTGTGTAAAGATTGTGTAAGATTTGACATTGAAGTAAGCCGTAAAATGTGAGTGGCCTGGTTTGGAAAAAATCTAAAGTGTTTGACAGCGGTTTAGATTTTAGCTGAAGTGCTAATTCTGGTATGTTCTACAGTCAACTTGTTGCAATATATTTCAGCTTATCGATTTACTTCATTTTCTGCTGTCAAATAATAATATTTTTTAAAATTTTAATTTAGCGACTGTGGTGTCTTCTTCATTTTATCGTCATTATTGTTCGTCTTGAACAATGCGATGTGAAATTAGCCCAGGGATGTACTTCTAAATGGGGTCTTCAACCTGTCAGCACTAAGTTCAGGCCCAATAACTGACCTGACACGATTAATGTAGGAGCCTCAGTTGCTGCCAATGTGAGCCTCTGCAGGCAGATTTTCGGCTGTGGAACATGAGCTGTCAGGCTGTCGGATCTGATAAACCTCGATGTCAATGAATCTGTGCAAACAGAAAGGACTTGAGCTGCTTAGAAATTCATCTTCCTCCTTGTGCCAGCCAGAAAAACCATATTGATACAGCTAAATTTTACACAAGGCCAGTTCAAAATGAGTATGTACATAGAAAAAAGTCGAAGGCGCAGGGCCGCCGTGTATTTCTCCAGTTAGATTAAAAAATGTTTGATTTCTGTATTAGTTAACACAGGGGTCAAATCTTTGGAGGTAAAAGTGCAACTGATTGAACGGGACTTTTTGTGTTAAAATGTATTATTTAGCTCTTATGTCGTGTCGTGAAGCTGACGTGACCTCAGCAGAATCAAGTTTTGTTCAGGTTTCTCGCCCTCTCTTGTAAAACTTGCCAAAGAAGAGTATTGACTGAAGATCAGTGTCGTGGTTTCATAAGTGTGTAGGAGAGCAGGAGATGGTGGTCTTAGTTCAGCAGTGCTGCTAATTGATTAATTACTTGGCTCTTTTTCCTTGCTCTCTCAGATGCATCAGCTCCAGGTGAGAGTAAGACGGACAGCTCTCGGTCTGCCACCTACCGCGGGAGAAGCGGGCCGGAGCAGACAGCCATGTATTCCACAGGACACACCTCTCTCCATGAAAGTAAGAGTGGGGCGATGCTTTCGCTCCTCATTTTGTGTGATGTTTGGACACTACAAAGAGCTCTGCTTGCTCTCTTCTATTTCTGGGACAATATTCTGTGTATAAATACTGCCTCGCAACAAAAATATTCCTACTGTTCCAAAACTGTGGCCTTCAACGGTCCAAAAACTGTCATAGAATCCCTCTTTTTGCATTTTTTCAAACTAGATCAGCATTGCTGTCCTTCTCTGATCAGTTTTCCTCTGCAGCTGAACCACCCTGTGTCTCCGTGTGCTTTACATGTCAGCCCACCCTCCCCGTACTGCGCAGCTGTAAGACCTGTGTCGAAGCCTGGCTAATGTGTGTGGGCAACACGCACGCACGCACACATGCACACGCGCACATGCACACGCACACACGCAGACACACGCACACACACACGCGCGCACACGCACACACGCACGCACGCGCACACACACGCACACACACACGCACACACACACGCGCGCACACGCACACGCACACGCACACACGCAGACACAACCGCGCGCGCACACACACACACACACACACACACACACAAGAAAAAGTATTGAAACAAAGCCTGCAGATTTCGGGCAGCACGCGTGTGCCTGTATCCGCTCACCTCGCTGCGGCTCAGTGGGTCCTGGAAACAGGCTTTTATAACGCTGGAAGAAAAATGGCAAAGGCTGCACAGTACAGTTGCATGGCTCCCGTAGTGTTTAATATCGCTGTGTGACATTTTGAGCACAAGCCCTTCTTTTGTGGAAGCCATGTGGATTCTGTATATTTTTTGTTTGAACATTCTCACTGTAACTCCTAGATTTTTGAATGTGGGTACCTTCTGTGCACAGTACTCCTGATGTGGCTGTAATCGCTCAAGTGCACATATGTATTACATAACATTGAGGATCACTGACTTTCATTTGCATTTGTGCTCTATTTTTAAATCTGAATTCATTCGATGTGGGCAAAGCTATGCATTTTTCCTGGATGTACTAATCCCTTGGCATCTCAGTGCGTTCTTTTTAGATGATAAAGTCTTATTTTTTCTCTTTCTTTCATAATCTTGGGAGATATATTTGCTTTAGTTTTCTTACTTTTCTATTCTAAATTAATAGTGATTTTTAGCACGATATTACGCCACTTGAATTGTTACTTAATACATGTAACCCCATGTAATATGTTGGTACAGCATTATCAATAATTTGCTAATACCATCTGCTTTAGAGGTCACAGATGTGCATTTGTTTGCTTTTGTAACTGTTTGCTGTCCTCTGTCTTCCCTTCTTTAGGAGACTCCAGCAGCTCCTCGCAGGTGAACTCTTACACGGATAATGGATACCCAGATTCCGGAAGCTTCTTCAGCAGCCACAGCCTGGTGAAGACGGAGCTCCGGCTGCAGCATTCATTCCCCGGCATCGGGACAACCTCCCTCTTAAGGAGCACCCGAGCTGAAGGGCAGACGTTAGTTAAGGTACAGCGCCCCCTGCTGAACGCAGAATAGTCCCTGTGTTGTTCAGCATAGGCAAAGGCCACTGGGCGAGCGAAGTCCTTTGTGACTCTTCAACATCAGGAAACCACACAGACCTGAATGCGATATACAGACCAGCGGAGGCTTGTGATCTGAAAAAACTGAATACAATGTACTGATCTGAGGTCAGCAGAGACCTGAGTGTGAAGTAAGAGTCTCAGATGGCAATGGTTACAGAGGTGTGGCTGGAAACTAGCATTGGTCTAGTGAAGGGAAATGATCAGATATGTGAGATCATAGAAGTCATTCGGCCCAGAGGGCAGGGTTGTTTAACTACTCTCAGCCAAAAGCTGTCTAAATCAGGTCCGTTATCTCTTTTGCCCATAAAGACTACACATGACGCCTTTATGTATGTCAATGGACCTTTTCCCTGGCCTCTCCGTGAGTTGATAATGGGGGTGTCTCCAAGGCGTCAAATGTTGTCTTGATGTAGCCAGGGTCCCGTTTGTAGTCAAAAGAGCGGCGGGAGTCTATGGGGAAAAGAGTCCATAAACATCACTCGATTAGTCTGTAGTTATTTTCTGATTTTGGTGCTGTACCTTACTTTATTCAGGAGAGACTAATGAATTGTGCAAAGGTAATGATATATTATACATTACATAGTATACAGATGAACTGCTAATGTGATGACAGCCTTGATAAAGTGTTTTGCGCTTGAATGCAGCAGAGAGATTTTGTAATTGAGGAGCATCAGCTCTGAGCTGCAGCAGGATAAATCCCCCTGTAGAATCCAGATACCGGTGGTGATGACAGATCACTGTTGACTGATTGGCTGATCAGGATGATGAATGTTGAAGCTGATGCTTCCATCTGTTTGGGCGATGATGGGGAGGTGGGCGGCGACATTACAGCAGGAACACACTACACACTAAAGACGGAGAGATGATGTAGGTTTGTCGCTGTGTTATTGGATGGATGTGATCAGCTGATGGGACATCTGTTGTCTGAAACGACAGCAGGCATTGTCCATCAGTTTGTGTGTGAGGAGTTAAAGCAGACAGAATGAGAAATAAACTTCAGGCCATAGTATGCAAATGAAGCGTCTCTTCGACCGAACTTTTGCTCGAGCTTAATTTGAACTCCACTTTGTAATTTGTTACCAGGTGAAGTCAACTAATGTCGTGATTTGTTTGTGGACAGTGTCACATGGGCTTGAGAGTACACATCGCCACCCAGGCTAATTTAGTTTATGCAAAGCATTTGTCTGACCAAAGTCTGCTATTTTATGAAGCTCAGAGATGGTTAGACAGAAGAACTCAGGATCACGGGTAAAAGAATTAATACCTGCTGGTTTCACTGGTCAACTGTACTCAATCTCATTCTTGAAAATAGGCCTGAGAAGTTTCCTTTCTTACCTTTGTCCAGTACACTGCGATTATACTGATATGTATGTCTTTAACATTGTTGTCGATTGATTATGTGGTAAATAGTTAAAGCCATAAAATGCTTATAGACCTGTATAACAGTATATTATGAATTCCCTATAACCGGAGTTCAGATTTTCCAGAGTTAGACCCACTCTTATGAAAGTCTGGGAAGACCAATTATTGTTGCAGCAATAGTCAGTACGTTGAATGTGTCGTGGACATTGCATTGATTTTCGAAAGGATGGTTTGAAGAAGAGTTTACATGCATGTCTTATCACTGCTCAGTGACTTTATACTGAGATTGCTGGTTTGCATTAGAAGCCTTTGCCTTTAACTTTATCCCATTTTCGTGAGATAATGTGAAAAAAATAATAAATATGATAAAAATTACAAACTCGAAGTTGGCTGGGTTGTGGCAATGAGGTACTGTATGATGGCCAAAGCAGAAATGTATGTGGCCATGACTTCCATGAAACTCAGAGTGAAGCCATTTTTTGGAGCTTTAACACTTGTGAATGGGGAGTGATGCAGCGTTTTTGGCCCCTGCTGCAGGCCGTAGGGAGCCCCGGAGCATCTGGGCGGGTGATCAGGAGGGTGAGCTCAGTGCCGTCCCGTACAGGGTCCCCGGGACGCGACAGCGAGGCATCACCCTCGCGCGGCTCCCAGCTCTCGCACCGGTCGCCCGTCGTCACCGAGCCCAAGCCTCTGTCCAGCGTTTTCTCCTCGACCACCCTCCCCTCCTCCCAGCGGCCCGGCTCGCCCTACACGGGCCCGCAGACCGACTCTCCCACCGTGCTCCGCCGCCTCGGGTCCCGGTCCAGCAGTGGTGGACACTCGTCCTCGTCATACCAGGTCGCAGGTCGCGCTGACTCCCCCCACCCGCAGGCCGAGGACGCTCACTCTCAGCACACACCGCCGCTGTCCTCGCCGGTGCGTGGCTCAGGCATGGCGGCCGTGCCGCAGCACTACAGCTCCGCCCTCCCGTTGTCTCCACACCTCGAGATGGACCCCTACAGCCCCGAGGCCTACGACCTCTTCGACATCATCCCGCCGAGCTCCGACAGCCTCGCAGGTTTGCAGTCCCTTGCCTGTCCGTATCGGATTCTGCCGGTCTTCATGGGCAGAGAGCATTTTAACGCCTGTATCTCTGCGAGGATAGAAACGCACAGATCAGTCTGCGTCACATTTAATCAATTCTGGCTGAAAGAATTGGAGGGGATTTCACCTTGACATGATTCTTGGACTGTACAATTTGATACTTAATGGATTGTGCTTTGAACAGTTAGGCCTTGAGGAGTGTGACGCCTTTGCTGCTCGGATTTGATTATACAGTAGGTGTGTCTCTCCTATCTCTTACCAGTGTAAAATTGACTTTCTGGCTTGAGTCACTTTGGTTACAGGTTTCACTCAAATAATAAAATAGTGAGGTGGCAGAGGTTTTGGTTTGATCAGTAATCCTATTTAAGGATCACGGGCTGCGTTCTACCCACCGAATTACTAGTTGGATTTGTTTACATTTGATGAAATGCTTTGAACATGTGGTGAGATGATGTGCGGTTATTTTGGCTCCATTTCAGCATGTAGGGCTGTTTCCTCAGTGACGAGTATTGCATGTAGGGTTGTGTTGCAGATATACTCTGAGGATGTCATGCTTCACCTAAGCCATATTTCCTTGATTGTAACCTTTCATTCATGCATCATATATTACCATCATTCTTACCTGTACGATGGCATGTATGGCCAAGCTAGAGTTCTGAAATTAATGGAGCTGGCAGTGGTCTTCATGAGGGTTTTTTCTGATTAAATGAAATACTTCCTGGCATTATTACTATTTGTACTTCATAGTTCTCAGCATATAGCCAAAGCATGACATTATCATGAAGGCTTTGAAACAGTAACACAGTGAAATTTCTCTGGTATCATTGAGAGCTTCCAAAAGCCATTTATAGTGATTTTTGTTTTGACATCAATGGTGTCCTGATCTCATAATTATCGATCATAATGTACTATTCCAAAATCTGGCCCTCGAATCCAAATCCAGCCCTGGTTTTCTTCCTTTCGGGGAAATTAGGTGGACAGACATTGCTGCTTAATGGCCTGACTGTCCTCACACCTGACTCCCGGGTAAAGGGGGGAACAGCAGTTCAGGGATGAAGAGGGTAGCGTTGCTTTTCAGGTCAGGCTCTGAAAAAGTACTTCCTGAGGTGAATTTGAACCTCCTCCATCCACTTCCTGCTCTTATCCATTTTTTGTTCTATTAATTTCTGAGCAGGAGTTACACTGCACTGAGTAATGGCTGTGTTTGTTTATATAAACTAAATATAGCCTGCAGTGTTGGAGTCGGTGTTGTCCAATATGCATAAGTCTGGCTAGGAAGTGATTTGGCTCAAAGAAATAAGTGGTTTGTTTACTTGTGTGAGTTTAGGGTTGTGTGCATTATTTCTATACGCCCAGTGTTTCTGGGAAAGGTTAAGATGATAATCCCTCCAGTTTTGCGCTCCCAGTTTATCTTCGTAATAATAATGATAATTGTGGGTTTGCCTGCTTCCATTTTTCTCTTCCTGGCCCCTGCAGAAAAATTCATTTGTACTTTGAAGTAGCAGCATAATGAAATGCAGAAAGGGCTTAATGCAGGGGGAAATATAAGCGGAGAATAATCCCAGGGCAGACGGAGGATGTCATCGCTAATGGAATGTGAAATGTAGTCGCTGGAGTGCCTTTCACCTTCATCCTGCATTTATAGGAATTATTATTTGTCGTGTACCTCATTCTGCAAAGGCTGCTGCTTCCCTCTTTCCAAAAACGTGTGACTCCAAAGGCATGGAAGCTATGCCGACTCCGTCCAACTCTCTGAAACGGTCACATGATACTTCAGGGAGGGGGGTGGTGTATCGGTATGATGTCATCGCGAGCGCTGTTCTCTAAAGGCTTCATTGTCTGCTATATCTGCTTCTTTTCTGCTCCTCGTAGACGATGGCCTGGCGGAGGATGTAAAAGGTGACACCTCCCCCCCCCCCCCCCAGTCATTCCATCTGTTTGTGTGTTTTGCTGTGTAGAATGTGTCATGTGACGTGTGCATGAAAGAGGTTGTGATTACGGCATTATATCAGTGTATCTCTGATCTGATTTCTGCATGCCTGTGAGAGTTTACCTGCTTATGTGTGTGCGTGTGTGTGTGTGTGTGTGTGTGTGTGTGTGTGTTGGTTTGTTTACCAAGATTACCAACCCTTGTGGGGAGCAAATGTCCCCACAAGGGTTGTCCCAACAAGACATGGATTTCAAGATTTCTTTGTACTTGAAGGCACATTTTCAGGTTCTCACAAACAATTCAGCTGGGTTAGGGTTAGGTGTTAGGGTTAGGTGTGTACTTTTGAGGGTTAAGGTCAGAGAAAGGAGTTACGGAATGAATGGAAGTCTATGGAATGTCCCCACAAGCCATGGATACAAAACGTGTGTGTGTGTGTGTGTGTGTGTGTGTGTGTGTGTGTGTGTGCACGTAGGCGCTTAGGTGTATGAGCATCCATGCATGTGGGTGTGTCTACGCATGCATGCAAGCAAGCACCATTTGCCTTGTACATATTGGTGTGCGCATGAATGTGTGACTCAGTGGCGGCTGGTGAACTGGCGATAGCGGAGGCTCAAAACAATCCCTTATAATTAATGATTGGTCACAACTTGTTTTGAATCATTCATTTAAATTACCTTTACAGAAACAACAAAAACTCTCAGCATTATCAGGTGTGGCCAGTTTTCATTTATAAAACATACCTGTCAGCTCTCACGCATTCTGTGTGAGTTTAAGTGGCACATTTACGTTCCCCTGCTGTGGTCAGCAATTATTCAATCAACGCGTTCGTAAGAGATTCTCGCATTTAAGTCCTTGTGCACTGGAGGGGTTGGAAGCAGTGGAAATGCAGAGAGACGTTTCAAATGATCTTATTTTATTTAATTGAATATGAAACACATACATTGCTTCCAATCCCTGAGTAAAGAAAAGCGTGAGAAGTCCTGAGTCGTAATCGCGTTATAAATAAAAACTGGCCGCACCTGATAATGTTGAGTTATCAGAGTTTCTGTAATGGTAATTTAAATGAATGATTGAAAACAGGTCGTGACCAATCATTAATTTTAAGGGATTGTTTTGAGCCTCCGCTATCGCCAGTTCACCAGCCGCCGCTGATGTGAACACGTGTGCAGGTGTAATATTGTATGCAGGTGTAATTAGCTCATGAACATTTTGTCACTCATTAAGCACATGAGCTGCCCTCAGCTGCTCTTCTCATTTGTTAGAGGTCGTGACCCTGACCCATCAGCCCTGTCCCTGCAATTTCTCATTATTTACTGCAGACTGGGGTTGGATGTGTGTTTATGTTTGAAGAAGGTATGAGGTATGAGGTATGCTAAGGGATTTGCCAGGGCCGTTATTCTTTTAACTTCCTTTTAGCTTACAATTTGAATTCTGCCTTGTTCCTGTGAGCAGTATTAATTTCGTGGTTATAGTTGGTTTTTGTTTTGCAAGCAAAATACTCTCACCTTAAATGCCTTCATAGCCGGCCTGGTACATTCAGCTCTCCCTGTCACCAAGTTTACTCGATTTACGTATAGAGCATGGCTCAAACAATGAGATGACGCTGCAGTGTGCTACTGTTTCTCCTGGGAAATATCGCTGTTTGTCCTTGTTAACATAAGCAAACATATGCCTGCATTAACCGTCATGCAAATATTACCAATTACAGAGCGTGCTCGGCACCGACTGAGAAACTGCCAGTGTGTGAACGCAGTGCACACGACAGCCTGATAAACGACGCCTCTGGCTGGTGCTGACGCGCACCATATTGTCAATCTGTCGTTACTCTCCCGGGATTGCGGCTCGCTAATGATATTTGTGCCGGAGTGTGGAAGGATGTAGGAATGTTGAGTAAACTTAATTTGTTTATTTGCTCCGGACTGCCGGTGGCAAGACAAATGGCCCCAGAGCGGAGTCTCTGCGTTGGTCCCTTCGCTCCCTTCTCTGTGTTTGCTGGAAGGCACACAACTCATAGAGCTGATATTAAAAATTCAAAACAATTTCTTGTGTTTGAGGACTGCTTGAAATATAGTTAAACTTATTGAAGTGAGATATTATTGTTTGGGGGTTGTGTAGTTCTGCTGAAAGTCCGATTCTCTGCTCCATTAACCCTTTGAGCGCTGAAAGAGCTATAACAGCTATAAGGCTGTTGTTGCTCAGTGATGTAAGATATCAAATTCAAAGCTATTGAAATTAACCTATCATGTGAATACTTGTTTAAAAGAGCTCCCGCAGGGGAGTGTGTGTGTGTTCTCCTGCGGGGGAGCTCTTTTAAACAAGTTGCCGTATGATAGGTTTTCAACAGCGCAAGGTCGTTCATTTGTAATTTCTTGAAAATGTATTTCAGCTCTCTGAAGGGTTAATAATAGAGACACTCCATATTTACGGTTATCATGGTTATCTTTGCAATTAAGACCTTGCCCTGCATAGACATGGGCTTAATTATTGATTTTCATCGAATGGAGCTGCACATCGTTTATCTTACCTTGTTATTCTGCTCTTGAACTTCAGTTCCTTCTAGTCTTTACGTCTAAAAATTGTTCCTTCTATGGCAGTTTTATGGCCTGCAGTCGCCCTGGAGACGGCTCTCCATGTGCATGAGTGTGACCCTCTCCGCTGTTATAAGGACTGTTTATCTTGCCACCCGCAGACACAATCCAACCACTTTTTCCTCTAACTCTCCGTGGAAAAAAAAACCTAATGAAAATTAGAAACCAAGCAAGATGCAAAGTGAAACATTTAACCTTAATTAGTCTGAACAATGCATAGGCTTTATGTATAATTGCTTCATATAAAGAATGGTAGTGACATGAACTTTGTTTGATGGTAATTATGAACCAAAGAGCCGAGCCAAACAAGATTAGATCTGTGCAGCAGTTGGCCTTTAATAAGAAAACTGAAGAACAGAAGAGCTTGAAGCTGGAGTGCGTGTACAGAAGACTGGTCTGGGAGCAGTCAGGGATTGAAGGGCTTGGCAAGGCGCTGTTGAAAGGTCTGGTCCGAGATCAGTTACCAGGATGGCAACCGAATTAACCGGAACGCTGATGAGAAGAGTGCTTAGATGGAGAGAGTCACGTCAACTGAAGAATTGCAGCCATTTTGTTTCTAATGTGTGAAACTCGGCCCTTTTGCACAGTGGAAGTTGTTGGATTTTTCCGTTCTTTTGTCTGAAGAGAAAAGTTTTCACTTTGGGGGGAAAAACAATTCAATAAGCAGCAATGGTTTTGACGAGCGTAAGAGGGGAAAATGTTTGGTCACGACAAAATGGAAAACAGAGAAAAACTCATCCACTTGAGAATGATGATGGAGACAAAATGGTTCCATGTCCAAGTTTCCTGGAACATTCATGTGGGAACCTCTCTAAGGAAATCTTCTGAGGGGTAACGCAGGCCGTTGCACGGGACCGGGGGAAGATTAGAGGAAGCAGGTCCCAGGACAGAGGATAGTTGGGTATACCGAATGAACAGATTCCGAGTTTTCAGTCAAGATCAACGGAAACAAAGGACTCAGGATGAAACTCCAGAAAGCATGGAGCACAATGTACTATACAACAGTCCAGCAAGGCAGATATGAACTTAAATACACAGAAAGTATGAGTGAGAGGTTAGGAAATGTGAGTGCGCAGTGCACAGGAAGAGGGGCGAGGTGAGGAGACGATGACTGAGTAACCGGAGTCAATATTCGAAAAGACACTGAAACTGACGCAGACGGCTGGACTGCAGGGGAAACGACTCGGGCAACAGGATGTGCTTTTCAAGTCAGTCTTCTGCTAGAACATCTTGCTGTGCTGAAATCCTGACAACTTTAAAGGTTGTCTTTGACAATTATTTCAATACAGAAACATTTCAATAAACCCCACTTTTTTGTCTTCATATGTGAAATGATAATGTTTACCATCTGAATGCTGCTGAAACACTTCCCTGCAGAACTTTCTTATTAAAACATTTTTTTCCACTTACTTGCATCTCCACGTCCATCTGAATTATTAGTTTAATTTGCTCATTTTTGCACAGTCATATTCATGATAAAAAAAAAAGATTAATATAATGCCACATTTAGTAATCTACTTTGTTTTTTTAATTTTAAGTCCTATATACCATTTAAAGACTATCATTTATTTCAATGGAATATTCTTATGCTTCAATTTTTTATATAAAATAAAAGAAAGTATTTTTTTTTAGTGAAAACCTATGGGTGTAAAATTATTGGCACCCCAAGTTTAATTCGTCTAGCTGAAATATAACAGCCTTTTTTATATATGTGTGATAAGATTTGGGAGTACTTTGCGAGCATTAACATCAACAGAGATGTTTCCGTGGCATGTGCAAATGCAGAGCCCATCAGTATTATTTTGAATTTGGCTCCCTGAGGGAGTATGAGAAAACAGGCTGAGAAAGAATGTCTTTGCCGTCCATCCTCCTGGTCTTTCACTCAAAATATAAAAAAGAAATCATACTATATCAATGAAGTAAAATTATTAGAAGAAAGAAAAAAATGCTGCCCTTAAAAGCATGTTTATCTAAAACGTGTGCCGCAGTTGTCAACACCCTTAGAGAATCCTTTGATTAAAATCTATTCTATAAATCTATAAAAAAATCTATAAAATCACTGGAGTGTAAACATGAGGTGATTCAGGCCACTTTCCCGGAGTCATTCATCACTATGGCTGGGGCAGACCAGAGAATACAATGATGATTTGCGACAAGAAGTTTTTGAGCTGCACAAATCATGCTGGCAATGATTTAGAAGATTAAAATGATGGAAGATGTTAAGATCAGCCAGGAAGAACATGCGCTTGTGTGCGCATGTGCGTGTGCGTGTGTGTACGTACATTGGCTTCTCTCACCAATTGGAAGATGGTTCAGCTGGCAGAAGAATCTCTGGGGAACTGGATGGTTAATCGAGTCTTGGGATCAAAAAATCTCCATTATTCCCAATCAGATGCCACCTACATCCTACAAGTTATTTGGGAAAGTCGGCAGGAAAAAGCCTTTGCTCTCAGTGCCTTCAGTTTGCCACACATTACGGGGACATTCATTGGGACTGGGTTTTATGCTCGGATAAGACCAAAATAAGAGCTTTTTGGCAAGAAACATCGAAGATTGTTTGGCCCAGACCAAATGACACCCATTCTGAAAATCACCTCGTACTCAGGCTCCTTCTCCAAAAGCCCTGGACATATTAGGATACATGATATTATGGACCCAATCAAATACCAGCAGATATTAAAGGAAAACATGGCAGCTTCTGCCAGGAAGCCTTAAATGGGCCATGGATGGACCCTGCAGCAGTTTATTTCGTGAAGCGAACCTCAGATCTACAGAGAAGCAGTTCAATAATAGCTGAATAAAACGTTTTGCCAAGGCCATCACAGTCCCCCGGTCTAAATCCCGTACAAAATCTGTGGGATGAGCTGAAGAGTCCACCAATATCACCCTCGGATTCTGGAGGATGTGGAGGGATTCTGTATGGATGATTTGGCCTCAGATCCTGCGCCATGTGTTCACCAGCCTCGTCACGCATTATATGCGGAGACGTCGTGTTGTTATTGCAGCAAAGGGAGACTGCACAAAATAAATGAAGGGGCGCCAATAATTGTGGCGCACAGATTTTTGAGAAAAATTATTTCATGAAAACGCTGTATTTCATGTATTGCTTCAATGAAAGGTTGGCTCTTTGTGAATTTTTTGAAAGATCATGCGGTTAAATTTTTAAGATGTTTTTTGCATCTCATTTTACTCATTTTGAATAAATGGTTACTGTATTTACTTGCACTGCACTTCTGGTGTTAATATGTTCAGTAAATAAATTCCCACACAAACCTTCCGGACATTTCTCTTTTTATGCTGACACAGTTAAGCAGCAGTTAAAATGATCAGTCTCCAGTTGATTGGTCAGGGACCCTGGAGTGTAAATTGCACGGATAATCGCGTCTCCATGGTGATAAGGATGCCATTGGGCTGTTTCCTCACAGATGAGTTGATTTCGATCCCTCTTCTAGGCCTCATGTATAGAAGGAGAAACTCCGCTTCACTGGGCTCACGATCATGGAGAGGCAGTAAACCCACCACTGGAATGAGCCGAATGAAACCACACACCGTTTCGCTTGGTTTTTGGCTCCAGTAATGGGCCCGGCACGTGTCTCTTATCCTGGACTGTTGTCTATCATGACATCAAGGATGGTTTATTTCTAGGGTTCAAAATTCTAGCGAGTTCTGCAAAAGCTGGGCCCCAAGCTGAGCTGTTGCATCACTGTTGCTTGGAGTGAGTTGAAAAGATTTACTGAATGTGGGTTCTATAGTTCTGAAAGTTGACCATATTTATTGGTGGCCCTGTCAGGTACAGCCTGGGCCAGTGTCAGACGCTCTGTGGCCTCGGAGAGGGAGTTTGTCTCTGTACAGGAGGGACACCAGAACTGTTCGGTCTCTCATTAAAGGTTTGTTTGTTGCCTTTAAGCCTGAGAGCACTGATGTTCATTTTAAAAAATTATACATTGGATTATCTTGTGCTGTTGAAAACTCCTTTAAAAGCGTCCCCTCTTGTGCTGTTGAAAACCTGTCATGTGGCGACTCCTTTAAAAGCGTCCCCTCTTGTGCTGTTGAAAACCTGTCATGTGGCGACTCCTTTAAAAGCGTCCCCTCTTGTGCTGTTGAAAACCTGTCATGTGGCGACTCCTTTAAAAGCGTCCCCTCTTGTGCTGTTGAAAACCTGTCATGTGGCGACTCCTTTAAAAGCGTCCCCTCTTGTGCTGTTGAAAACCTGTCATGTGGCGACTCCTTTAAAAGCGTCCCCTCTTGTGCTGTTGAAAACCTGTCATGTGGCGACTCCTTTAAAAGCGTCCACTCTTGTGCTGTTGAAAACCTGTCATGTGGCGACTCCTTTAAAAGCGTCCCCTCTTGTGCTGTTGAAAACCTGTCATGTGGCGACTCCTTTAAAAGCGTCCCCTCTTGTGCTGTTGAAAACCTGTCATGTGGCGACTCCTTTAAAAGCGTCCCCTCTTGTGCTGTTGAAAACCTGTCATGTGGCGACTCCTTTAAAAGCGTCCCCTCTTGTGCTGTTGAAAACCTGTCATGTGGCGACTCCTTTAAAAGCGTCCCCTCTTGTGCTGTTGAAAACCTGTCATGTGGCGACTCCTTTAAAAGCGTCCCCTCTTGTGCTGTTGAAAACCTGTCATGTGGCGACTCCTTTAAAAGCGTCCCCTCTTGTGCTGTTGAAAACCTGTCATGTGGCGACTCCTTTAAAAGCGTCCCCTCTTGTGCTGTTGAAAACCTGTCATGTGGCGACTCCTTTAAAAGCGTCCCCTCTTGTGCTGTTGAAAACCTGTCATGTGGCGACTCCTTTAAAAGCGTCCCCTCTTGTGCTGTTGAAAACCTGTCATGTGGCGACTCCTTTAAAAGCGTCCCCTCTTGTGCTGTTGAAAACCTGTCATGTGGCGACTCCTTTAAAAGCGTCCCCTCTTGTGCTGTTGAAAACCTGTCATGTGGCGACTCCTTTAAAAGCGTCCCCTCTTGTGCTGTTGAAAACCTGTCATGTGGCGACTCCTTTAAAAGCGTCCCCTCTTGTGCTGTTGAAAACCTGTCATGTGGCGACTCCTTTAAAAGCGTCCCCTCTTGTGCTGTTGAAAACCTGTCATGTGGCGACTCCTTTAAAAGCGTCCCCTCTTGTGCTGTTGAAAACCTGTCATGTGGCGACTCCTTTAAAAGCGTCCCCTCTTGTGCTGTTGAAAACCTGTCATGTGGCGACTCCTTTAAAAGCGTCCCCTCTTGTGCTGTTGAAAACCTGTCATGTGGCGACTCCTTTAAAAGCGTCCCCTCTTGTGCTGTTGAAAACCTGTCATGTGGCGACTCCTTTAAAAGCGTCCCCTCTTGTGCTGTTGAAAACCTGTCATGTGGCGACTCCTTTAAAAGCGTCCCCTCTTGTGCTGTTGAAAACCTGTCATGTGGCGACTCCTTTAAAAGCGTCCCCTCTTGTGCTGTTGAAAACCTGTCATGTGGCGACTCCTTTAAAAGCGTCCCCTCTTGTGCTGTTGAAAACCTGTCATGTGGCGACTCCTTTAAAAGCGTCCCCTCTTGTGCTGTTGAAAACCTGTCATGTGGCGACTCCTTTAAAAGCGTCCCCTCTTGTGCTGTTGAAAACCTGTCATGTGGCGACTCCTTTAAAAGCGTCCCCTCTTGTGCTGTTGAAAACCTGTCATGTGGCGACTCCTTTAAAAGCGTCCCCTCTTGTGCTGTTGAAAACCTGTCATGTGGCGACTCCTTTAAAAGCGTCCCCTCTTGTGCTGTTGAAAACCTGTCATGTGGCGACTCCTTTAAAAGCGTCCCCTCTTGTGCTGTTGAAAACCTGTCATGTGGCGACTCCCCCGTGGGACACATGACCTTCTTACTTTGCTCCTCAGTCCAATCTTTACGCTCCCTTGCGAATCGAAGTTCTTTGATCCCAAAAGGCTGCACTAACAGGTGCTTCATGCGTATAGAAATGCTCCTCCCTTTGTAGCCATGAGTTATGCAGTTGATAATGTTAAGGTGAGACTTCACCAAGCATTTTAATGATCTCCGATCAGGATATGTCCTGATTTTTCTCCAACCCAGTCCTTCCACGTAGTTGACAGTTCCAGGTTTAAAGAAATATTTAGTCAGCTGTGACCCAATTCCAGTGATTTCAGTAACGTCTTTAGCGCTTTTCTTTGCTTGATGCTCCTCTTGAAAAACAAGGAACATCTTTTCAACGACCACGAGATGCGTCGTCTTCCGTGGTTTCATAAGGAATGAGACGTTACGCGGTGAATCTGTCAGGATTAAAAGAATTATTGACAGCTGAACTATATTCATCAGTCCACTTATTTCAATCCAATCGACTTTTTTTTGGACGGGCAGCGCGTATACGCACGCACGCACGCACACACACACGCGCACACACACACACACACACACGCTGTAGATATAAAAATTTTTTTATGAGGCCATCTTCCTCCATTTTTATTTGACACTTCTCTTTAGCCCGATATCTATTTTAATTGTTTTGTTTTATTATTTTTGGCTCGATGGCTGAATTGGCAGCCTGTAACTCCCTGTTGGCATCTCTCCTGGAGTTTCACAGGAATATTTGGTTATTAATTTCATGAAATTACTTTATATAATTTAGTTTCTTATTGGCAGAAGCCCATGCGGCTCCGGATGCACATTCTGACGCTCGCTGTGGCAGATTCCGCACGAGGGCTTCGGCTGACCCTGTCAGGCCGTCCGTCTGCCTCCTCGCCTGCGGTTTGCGTTTCTGCAGCATTAGAAGTGTCCGGGTGCCGTTTCCACCAAAGCTGCTGGTGAAATTGAGGCACAGCTGCTTTATTTAGAACTGCTGGGAGAGTTCGGCAGGTTGGCTGCTGTAAAAATGGGCAAAAATTACTATTAAAATGAATAATGAATTTTAGCACAAGAATCATAAATAAAATGATAACAAGTGGTCCTAAGCACAACATTGCCCAAGGAAGCTTTTCAGTGCTTATATGGTGACTCAGTTTATAAATGGACTTATTCTTATTCTGCGTTTAATTAATTACAAGATTTCCCTAATGAGATCCCTCACATAAAATTTCAGGGTAATTGGAAAAAAAATGTTTGATTTTGCAGATATTTGAAATGTTTTATCTGACCCCCTGCTGGCAGGAGAAGGTAGTGCTGCTCATCAGGGAATAAAGATTTGTAAGACGCAACTTTTGGGCTTTGATATGAACTTGATCCACCTATTGAGACAGAATTGGTGAAAAAAAAAGTTCTTTCTGAAGTTTGTGCTCTATTTGTCTATTTTCTACAAAATGTAATGGTTTATGTTCTGGGCCGTTCTCAACCTGTGTATCAGATTTACTGATGATTGCTGTAATATTTTAGGCACTGAGATGCTAACAGACACACAAACACACAGAACTCAAAGCAGCACCTCCACTGCCACCCCTGTTCACCACCGACCCCCCTCTGTTCTGCTACCCCGTTTCCAAAAAAGTTGAGACACTGTAAAATGTAAAAAATAAAAACCGAATGCAATGTTATGCTTCACATTCAATCTTGCATTTCAAAAAAAGTAAAAATTCTCAATTTCAAGATCTGATGTACTGTCATTCTGCCATATCCAATTAACTATAAATTTTAAATGATTTGCAAGTCATTGCATTGTTTTTATGCGCATTTTATGTGCGAACTTGTGTGGAAGCGGGGCTGTAAGTGAACTGGGCTGAGAAGAGCTCGGGGTTTTTGTGTGTTTGTGTCTGGTCTCAGGTCAGCGGCTCTCCTACACCAGTCAGCCGGACGGTAGGACGGCTCTGTCCCCTGACCGCCAGCACCTGGAAGACGGGGACTTTTCCGGCTCCTTCTACCACACCCCCACCCACAGGGCCCCGGACCTCGACCACGGCGACACCGACAGCACGCTCTACGGGGCTGTCTCAGGTACGTCCCAATAACGGACTAATGGTGTGATTCTGAAATCCTTCGAAAAGGCATTCGAAGGAAGGCTGTGCTTCAATTGGTCAGTTGTGTCTTAACTACTCGGTCAGTCGGCATACAGGGAACGGCTGTCACTTCAGTTTTGGTGCATTAAGGGCGACGGGAATAACGGTGGTGTTCGGTGTTCAGGCCTTATAGCCCTCCCTCCCCCGTCCTGCCGCTCAGTCCCAATCCTCAGATCCTCACCATGTGCTGCATCCACCAGTGAATTCTGTCGAGCCGAAGACGTAAGCCGTCTTAATGCATTTCCAGAAAAGTCTGGCATTCATTTCGAAAGGCTGCTTCATTAAAAAAGGCATTGACATCCTAAACATTCTTTGTTAGGACGTAGAATTTAGTGGGACATAATGGACTATATCCAGCAATGCTTTATTCTCCATGATTCCCTTAGATTTCTCATAGCTTTTATTCTTGGTTTTATGAAGAATAAAATTTCATCACGATAATGATCCTGCACAGAATACTGCCAAATAAATATGTGGGGCAGCACTATGGATGGTTCTGTGTGTACTGCAGGAGAATGAAGACGGGCTGCATAATCACTGGAATTTCAATCCAGGGCTGAAGAGAAGTCCGCAGGTGTTTGCTGCATAACGAGCGCCTGTTATGGGGGACACTGTGTATTAAAAGTGCTGTTATTTCTTTGAGGTGAAAACAAAATGTATGAAAAGTCCCTGTTATAAAAATAATTTTGGGGTCAAATCAAGAAATATCCAGTTTTATACCAAATCATAATGAGCTCACTGTAAAGAAGTCTTGATATAAATGATCAGTCATTTCTAATCCCGCTTCTACAACCCAATTCCGAAATAGTTGGGACAAAGTGTAAATTGTGAATAAAATCAAAACGCAATGACTTTCAAATCATACCAGCCAGTATTTTATTCACAATAGAACAGAGATAACATAGCAAATGTTGAAACTGAGAAATTTTGCAGTTTTATCCACAAAATGAGCTCATTTCAAATTTAATGGCTGCAACAGGTCTCAAAAAAGTTGGGACAGGGGCCTGTTTACCATGGTGTAGCATCCCTTCTTCTCTTTAACACTGAGTGGAGGCGTCTGGGCATTGAGGAGACAAGTTTCTTGAGTTTAGCCATTGGAATTTGATCCCACTCTTGTTTAATACAGGTTTCCAGCTGCTGGAGAGTTTTGGGTCTCCTTGGACTTTTCGTTTAATTATGCGCCAAATATTCTCAATTGGTGTAAGATCAGGACTGCAGGCAGGCCAGTTCAGCACACAGCCATGCTGTTGTAATAGCTGCAGTATGTGGTTTTGCATTGTCCTGCTGAAATACACAAGGCCTTCCCTGGAATAGATGTCGTCTGGAGGGGAGCATATGTCGCTCTAAAACCTTTAAATACCTTTCAGTATTCATGGTGCTTTTTAAAACATTTTTCCCACACCATATGCACTAATGCATCCCTATACTATCCGAGATTCTGATTTTTGAACTGAACGCTGATAACTGGAGGGGTGGCCTTTCTCCTCTTTCGCCCGGAGAACACGACTCCCATGATTTCCAAGAAGAATGTTTACAGGCAGTGGTTTCTTGAAGTATTCCTGGGCCCATTTAGTAATGTCAATGACAGAATCATGCTGGCGAGTGATGCAGTGGCGTCTGAGGGCCCGAAGATCACGGGCATCCAGTAAAGGTCTTTGGCCTTGTGCCTTACGCACAGAGATTTTTCCAGTTTCTCTGAATCTTTTGATGATGTTACGCACAGTCGATGATGAGACCTTCAAAGCCTTTGCAATATGACGTTGAGGAACATTGTTTTTAAAGTATTCCACAATTTTTATACGCAAGCCTTCGCAGGTTAGAGAGTCTCTGGGCATCTTTACTTCTGAGAGACTCAGCCTCTCTAAGACGTCCCTTTTATAGCCAATCATGTTACACACCTGATGCCAGTTAACTTAATTACTTGTTAAATGTTCTTTCAGCTGATTCTCTTATATATTAATTGCTTTGTCAGCCCTTTTTTGCCTGTGTCCCAACTTGTTTGAGACCTGTTGCCGACAGAAAATTTGAAATAAGCTCATTTTGTGGATATAAATAAAAATGGCTCAGTTTCAACATTCAAAATGTTATCTGTTCTATTGGAAATAAAATATTGGTTCATGTGATCTAAAAGTCATTGCATTTTGATTTTATTCACAATTTACACTTTGTCCCAACTATTTCGGAATTAGAGTTGTACTTGTACTGTTCAGTCACTTGGCTTAAAGAGACTGGTTACTATGCTGTTTTCTAAAAGCTCATTATGAGCTAATGTATAATGGGCGTCCCTCCTGTGCATGTAAATTGTTGGTCCAGCAGTTAAAATCTGGCAATTTTATGCTCAAAGCAGGAAGCTCAACACAGTTCTGACCTTTTGAAGCAAATGTATTGCAGCAAGATATATCAGTGCCTCACTTCTGAATACCAACCGCCGCGTGAGCACCACAAATGGAGCATCGCTCTGTCACTGACGAGCTCATGAAGACTTGCTGGCTTGGCAGGGAATCTTATTTCCCATACGGCCTGCGGTCGGTCAGAATGTGTCACAAAACCATGGGCTATGAGACCGAAGCAGACATTTCACTGTGAGAAGGTTGATTCAGATGGTCAGTTAAGGTTAGTGTTTGTTTGGAGAAGTTTAAACTCACTTTGAAGAGAAGTAGATAGATGCAAACATACACATATCACTTATTTTGCCCCCATTTGGTGCAAAATTCCTCCCTTTCTAGTTGTACAAGCAGGGCTCTGCAACACTTCTATCTTTGTAATTCAGTAAACACAGTTCTTTAACACTTTTACCTTCACTACACATACAGTCACTTTCTGAATGTTACATTCTTTTTAAAAGCGCCACTTGAAGAATTACAAAACCACATCTGTCTGTCTTTCTGTCTGTTTGTCTATCTATCTATCAGTCTGTCCTCCAAGCCTCTGTCAGTCCATAAGATCAAACTGCTTTCAGTTTGACGGAGTGTGTTATGACACATGAATTGAGACCTGAACTGAACGCATGACACCGATGAGCAGCAGGATTGTCATCACTCACAAATGCAGGAAACAACGATGATTATCTGGTCACATGTAGTCAGTGCGTCTGATGTGGGAGACGTGGGGCCTAATTGATTCCCTCAGGGAGTGAGGCAGTGCTTCACTCTTAATGATGACTGAGCCAGCTGCGATGGTAATTAATTTGACCGGCTTTAATTGCCATTTTTGAGATGTTCTGCTCCAGTATTTGCTCTATATGATGTAATATAAGATCATATCCTTCTCCAGTAACAGGCCCCATTAATACTTGTTATTTCATGTGTCTGGATGTTGTCTAGATTTGATTAATCCACGTTCCATTTAAAAGTGGCCAAATCAGTGTGTTTTTGCTATTGTAGAAAGATACAAATCCGGTTTGCAGTTCTCCGCTCAAAACACAAAATGTGATAATCAGGATGTTTTTTGGGGGGGGGGGGGGTGGAGATGGCGAAAGGATAGAAAATCTTGTGTCACGGTGAGTCCTTTAAAGCATCGGCCGCCTGCGTGTCAGTGGCGTAGCTGGAGACGTAATAATTTGGGTGCTGCACAGCGCTGTGGTACGGGCTTCTGAGGACTGACCCTTTCACACCTGCTCACTTTGCATCCACAGCGCCTCTGTAAACTCCTCCCTAGGTGATTCAAGAAGTCCGATCTGAGTCCAGCTCAAATGCATCTTTGACTCATTTACACTTCTCATTGTAGCGATCTGATTGCAAACCGAATCATTAAATTCCAAACCAACTGTAAATAGGGCCTGGGTATCAGCAGCTGTCAGAACAAACGTAAGAGGATGCATTTTGTCTTTAAAACAAAACTGCATCTAACTTACTCATTGCTTTTAGGCTGATGCCAGAGTTATGTGGTCAGGATTTCTACTGCTATGATTTCAGCGGATGGATTCATGGTTAGTTCCGCCTTTCCTTAATTTGAGCTAAAAGCCCTCATGCATTTAGAGCATCTTTCAGTGAAAAATGACTGGAGTGCAACAAAAGTTAAGCACTTAATTTGCCGTTTATCATCAAGGATCTCATCATCCAATTTTTATTTTTATTTTATTTTGTTATCCATTGTATTAGTGGTGCCCAATCATGTGCTTTTGTCTTCTGTTTGCTGTGTTGAAATCACGAAATGCTAAATGCAGAGCTTTGAAAATCAGCTGATGGCTCAGTTTCACTGCAGCCTCCGTTGTGCTATGGCTGACAGCGGTGGAGAACATTCTCTCCACAGGGCATTAGAATATGAGTTTACTGCAGCACACAGCCCCAGCTGTATCAGCCTCCCAAGAACCAATCAGGAAACACTGTGTGGTGGGACCGGTGGGACACACATTCTGGTTGGGCCATTGTGAAGCTTTGAATGTGAGGAGCTGTATGCAGCCAATGACAGATGCTGGTAAACTCCTCCGCCGGAGCACTTTATTGAGTTATGACAAACAGCTTTGAATTATTGCAGAGGACAGTTATTTGCAACACTTTCTGGGGTTCATGAAGAATTGGATCATCCAGATACCAAATTAAGATGCTCCTGAAGGTTTTTTTAATATATTTATATTCTTTTTGCAAAGATGCATAATCTGCATGAGCAAAAACATACACTGAAATTTTAGAGTGTAGAAGTTTTATATTCTTATGATCCAGCGTTGTTATCATCTAAAAATTGCCAGGCGTCATTTGGCGCACAGCAGTATGCAGTCAATGTGAATATTTTGACTGTTGATTTGTAAATGGAGACATGTGACAGTCGAATGGAGCTCAAACCCGTTCTGCATGATTGCCTGTCATGTTTAGCATTTGTGTCCAAAAGAGAAAAGCTTTGGAGAAGCCTGGATGAACCTCCTTGTCTTTAGTGGCTGAAAAATGAGCTCTGGTCACATTATAAAGCAGGTCAGTTGCTGTGAAGAGGTGCAGAAATGTTATGAAGGGATGGTTAAGCGTCTGACACGTTTCGACATCTCGTCTGCGGTGAAGAGATGTTGGTCCCATTTATCCTGTGTACCGGAGGGTAATCTGTGCTGATTAGCAGATGATATTTCACAACTGTCTTCAAATCTGTCCAGGAACTTAACCCTTTCAGGGGGTAGCCTGTCCTGTTCTGCTCCTGAAACAACTTCTCACACAGGCAGAAGCTGGAGTAGAAGGCCGTAACTGGAAGAATTCGGCATCCGCTTGGCAATGGTTATTGTATTGCTACCGTCCCACAGTTAACCCCATAAAACCTGCAGACCCATGTGGAGTTCCATCAAATGCAGCTGCTGTATTCAAACCTCTGGACTTCAGTCCCATTTTAAATTCTTGTGGCGATACCATGTTTTCCAATGATCTCAGTTATGTCTAAGATATACTTTTTTGAACCCTGTGGGGTAATTCGTCCTCTGCATATAGTTAGGAGCAGTGGGCAGCCACAGAGCAGGGCCCGGGGACCAACCATAAAGCCAGTACCATTGGTCAGGAGTTCTGGTACTGGTACTGTGGGAGAAAACTCACGCAAACACGGGGAGAACATTCAAACTCCACACAGATAGGCCCCTGGCCGGATTCAAACCCACAACCCCCTTGCTGTGAGGCACTAGCGCTAACCACTGTGCCACTGAATCACAGGGAAGTGTGTATAAAGTGATGTGTAAGATCTAGATATTTGACATTTGACATAACGCTGTGTCCAAAAAAACATAGCGTCCTGAGTCTGAACATTTCTCCCAATATTCAGTAAGTGTGATGTCGTCCCAATGAAGCGCTACAACCAACAGGTACAGAATATTTGACGTCGTCCTACAATATGAAAAAAAAGGGCTTCTTCTTTCTTTGAACCTACTTAAAGAAAAATTTAAGTGAAAAGTTAGAGTTTAAGGGGTTAATGGATTCCAGACTGGAACGCAGCTGTTTCATATGGCGATCTATGAGGAACCACAGGTGTCTCTCGCTCCCGTCCCTGAATCCCCTAATCCTGGGAGAGATGATGTGAAATGAGTCGCACCAGCGAGTCTGTTGATGTTTCATTTTGACTGGTTTTCACTGTTTCCCCCCCTCGGTGTAGGAGATTTCCGGAGAACCTCCAGCCTGCGGGGGGTGATGGCCTACGAAAGAGGCGATTACGCCCTGGACAGCACGCCCTCATTCGCCGACCCGTACCGCCTCCCCCAGTACGAGCCGCCTGAGCCCAGCTACACCCAGCAGGTGGCCGCTATGGACAACGCAGCCATGCGCTCGCCGTCCATTAACAGCATTCAGAAGGACCCCAGGTATTGGCCACAGCCCCTTTAAAACACTGCCCATCCCCGAGGTCCCGACTCGGGCCTCAGCTAGTGCTGCCTGTGGCTCTGACCTGCTGGGGCTTTGCATCTCCTCGGTGGAATACGAGAGGGATTTAGCCTCCGTGGATTGTAGTGATGCTCGAGTGACCTCTGTTGGCTGTCTGTGGCTCGTATGATTGGGTCTCCTCTGCCGTCCGGCTCTGGCCGGTCTGGCTGCCGTGTCATAAGGAGGAGAATCTCTTCAGAGGAGAAGTCATCTTCACACTGGCCTGAGCTGACGGCAGATCATTAAAAACTATCTTGAACAATTTTCGCAAATTGTCCATTCCAAATGGCCGTGGATTTGGTGGTGGCAAATTTAGACAGGAAAAATTAAGTACCTGTATGAAAGTCTTGGTGTCATTTTTTCAAGAAGTGCAGATTTATTACCTCCGCCAAATGAAGATGGCAGGAGGTTATGTGATATATTTCGGTGCTGTTTATTTGTTTGTCTGTTTGTTTGTGAACAAGTTAATTCAAAAAGTAATGAAGAGATATCTCTGAAGTTTTGTGGGTGGGTCGCTATTACATCAGGGATGGACCCAACTGATTTTGACTGCAATCGGTCGAACAATATGGCCACCATGGCAGCCATCTTGAAAACCTATTGCCACAGCCTTGGCGGAGGTTTGCATCCTCGGAGTGCTTCTAGTTATAAAGTCTGTATTTGGGCACATCAGTGTACACAGGCAGAATTTTCCCTCACTGAAGACGCTAATTAGCTTGTCATCAACAGCCTCTGGTCTGTGTGACCGCACTTTAATTGAAATTGTGTGAGCAGCAGACATTAATTAGCCCTCCTCAATCAAGCTGCCGCTGCACATTCCGGCTGATGTGGCTTCAAATATTCCTCTTTACCTCAATCATATCTCCTATCTTTAGTACGGCTCCGCTTTTCAGCATTATTTAGTGAATATTATGAATTAAATGAAACGTATATAAAAACGCGAAAGCTTCGTATTTGAGAGCCATATGGCCACACTTAGTAGAGATGATAAATCTCAGCTGATGCGAGAGTCTGATGGTCTGGGAGTTTTAGAAGCTGAACCGTCGCTCAAGCCTCTGCAGAGGGAGTATGAGCCCGTCTCCCAGTGCTGAAGGAAGCCAGACAGCTTGACTTCCAGTAAACGGTGCGCCACGGCTGTGCCAGGACCTGGGGGCTGTGACGCCCCTGCCCCTCTGCTGGTTTTAGCAGCAAACGCTCTGGGCTGATTTAGATTATATACGGCAAATACTGCATTTCTGCGCTGCGCCACCTGCCACCTGAATGCACAGGTGACAACAGACCTCTGATGGCGCATCCGCTGCCGTTCTGCTGAGATGCAGCTGAACTGAAGTCGCGCAAACTTGGCTCAGTATCTTTTCATAGCATCGCTGAGAATAACTTTGTTTTTGAGACATTTTGGAGGTGACATGCTACTAAAAAAATGGTTTAAAAAATTTTAAGATTATGAAAAATCTCAGTATTTCAACTGGAAAATGTTGTCCTTTGCACATTAGTTTGATGATTTGAAATGGGTTTTTAACCCATAACTCTCTGTGCATAATAGATGCCGGCATCCACAAAATTCCAAAATGAAATAATTCCATAATTGAATTTCCAAATGAGACAAGTGTCTTGTTTCACCGAAATAATTTTTACAGTCTCTGTGATGCAAATCCTGAGTCATAAAAGCTTCAGGAACAACAGGCAAGGACCGGTGCTCAGAGGGGCTGACTGCCGAAGTAGACCAGGCTGTCTGAGGAAGTTCAATATTGCAAACTACTGAATTTCCATTTCTTCCTGTCCATTGATATGCATGTGCCTCTGTAGTACTGTTCCATAACAGGTAATTCAGAAAGTTCAAATGAGTTCAGAACTCATGAAAGGGGCAGCTCATAAAAGCTGGTCGGCCCTCAGGTAATACATGAGATAAAGATGAAATGGTCCAGACAACAGCTACCTGAGTTGATACAGTTTATTCAACCCTAAGCTACCAAAAGCTAAGTCTAATAACAATGCAATCAGAAACACTTATTTAGTAGCCTATAATTTGTCTTTCCAGAAAAAATTACAGTGCTACATCACATAGCTTCCATGAAATAAATTCCTTTGTTTCTCCAAACCGTAAGTAATAGGTCGGGTCAGTAGGGTAATGATCATTAAATCACTTCTAATAGCCCACATGCATATTTTACTTTCCCGCCTGCATTTGTAATGCATTACATTTCATTTGCATTGAAACAAACACATTATCTCTGCAGTAAATCCTTGCATTAAATCAAATTTTCCACAACAAATTGAATTTAAGAGATTCTTGCTCATTATTTCTGAAAAACATTCACATCGTTTTTTTCAGCTGACCTATCCGGAGCCTGTTCCAAGTGGAAGTCGGAGTTTTGCTTACTGAGAAAAGTTCTCTGGGCAGAAACTGTTATCATTGGTTCAAATAAGCTGGCCAATCAAAGCAGGGAGGAGGCCAGGCAATTTTAAACTTGACCAGGCCTGCAGCGGGCACAGGCGGTATTGAATAAGACCAATGCATGTCACCAGCTGGTCCAGCTGAGCTTGTTCCAGCGTTGCTTATATTAAAGAGGGTAAAAGGTAACCACCTTCGTTTTGGATCGAATCCTGCCCAGCCTAGTATAAATATTTTTCATTTTATCCTTATCATTTTTTTCAGGAGCAGTAACAGATTTTTTGGAGGTGTTTACATAACATTTTAATAAGTTAAAAATAATGGGTTTAATAACTTACCTCTATCTTTGACAACACCAGTCCTGCCCACCATGGACCGGCAGATGTTTCGATTCGGCCGCCTCTTCAGTGTTTTGATTGTTCATTCGATTTAACTAATCATGACAGTTTCTGCCCTGAGAATGTGTTTTAGTAACTCAAACTTCGACCTGCATTACAAGTGCCATCAGGTTTTTTCAGCATGTCATGTATTTTAAGATATTGTCACTGGTTTTTAAAATTGTAGGAATTATGTTAAATTATGCAGGTGCTTGGTGTAGATACCAGAGATGTGCGCATCTGCTTTCTGAGTTGTGTGGATTAATTCTTATGCCTTACGGATGTTAGGCTGAGCCTTTCTGAGCGACTTAAAATGGATGACAGGAGCATGCATCAATGTCATCCATTTTAGAGAGGGAACAAGTTTGACATTTTATAAAATTTGCCTGCTTAATGCTTTCAGATGAAAGTCATGCTCTATCCTGGAGGCTTATTTGCTGTTTTTCAGGGACAAACCGGGGATAAATGAATAAAATGACCGAGCAGTGATAAAACCCAGTGTATACCGTTCAACTCTAATGTTTACTTCAGAAATGTTTTTTCATAATTACATGCAATATCAAATTCAACAGAGGTTGGGGCGCTATATACAGCGCCCGCAATAATTATTGGCACCCCTGGTTAAGATGTGTTCTTTAGCTTCTAATAATAAATTCAGTTTTTTTTTCTAAATAATATAGGACCACAATGAAAAAACAGGAAAATCTGACCTTTAATTCAAGTGCATTTATTCAGTGGGAAAAAAATCCCACATTAAGAAATAATTCTTTTACACCAAATCATGTGTGCCGCAATTATTAGCACCCCTGATGTCAATACTTTGTACAACCCCCTTTTGCCAACAAAACAGCATCTAATCTTCTCCTATAATGTTTCACAAGATGGGAGAATACAGAAAGAGGGATCTTTGACCATTCCTCTTTGCACAATCTCTCTAAATCATCCAGCGACCTGGGTCCTCTCCTCTGTACTCTCCTCTTCAGCTCACTCCACAGGTTTTCAATGGGGTTGAGGTCTGGGGACTGAGATGGCCATGGGAGGAGCTTGATTCTGTGTCTGGTGAACCAGTTCTGTGTAGATTTGGCCACATGTTTAGGGTCATTATCTTGCTGAAAGACCCAGTGACGACTCATCTTCAGCTTTCGGGCAGAGGTCACCAGATTTTGATTTAATATGTCCTGGTATTTCAAAGCGTTCATGATGCAATGCACCCTAACAAGGTTCCCAGGGCCTCTGGAAGAGAAACAGGCCCACAGCATCACCGATCCTCCCCCATACTTCGCAGTGGGCATGAGGTGCTTTTCTGCATACTCATCTTTTGTGTTCCGCCAGACCCACTTAGAGTGTTTGTCGCCAAAAAGCTCTATCTTTGTCTCATCTGACCAAAGCACACGGTCCCAGTTGAAGTCCCAGTACCGCTTAGCGAACTCCAGACGTTTGCATTTATGATTGTGAGTGAGGAAAGGTATTTTCCGTGCATGCCTCCCAAACAGCTTGTTGGCATGTAGATGGCCCCTGATGGTTGTTTTGGAGACTTTGTGACCCCAAGATGCTACCATTTGTTGCAATTCTTCAACAGTGACCTTTGGAGAACTTTTTATTTCTCTTACCATCCTCCTCACTGTGCGTGTTGGCAAAAAAATCCAGGCTTGTTTACCACTGTTCCAGTTGTTTAAACTTCTTAATGAATCCTCTCACTGTAGCAGGTGCAGGCGAGTGGCTATTTTCTTGTAGCCATTGCTTGACTTGTGAAGGTCGACACACATCTGCCTTACTTGAATGGTGTGTTCCTTTGTCTTTCCCATGTTGAAGAGTGGATAAGAGAAATGGCCTCTGTGTCACGTCATATTTATACCCCAGGGAAACAGGAAGTGATGATTTACTAATTAAATGTTCCAAGATACTCTGATTAACTTTGTAAACTACTGTAGAAATGACAGAAATACTTCAATTACATTTAATTCCAGGGAATTGTTCGAGGAGCCAATAATTGTGGAACAGGTGATTTAATGAAAAATAATTATTTCTTAGTCAGGGATTTGTTTTCCCCTTAGAATTCACTGGTGTTAAAGGTGACATTTTTCTACAATTTTCAGTGTGAGAGTATGCTTCTGCAATAAAAATTGAATTTATTTTGAGGCTTTTAACACATCTTAACCAGGAGTGCCAATAATTATGGAGGGTGCTGTAAAATGCTCATGAAACCGAGAGCAGTGATTTATTTTCTACATTTATTTTGACTTCCGTTTCATTCCAGACAGTGGACAAGATATTTAAGGTTTTGTTGAATCGTCTTCATTTGATTAGTAAATATACAGCCTTTCCTGCCATTCGGGCCTTCAACGCATTCCAAAAATGTTGGGACAGGGGCAATTTCGGCCTTGTAATGAGCTAAAAACAATCGAGAAATGACGGGATTTGATACAATTGAGTTCGGCGGGTGATTGTAGTCATGATCTGGTACAAATGCAGCTTCTCGGAAAGGCCTGGTTCCTCTGGGGCAAAGATGGGCCAGCGTTTGCCAATCTGCCCTCAAATGAGTTAGGAAGTGCTTGAAAGGTTGAAAAACAATGTTCCTTGAAGTACGAGGAAACTAGTATGTGGATATTTCACCCTTTACGCTGCATGTAATAATTTAAATATTCAAGGAATCTGAAGGAATTGCTGTGCATATAGAGTGAGGGCGCCAACCTAAACTGAATACCTGTGACTTCCAGTCACTCAAACGGCACTGGTGAGAACCATCAATTATTTATGAGTAATACGCATAACCACAGGAACTCAGCTTTACTTTGGAAGTCTTTTGTCAAGTCCTAAATATCTAATTACATCCTCAAATACCAGTTCATATTTTACTGAGTGAAGAATGCCTCATTACGTGTTTAAATGAGCCATAGGCTTTCTAGAGCTCCTAAGGCATCTACGATAGACCATCAGACCATGGAAGCATGTAATTATGGTCGGATGAATCAATATTTCAGGCCTCTTTTCCAGGACCTGTATTCTTATGACAAATGAATAAAAGAGCCATCCAAACTGTTACCAGTAATAAGTCCAAAAGTCATGGTATGAGGTTCTGTCGGTACCCTTGCCAAGGATAACTTGCACTTCCATGAATGTAACATTAATGCTTAAAAAGGTGCTGAAATTTTGGAGCAACATATGCAGATGCTGGACTGGCCTGCCTGCAGTCCTGTCTCGTGCTAATTGAGAACATGTGGCGGAATTTTGCAATGTAAAATGTGAAACCAAAGACCCCATTCTCTTGGGCTCTATAGGACTTATTTGCAGGAAGAATGGGAGAAAATTAGGCCTGAAAAACTGAATCACTTCATGTCTTCAGGTCTTAAACGTTTAATGAGTGTTGTGAAATGGAATGGCAACATTAGAAGGCGGTAAATACTTTACTATCCAAACTTTTTTAGGTATTCTGCAGGAATTAAAATTGAAATTGTTGTTTATTTAGAAAAATCCGTAAGATTAATACGATGAAACATCAGATAATGTGCTGTTGTACTTTTTTTCAACATAAAACAGGTGAAAACTATTTAATGAATCACTGCTGTCCATTTGAACATAATGTTTCAACTTCTTTGGACTGTGGATGTTGTAATATTCATGAGGAAACTTGTCATTTGTGAATAAAAATCTTTTGTTGAACTTGTTGAATTGTTTCATCACAAATTAAAAACATTAAGCATTGACCATTTATTTACAAAGTAAAATTCCTGAGCACCCAGAATACTATTTTCTTCATTGAATTTAATTTAGGCCTTTATTAAAAGATGGAGCTGAAATTGGACGGGACTGTGTAGCGTAATTGAATGGGCTTGTGCAGACAAGATCTGGCGTCATATTTTCACACCCCGTTAGGTTAGGATGGGAAAATAACTTTTATATTCACTCAAGCCAATTTTCTGCATTTTCTCAAAATGGACATTTTGTGACTGAAGCACTTCTTTAGAACTGCAATCTTCAATCAGCAGATTATATTGATCCATTATATATTCACACCCTTTTTCCTCAAGATGGATATTTTATTCTCCATGGGTAATATTAGTACTGGGGTCTTCGATTTATCTCATAAGTTTTTATTTATTTTTTAATTGTTTTGTTCAGGCCTACGGAGTACGGAGTTGTTCCCTCAACAAGGATTCCTTTTGTTTCTCTTCCAGAGAGTTTGCCTGGAGAGACCCAGACTTGCCTGAGGTCATTCACATGCTGCAGCATCAGTTTCCCTCTGTGCAGGCCAACGCTGCTGCTTACCTACAACACCTGTCCTTCGGCGATAATGGAGTCAAAGCTGAGGTACTGTCCACCTTGCATGCCGAGGGACGGCACCCTTACCGGCAGGCGACTGCTCTGTTTAAAGGATTTCCACCCTCTACCCCCCTCTGCTTGAGTTCAATCCCGGTTGGAGTGTCACAGATCAGCTGACTGCTGTCTTAAGGGGATCCAGTAAAATGCTGCGCGACTCGTAATTCCGACAGTTGTCTGTGGGAGCTCAGTGCAAAGATACAAGCTGCTCTGTTCAGACAAACACGCGTGCAGGGAAGCACACATTCATGCTTATGCATGATCTCTTAGAGAGGTGCTTATGTTGGAATTGATTGATTATAGTATATAAATGACACTTTTAAATACTTTTCTTCAACGTTATATTTGTACTCTTATGAAAGCAATGTAAGGATCACACACCACATGCTCACGTACACCGCGCACATTTCAACAAATGATTTATGCCAGACTTACTGTATCTGCTCACTTGTTGGTGTTGCTCACATTGTTTACAGCTGAACTTTGTGCAGATATAGATCCGGCGTCCATAAATTCAGAAACGTAGTTCCTAAATCATTTTGTAATTGAATTTCCAAATGTCCTGCTTCACTGGAATAATTTTCCAGTCTCTGTGACACAAAGACTGAGTTATAAAGCCTAAATCGGCTCGTGCATAACAGGAAAAAATTGGCAATATTTGCATTCTGCGTGACGGGGTTAACAGAAACACTCCTCTTGAACGTCTACTAATGCAGCTCCACATGCTCATCAACTTTGGAACATGAAAATATGGTTCTCGCAGTGTCCAAGTGGCTCAAACCGAAGATGTTAGTCCAGGTGCCCTGAAGTTAGGTGTTTGAAAAATGGTCTGGAGGGTTTTTATTTTCTGGCAAATCAGTTCTTTTCTGAGAATCTTTCCTGTCATGAGTGTCTTGCAGGTCTGCCGACTGGGTGGGATTCAGCACCTGGTGGATCTTCTAGACCACAAAGCTGTGGAGGTCCAGAGGAACGCGTGTGGAGCCCTGAGGAACCTAGTGTACGGGAAAGCCACGGATGAGAACAAGATGGCGGTGAGGAATGCGGGAGGGGTGCTGGCTCTGCTTCGGCTGCTGAGGAGGACTGCGGACACAGAAGTGAGAGAGCTGGTCACTGGTGAGTGTGTCCGTCCGTCCGTCCGCAGGCCCAATTCTCTCCGCTCCAGCTGCTCCGGTCAGCCCGCCCCGCTCGGGTTCCGTCTGCCATCTGCTAGCTCCAGAGATGCAGCTTGTTTATGAGTCAGGCTTTATTCGCCAGCTGAGCGTTTCAGGGAGGTCGAGGGGTCTTTTCTGTAGGCTGAGGGTGAGACTCTTGACCAAGTGAAATGAGCAAAACTGATTCATCCATCTCTGGAAGCCAGGCTGGAGCGGAGCTGTATTCAGTCTTCTCTCCAGACTCCTGTGGCCAGGCAGGGTGTGAGAGGGTAAAGGGCTCAGGCTGGAGTTTTTGTTACTGAAACACATTTTCAGGGCTGAAACTATTATGATTGGCGACCAGTCGAAAGGAGGAAAAGGCTCATCAGATTGAAACTTCACAGGACCGTGATGGGAGGAGCTGGCTTTGTCGAGGACATGGGTAATTTAGCAACCACATTTTTATTCAATATTCATTTATTTAATTTAATATTAATATTATATTTTGGGTTATTAAAATGATAAGATAAGACACACTTTATGGAACCTGTGGGGTAATTTATTAATAATAATAATATTAATAATAATAATACATTCAATTTATATAGCGATTTCTTGGACACTCTAAGACGTATTACAAAACAAAGGACTAAACAATGACAACATAAACAGAGACAATAACATGAATGAAGACAACAGAATACAGAATTAAAGAAAAGCCAGTTTGAACAGGAGGGATTTGAGGTTTTGTAGTGAGTCTGAGTTCCTGATGGGTTGTGGGAGTGAGTTCCAGAGGGTGTTGGCAGAGGCGGCGAAGGATCAGTCTCCCAAGGTCTGGCGCTTTGTGCGGGTGATGGGCGTGAGGAGGGTGGAGTCAGCAGAGCGGAGGGGGCGGGAGGGACTGTGACGTTGCAGGAGGTAGGGAGGGGCCAGGTTATGGAGGGACTTAAAGGTGAGAAGGAGGAGTCTGACCTGGAGGCGGGGTTGGGTGGGGAGCCAGTGGAGCTGTTGGGGGATGGGGGTGATGTGTTCTCTGGAGCGGGGGTGGATGCGGTGTTGGATAGTGAGCCAGTGGAGCTGTTGGAGGATGGGGGTGATGTGTTCTCTGGAGCGGGTGTGGGTGCGGTGTTGGATAGGGAGCCAGTGGAGCTGTTGGAAGATGGGGGTGATGTGTTCTCTGGAGCGGGTGTGGGTGCGGTGTTGGATAGTGAGCCAGTGGAGCTGTTGGAGGATGGGGGTGATGTGTTCTCTGGAGCGGGTGTGGGTGTGGTGTTGGATAGTGAGCCAGTGGAGCTGTTGGAGGATGGGGGTGATGTGTTCTCTGGAGCGGGTGTGGGTGCGGTGTTGGATAGGGAGCCAGTGGAGCTGTTGGAGGATGGGGGTGATGTGTTCTCTGGAGCGGGTGTGGGTGCGGTGTTGGATAGTGAGCCAGTGGAGCTGTTGGAGGATGGGGTGATGTGTTCTCTGGAGCGGGTTTGGGTGTGGTGTTGGATAGGGAGCCAGTGGAGCTGTTGGAGGATGGGGGTGATGTGTTCTCTGGAGCGGGTGAGGGTGCGGTGTTGGATAGGGAGCCAGTGGAGCTGTTGGAGGATGGTGGTGATGTGTTCTCTGGAGCGGGGGTGGATGCGGTGTTGGATAGGGAGCCAGTGGAGCTGTTGCAAGATGGGGGTGATGTGTTCTCTGGAGCGGGTGTGGGTGTGGTGGTGGATAGGGAGCCAGTGGAGCTGGTGGAGGATGGGGGTGATGTGTTCTCTGGAGCGGGGGTGGGTGTGGTGTTGGATAGTGAGCCAGTGGAGCTGTTGGAGGATGGGGGTGATGTGTTCTCTGGAGCGGGTGTGAGTGCGGTGTTGGATAGTGAGCCAGTGGAGCTGTTGGAGGATGGGGATGATGTGTTCTCTGGAGCGGGTGTGAGTGAGGAGGCGGGCAGCGGAGTTCTGGACACATTGCAGTTTTTGGAGATGAGTGGAGGGAAGTCCTAAGAGGAGGCCATTACAGTCGTTGAGTCTGGAGGTGATAAAGGCGTGAATGAGTGTCTCAGCTGTGGTCTGGGAGAGGGAGGGACGGAGGCGTGTAATGTTACGGAGGTGAAAAAAGGATGTTTTAGTGATGTGGTTGATATGCGATTGTTATGAGAGGGTGGAGTCCATTATGATGCCAAGGTTGTGAACAGAGGGGGTGACATCGTGACCGTCGATGAGCAGGGAAAAGTTCTGTATAGAGGGAAGGAGAGATATGGGTCCAGTGATGAGGAGTTCTGTTTTATTGCTGTTTAGCTTTAGAAAATTTTTGTCCATCCAGGTTTTGATGTGAGAGAGGTAGTGTGTTATGGTGGAGAGGATGACAGGGGTGATGGATTTGGTGGAGATGTACAGTTGTGTATCGTCAGCGTAGCAGTGAAAATGGAGTCCATGGTGGCGAATGTTTTGATCGAGGGGGAGCATGTAGATTGTGAACCGTAGGGGGCAGAGCACTGAACCTTGGGGAACTCCATGGCTGACTGGGGAAGTGTGGGATGTGGAGTTGTTGACAGAGACAAAGTGATGACGGTCGGAGATGAACCAGAGGAGTGCTGTGCCAGAGATGCTTGTAGACTGTAGATGCTGGAGGAGGGTGGTGGGATTAATGGTGTCAAAAGTGGCAGAGAGGCGGCGGAGGAGGAGGAGGATGGAAATGGAACCAGAGTCAGCAGCGTGGAGCAGATCATTGGAGACTTTGAGGAGGGCTGTTTCTGTGCTGTGGTGTGAACGGAATCCAGACTGAGATGTTTCGTAAAGTTGGGTGGAGTGGAGATGGTGTTGGAGTTGAGTTATGACAGAGTGTTCCAGTATTTTTGAAAGTAACGGAAGATTGGAGATGGGTCTGAGGTTGTCCAGGTTGAGGCCAGGTTTTTTCAGGAGGGGTGTGATGATGGCGAGTATGAGCGGGAATGGGTCAGAGCCTGTGGAAAGGGAGGTGTTAGTGATGTTGGTCATGAGAGTAGAAATGCATGTCCTCTGCATTTGACCCATCCTATAGTTAGGAGCAGTGGGCAGCCACAGAGCGGCGCCCGGGGACCACCTCCAGTTCTAAAGCCAGTTCCTGGGTCAGGGGTACTGGTTGGAGTGTTCCTATGATGCATGTTTTTGTGGGTGGGGGGAACCGGAGTACCCGGATGTCGAGCCCACGACCTTCTTGCTGCGAGGCAACAGCACTAACCTCTGTGCCACCATGCAGCCCAATGTGCCACCCAGTCCAGCAGCCGAACAGGTCCTGGATCTTAGGCATTTTTGGCTCTGCCTGTTACAGTCCCACTTGTTTCAAATTGGCCCACCTCCTCTCTGCTTTTATTGGCTACTGGATTTGAACCAATCAGAACAGTTTCAGTCCTGGTAACATCTTAGATTGTACGGGGTGGGGTGTAGGGCTTTGGTAGCGACTCAGCGCTGTAGAAGTGTAGGGTCTGCGGTGCTTTGGGTGTGGAGCTCCGGTTACAGGATGGGAAGTGAATTATGGTGCGTGAGATGTGGATAGCGGTGTGTAGGGTGTGGATTTTTGAGTGTAATGTTTAATGTGGGTTGAAAAGATTGGGAGCATTGAGTACGGATTGTGGAGTATAGAGCATGTATGACGAAGTCTAGGGTGTGGAGTGCTGTTGAGTCTGTCTTAAATCTCTTCACAGGCAATAATCTGATTCTTATAATCCCCTCAATTTAAGCCAAAGTTTCCATTTCGGTTCAAACAGAGGCCCTGCTTGTTTTGCTGACAGATTGACCAGAGGGGCATTTTGGTAATTCCTCACAAACCTGATCTTGTGCAGGAAATGGTTGATACCTCTTCCTCAGCTTTGAGCACAGAAAACATGCCCAAGGCTCTTGTGTGTTTTAAACAGCATTTCACTTCCAGGGCGGCTGGGGCTCTGCCAAGTTCTAGAGTTTAAAAGTTCAGGCACCCTGATTTGCTAGAGCGCTCATTAGTTGATTAAATGTTAGAATATTTGGCAGTGTAGCAGTTTGTCGAGTCGATATGGTCCCATGTGGATTTGGGGTGTATTATGAGGGAAAAATGTATGCCGTCCTGTAGCAGGTGGCCCTGGAACTAATATACAATGGAGCAGCTGCATCAGTCAGGACAGGAGTGCAGGGGGACACACACGCCCTACTTTACATGCAAATCCTGACCAGTTTCTATAAAAAGTAATTGAGGTTAGTCACACCTTTCCTTCTTTGCTAGTTTTCCAAATATTGATCAGGCGCAATTATTTAAAACCTAATTAATTCCACTGACATTCTACTGTGGTGATTGAATGTTTGAGGGCTACCAGGATAGAGAATTTAACAGTCATCAGGACCGTCTTCCAGTTATACTCGTGCAGCTTTCTGTCACATTACTGAAAATCCTTCTTTAAAACATCTCAGGCTTTGAGTCAGTTTCTTATCGGTGAGAACAGTGGATGAAATAAAAGAAAATGTGCATTTTGAACCAAAAGAAAATCGATTGAAGCGGAATCAAAGAAACTAAATCTCGATTGTGAGAGTCTCATAAGTATATGAATGGTAGCCCTTACTTCGCAGGTAGAAAGAGCAAGTCGACGCAAAAATATTTCTGAAGTACATTTATCAAACTGCTTTGTTTCATCAGTAAATCAGAAGTAAAATGAACACAAGACAAGAATACCCCACAGGTCCTTGTCTCCAAGAGCTCTTCGATCACATTAGAGTGCCCTGATCTCGAGGGAAATCAGTTTTATCGTCCATATTAATCTCACTCTTTATAAGTCGACAGCGCTTCAGTACACTGTTACCATGAGGTTACCTTTTTGCACTGCATAATAGATGCTGTAGATCAGGTTGTTGACTCGGTGCCATCGGAGTGATTGAGATCATGAGGGCTGAGCTTCGACTCGCCCTTGTCCTTTTCACACTGAAATTCATATCGATTTCCTTGAAACTTTTAATGATGTTATGAACCGTAGAAGGTGAAATTTCTAAGTCTCTTCCCGAGGACCATTGTTTGTGAACCTTTCTTGCGTGGCATCTTTCTTGCACCCATCTATACTTTTGGAATGTTCTGCAGGCCTGAATAGCAGGAATAGATGTGATGTATAGTTGCAAATAAAATGAAATTGACCGGACAAAACTCTGAACATCTTATGTTCGTACTGCTACCAATGAAACACAAGCAAAGGTAAAGGTGAATCACTGCTTCAGTTTTATGTGCATCTACAAGAGCGTGCCGGTCATCATACAAAAATAAGTGCAAATTTAAGTGCTGTAACACTGAATAAGTGGTGTAATATCACGGAGGGCCAGTTACCACTTTGGTGTGCAATTATTTTCAAATAATCACTGGTATGGTGTTGTATATTGGGCTTGTATCATGCTTACAACACACACATATGGATCTAAAACAACAATTTTCGCAGCTTCGTCCAAAAGTTGCCTTGGTATACGGACTGTTGCCCTTCCACCACACCCAACTTTCAGCGCTTCGATACAGGCGATACTACCATTGCTATGCGAGAGTGTGCAGTCGATAGTTCCACTTTATTTCTTAGCTATACAAGACCTGTGGTTACTGGTTCCACAGCATCATGGTTTCACTGGACCAGTCTATGTCGCATTGTGCATTCTTCCATTTGTGCTAATCTCCATACTTGCCACAGATATAGTTATTTCACGAAACTCAAACGTGTTGTCTGTGTCTCTCTTGCCCTCACTGCAGATGTTTGCAACTCCATAACCAAAAATGGCTGTTAAATTTAGTGTGGAGTTCAGATATGGTGAATTGATGGAAAGTATCAAAAGACTAATATGAACTGCTGACTGAACTACGTTGTACTTTGCTGGTGTGCAGTTGTGGGAAAATAATGCACCTCTGTAGAGTGTCAATCAACTGATCAAAACTGAGCGACAGCGCCATGAAATAATGAGTATAAACTGTGTTGTTTTTTAGATGCAGCCTTTTTCTTCATGTCTAGTGAGGACGGCAATAATTTGGAACCTGACTATGTCGTATGTAGATGCCTACATCCATGTTAGAACGCTTTGAGGGCTCTTAGTCGGACCACCTGGCCTTGCAATGGGAAATCGAGTTCACTCAGAGTCAGAAGCGGCCGTATTGAAAAAAGCAGGATAACTATCACTGTCAGTGACGGAAAGGAATGAATCACGAAACCCATTAACTCTCAGAAACATGGAAAGGCCCGGTTGAGTGACTTGCTCATATGGTTCGTGATTAAAAGTCGAGGCCTGAGCCCTTTCAAGGCTCAATTCAGCTTGTGCCTGATTCATTTATATAATAGATGCTATTTTTCAGGCTGATGTACTTGGCAGTGCGTTTGCTGTACTGTAGAGTACATCCAGCCAGCTGAGAGCTCCGGCATGAAATTCATTCTGAAAATCAATCCACTGCGGAACCAAACATATCCTACATGGATGGTGAATAACATACGATTCCCAATTACCAGGCTGTGATTTTGACTGCCAGTCTGGAGAAGGTGTGCTGTGGTGCTTGTGTAGTAAGAAGACCGCAGAGTAACTAGCTGACTGCTGACGCAGCACTTTGATAATCGCACTCCTGCTCCACTCTTCATGGTGAATCTCCTCAGACATGCTTCGTTAAATAGGGAATGGGGAATCTGAGGTGAGTAATGCAGTTACCTTGATTCCCTTACTTTCTTCTCCCTCTGAAACATGCAGGGCAAATTATTCACCAGGAGAGGTTTGGGAACCTGTGTCTGTTACTGCCCCCTGGTGGACAGTAGAGTCTTGTTAATGAGTTGGCTTGATAAATGACTAATTTGCACTTATTCCGCGTAGATTATCATAACCTAGGTGTGTCTTAAGAATATTATATTGCATTCCTGCCTATATTTCAGCCAGTAGGTCCCCATAGTATTACACACTAATCCTTTCAGGTGTATTTTGTGCACAAACATATCGGGAGATGATACATCAGTGGTTCTTCTGCCGCTGCCATTGTTTTTCTCGTAATGTTTGCAGAGGCCACAGCTTTTCTCCTTTTTTTACTTTCAAATTTGGTGTGACAAACAAAACCCAACAATTTTGGAAAAATAACATGCAATGGAATGACTAATAATTTTGAGAAATATTTGTATGAGGCCCCATCTCATGATCACCCAACAGATTATAATACTGAGAATTTTTTTTCCGAACTTGGTATGAGCATTGCCTGTCATGACAGGATAACACCCAGCTACTTCAGTAGTGATCATGTAGATACCGTTGACCTGCTTGTGAGTGCGTAAAAACACGAGACCCGCCCATGTGCACACGCGAGACCCGCCCATGTGCACACGCGAGACCCGCCCATGTGCACACGCGAGACCCGCCCATGTGCACACGCGAGACCCGCCCATGTGCACACGCGAGACCCGCCCATGTGCACACGCGTGACCCGCCCATGTGCACACGTGAGACCCGCCCATGTTCACACGTTAGACCCGCCCATGTGCACACGTGAGACCCGCCCATGTGCACACGTGAGACCCGCCCATGTACACACGTGAGACTTTCCCATGTGCACACGCGAGACCCGCTCATGTGCACACGTGAGACCCGCCCATGTGCACACGCGAGACCCGCCCATGTGCACACGCGAGACCCGCCCATGTGCACACGTGAGACCCGCCCATGTGCAAATGTGAGACGTGCACACGTGAGACCCGCCCATGTGCACACGCGAGACCTGCCCATGTGCACACGTGAGACTTTCCCATGTGCACACGCGAGACCCGCTCATGTGCACACGCGAGACCCGCCCATGTGCACACGCGAGACCCGCCCATGTGCACACGCGAGACCCGCCCATGTGCACACGCGAGACCCGCCCATGTGCACACGCGAGACCCGCCCATGTGCACACGCGTGACCCGCCCATGTGCACACGCGTGACCCGCCCATGTGCACACGCGTGACCCGCCCATGTGCACACGTGAGACCCGCCCATGTTCACACGTTAGACCCGCCCATGTGCACACGCGAGACCCGCCCATGTGCACACGTGAGACCCGCCCATGTGCACACGTGAGACCCGCCCATGTGCAAATGTGAGACGTGCACACGTGAGACCCGCCCATGTGCACACGCGAGACCTGCCCATGTGCACACGTGAGACTTTCCCATGTGCACACGCGAGACCCGCTCATGTGCACACGCGAGACCCGCCCATGTGCACACGCGAGACCCGCCCATGTGCACACGTGAGACCCGCCCATGTGCAAATGTGAGACGTGCACACGTGAGACCTGCCCATGTGCACACGCGAGACCCGCCCATGTGCACACGTGAGACCCGCCCATGTGCAAATGTGAGACGTGCACACGTGAGACCCGCCCATGTGCACACGTGAGACCCGCCCATGTGCAAATGTGAGACGTGCACACGTGAGACCCGCCCATGTGCACACGCGAGACCTGCCCATGTGCACACGTGAGACTTTCCCATGTGCACACGCGAGACCCGCTCATGTGCACACGCGAGACCCGCCCATGTGCACACGCGAGACCCGCCCATGTGCACACGTGAGACCCGCCCATGTGCAAATGTGAGACGTGCACACGTGAGACCTGCCCATGTGCACACGCGAGACCCGCCCATGTGCACACGCGAGACCCGCCCATGTGCACACGTGAGACCCGCCCATGTGCAAATGTGAGACGTGCACACGTGAGACCTGCCCATGTGCACACGCGAGACCCGCCCATGTGCACACGTGAGACCCGCCCATGTTCACACGTTAGACCCGCCCATGTGCACACGCGTGACCCGCCCATGTGCACACGCGTGACCCGCCCATGTGCACACGTGAGACCCGCCCATGTTCACACGTTAGACCCGCCCATGTGCACACGTGAGACCTGCCCATGTGCACACGCGAGACCCGCCCATGTGCACACGCGAGACCCGCCCATGTGCACACGTGAGACCCGCCCATGTGCAAATGTGGGACGTGCACACGTGAGACCTGCCCATGTGCACACGCGAGACCTGCCCATGTGCACACGTGAGACTTTCCCATGTGCACACGCGAGACCCGCTCATGTGCACACGTGAGACCCGCCCATGTGCACACGCGAGACCCGCCCATGTGCACACGTGAGACCCGCCCATGTGCAAATGTGAGACGTGCACACGCGAGACCCGCCCATGTGCACACGCGAGACCCGCCCATGTGCACACGCGAGACCCGCCCATGTGCACACGCGAGACCCGCCCATGTGCACACGCGTGACCCGCCCATGTGCACACGCGTGACCCGCCCATGTGCACACGTGAGACCCGCCCATGTTCACACGTTAGACCCGCCCATGTGCACACGTGAGACCTGCCCATGTGCACACGTGAGACCTGCCCATGTGCACACGTGAGACTTTCCCATGTGCACACGCGAGACCCGCTCATGTGCACACGTGAGACCCGCCCATGTGCACACGTGAGACCCGCCCATGTTCACACGTTAGACCCGCCCATGTGCACACGTGAGACCTGCCCATGTGCACACGTGAGACTTTCCCATGTGCACACGCGAGACCCGCCCATGTGCACACGTGAGACCCGCCCATGTGCACACGCGAGACCCGCCCATGTGCACACGCGAGACCCGCCCATGTGCACACGCGAGACCCGCCCATGTGCAAATGTGAGACGTGCACACGTGAGACCTGCCCATGTGCACACGCGAGACCTGCCCATGTGCACACGTGAGACTTTCCCATGTGCACACGCGAGACCCGCTCATGTGCACACGTGAGACCCGCCCATGTGCACACGCCAGACCCGCCCATGTGCACACGTGAGACCCGCCCATATGCAAATGTGAGACGTGCACACGTGAGACCTGCCCATGTGCACACGCGAGACCCGCCCATGTGCACACGCGAGACCCGCCCATGTGCACACGCGAGACCCGCCCATGTGCACACGCGAGACCCGCCCACGTGCACACGTGAGACCTGCCATGTGCACACGCGAGACCTGCCATGTGCACACGCGAGACCTGCCATGTGCACACGCGAGACTTTCCCATGTGCACACGGGAGACCCGCCCATGTGCGCATGCGAGACCCGCCCATGTGCGCATGCGAGACCCGCCCATGTGCGCACGCGAGACCCGCCCATGTGCGCACGTGAGACCTGCCCATGTGCACACGCATTTTTTAAAGCAAAGGAAAAGTGGAAGCATTGAAACGTTACTATGACAACAAGTGACAGATGTACTTCCTCCTTCAGGAAAAATACAAGGACATTAGAAACCGATACTTTGAAAAACTCCAAAATTCTAAACTTCCAAAAATTGTCCAACAATATAAAAATTGCCACTCTGCTTAACCCCTTTCTGCAGATGTAGATGCCCGCATCTATAGACCTGCAAATTTAAGCACGCTGTTACTGTACACGATCACTAGATGGCACCCCCGGATCAGTTATTGAATATTCACAAGCAAGCAGACCTGGAACGCGGTTCTGAATAGGGGGAAGTTCACTCCACGCCCTGTTTTTCAAGAGCTGCATGAATTAAACTCCTCAGCTAAGCCTGATGTGCAAACTGGTCAGTATCTTTGCCCATAGTGTCGATTCAGCAGTTTAAAAAAACGATATCTTGACACAGAAAAAATCGTTATCCTCTGTAGCAACCAGTTAAGCCACAGTGAGCCAACCGTATTCCAAGTAATGGTTCAGAAAAATCAGTTTTCTGAGGCAAAAAAATCGACATGGTATTGATTCTCTCACATTCTACTGTTAATTACAGTCGTCACATACAAAAAAAATCGTAGTTCCCTACCGTGGATTTACGCGCAGATTCATTCATTGACAAATCCAGCGCTTCCTTATATCCACCCGAGTACTGGCGTTGATAGCCAATCACTCAATCATACGCTCAGACTCTTCTGCGTAATTGCTGAGTTACACTTCATGCTCTCGTGAAGTTTCCCTGGTAACAATGTATTGATTGGCTCGTTTCTTATCCAATTCCCGAGTGTTTAAACGTTTTAGAGTAAGTGAAACACATTGATTGGACAAACACAGAGCATACAAACCTATGCGTATCAGCATGTTCGGTTGTATCCTGCCTACGTAATGCACATTACGCGGCTAAAATAGACGCGATTTATAGAAAACACGTTCGCAAAACTGGCCTTGAAGTGTTCAGTTACATTTACAGGATTTAAATGAGATAAGGATATGGTCAATTGGAATTATTTCGAATGAAACAGGACCGGAGGGTTCCTGCTACTGGATACATCGGTCTCTGGAAAAGGGATTCATTAAAAAGGTGAGGCTGCTACTTTGTTTTTTTTTGTTTGTTGTTGTTGTTGTTTTGTTTTTGGAATGTATACGTACTCAACAAAGTCGAATGTCGAGGTTTTTTTCCAGTTTAAAACGCGAACTGCCCGTGCATTTGGGTGGACCCCCTGGTACGTTCATTGCACGTTTCTTTTGAATCCAGGGAGTCAATGGATTGTTCCCTGAAAGTGGAGTGTCTGTTCTGTTAAAATAAGGTATATTTCAGAATTCAGATATTACTGAGTTAGTGAGTTGCACTTGTTCCTTATAAGTGTTGAAATGAGTTTGTGAGCTTAGAAAAGGGGACTGGTAGCTTCCATTACAGGGTGAATGTTCTAACCATTTAATAAGAAGTTTATCTAATGCGTGTTTGTGCTGGCTTGGGGGACTTTGAAGTAAAATGGCCAAAACTCTAAACTTTATTATGGAGAAAAGGCATGTTTTCTGTTTGGAGAGGTTACTGGTGACCTTGATTGATATTCAACTGCACTGAGATTGATAAATTCATTCTAAACTCAACCTGAAAATCATTTGTTCATATTAAATTTCATGCCTTAAAACATTATTTGTGTTATATACATGATTTTTTTATGATTTGACGGGACTTCATTTTGAGACTTCGGGGAGACACTTGGATAGCTGTATAATTTGGCTAAAAGCATGTAGGTAATCTAGAATGTAATGTTGAAGATGAATTGTACTTGTGGTCAAGGAGTTTATGATCCCAGAAATGTATAGTTTTAAGCCCCAGCAGTTTTTCAATCCTCAGAATTATTTTTTTTGAAATTTCAATGGTGAATTCTCATGAAGATTTTTTATGTTTGCAGCTCATTTTTTCTACCATAATCATGAAAATTAACTGAAATACTATATAATTCTTAATGCTTTAAGTGTCTTTTCATAATTGAGCCACATTTTTCCTCTTTATGAAGCTTAAATCTTGAATTATACAGCATTAAAGTGGGTAACTCATACATAGCCAAATTTGGCTTCTGCACAAAGGGGTTAAAGGACAGAGGCACCAATCGCTAAAAATTGTTCATGCTTTGGCTTATGCATAATGTACGTTATGCCAATGAAGCTCAGTTGAATTGAATTGAATTGACAGCCCCGCTGATTATGCTTATCATTGTGACATTTTCACTGACACTGTATGAGAGTGGACCAACGGTAGTGAAAGTCACCTTGTTACCCCTCAGCCCGACTCGGGCACGAGGGATATTGTCCTCCCTTCGGCGGGCGGGCGGGCGGCTGCCAATTTTGTCCGGGCTATTTCTCTGTAACCACTTGGGTTAGGAAGTTCATATTGCATATGTGGACTCCCCATGCGGGGTAGGTGTGCCATTTCGAGGTTTAGTCCCAGTGTGACCTTTGACCTTGCAGCAGTGACCTTCAGGCCTGCGGGGTATTGCCCGCTTCCGCGAGGCCCATTTTTTCTTGTGTGATGGGTCGCTTTCTGTAAAATTGATGAGCAACGAACCTCGCTGATATTGACTTTATACGCCGTCTTAAAAACACAAGCACTCAGGGTTTAAGTCGAGGAGATGCAAGGTAAAAATGACATGTGTTTGACACGTTACCGTTGGTGAATAATTAAAAATCGATGTGCTGACAAATGGATACGTCTCCAATAGTGTATCCTGCCTGTCAACGGAGCCGTGGTGTCCGAGTCTACAGCAGCCTGTAGTGGGCGTGACGTAGTTTAACCCAATCAGCATCGGAGCTGTGGTGTCCGAGTCTTCAGCAGCCTGTAGTGGGCGTGACGTAGTTTAACCCAATCAGCATCGGAGCTGTGGTGTCCGAGTCTACAGCAGCCTGTAGTGGGCGTGACGTAGTTTAACCCAATCAGCATCGGAGCTGTGGTGTCCGAGTCTACAGCAGCCTGTAGTGGGCGTGACGTAGTTTAACCCAATCAGCATCGGAGCCGTGGTGTCCGAGTCTTCAGCAGCCTGTAGTGGGCATGACGTAGTTTAACCCAATCAGCATCGGAGCTGTGGTGTCCGAGTCTACAGCAGCCTGTAGTGGGCGTGACATAGTTTAACCCAATCAGCATCGGAGCTGTGGTGTCCGAGTCTTCAGCAGCCTGTAGTGGGCGTGACGTAGTTTAACCCAATCAGCATCGGAGCTGTGGTGTCCGAGTCTACAGCAGCCTGTAGTGGGCGTGACGTAGTTTAACCCAATCAGCATCGGAGCTGCGGTGTCCGAGTCTACAGCAGCCTGTAGTGGGCGTGACGTGGTTTAACCCAATCAGCATCGAAGCTGCGGTGTCCGAGTCTACAGCAGCCTGTAGTGGGCGTGACGTAGTTTAACCCAATCAGCATCGGAGCTGCGGTGTCCGAGTCTACAGCAGCCTGTAGTGGGCGTGACGTAGTTTAACCCAATCAGCATCGGAGCTGTGGTGTCCGAGTCTACAGCAGCCTGTAGTGGGCGTGACGTAGTTTAACCCAATCAGCATCGGAGCTGTGGTGTCCGAGTCTACAGCAGCCTGTAGTGGGCGTGACGTAGTTTAACCCAATCAGCATCGGAGCTGTGGTGTCCGAGTCTACAGCAGCCTGTAGTGGGCGTGACGTAGTTTAACCCAATCAGCATCGGAGCTGTGGTGTCCGAGTCTACAGCAGCCTGTAGTGGGCGTGACGTAGTTTAACCCAATCAGCATCGGAGCTGTGGTGTCCGAGTCTACAGCAGCCTGTAGTGGGCGTGACGTAGTTTAACCCAATCAGCATCGGAGCTGTGGTGTCCGAGTCTACAGCAGCCTGTAGTGGGCATGACGTAGTTTAACCCAATCAGCATCGGAGCTGTGGTGTCCGAGTCTACAGCAGCCTGTAGTGGGCGTGACGTAGTTTAACCCAATCAGCATCGGAGCTGTGGTGTCCGAGTCTTCAGCAGCCTGTAGTGGCCGTGACGTAGTTTAACCCAATCAGCATCGGAGCTGTGGTGTCCGAGTCTACAGCAGCCTGTAGTGGGCGTGACGTAGTTTAACCCAATCAGCATCGGAGCTGTGGTGTCCGAGTCTACAGCAGCCTGTAGTGGGCGTGACGTGGTTTAACCCAATCAGCATCGAAGCTGCGGTGTCCGAGTCTACAGCAGCCTGTAGTGGGCGTGACGTAGTTTAACCCAATCAGCATCGGAGCTGCGGTGTCCGAGTCTACAGCAGCCTGTAGTGGGCGTGACGTAGTTTAACCCAATCAGCATCGGAGCTGTGGTGTCCGAGTCTACAGCAGCCTGTAGTGGGCGTGACGTAGTTTAACCCAATCAGCATCGGAGCTGTGGTGTCCGAGTCTACAGCAGCCTGTAGTGGGCGTGACGTAGTTTAACCCAATCAGCATCGGAGCTGTGGTGTCCGAGTCTACAGCAGCCTGTAGTGGGCGTGACGTAGTTTAACCCAATCAGCATCGGAGCTGTGGTGTCCGAGTCTACAGCAGCCTGTAGTGGGCGTGACGTAGTTTAACCCAATCAGCATCGGAGCTGTGGTGTCCGAGTCTACAGCAGCCTGTAGTGGGCGTGACATAGTTTAACCCAATCAGCATCGGAGCCGTGGTGTCCGAGTCTACAGCAGCCTGTAGTGGGCGTGACGTAGTTTAACCCAATCAGCATCGGAGCCGTGGTGTCCGAGTCTTCAGCAGCCTGTAGTGGGCGTGACGTAGTTTAACCCAATCAGCATCGGAGCCGTGGTGTCCGAGTCTACAGCAGCCTGTAGTGGGCGTGACATAGTTTAACCCAATCAGCATCAGAGCCGTGGTGTCCGAGTCTACAGCAGCCTGTAGTGGGCGTGACGTAGTTTAACCCAATCAGCATCGGAGCCATGGTGTCCGAGTCTACAGCAGCCTGTAGTGGGCGTGACGTAGTTTAACCCAATCAGCATCGGAGCCGTGGTGTCCGAGTCTACTGCAGCCTGTAGTGGGCGTGACGTAGTTTAACCCAATGAGCATCGGAGCTGTGGTGTCCGAGTCTACAGCAGCCTGTAGTGGGCGTGACGTAGTTTAACCCAATCAGCAGAGCACCTTTAATTTGCTGGACTCAAGCCATGTCATGCTGAGCAGATGTTTCATTTTACATCTCCTCCATATGCAGTCAGCTCCATTTTTCTGTGGACATTGACAACATTATTGTCATTTTAGCCCTCCACCACAGAATATTTCAGTTCAGATAAAAAGAAAAGATTATAATAATAATATAAGCTGAAAGTGCAGACAGTCATCCTAAATTTGTGTATAATTTCCTCGAGTGCTTGTATGTACTGCACATCCCACAGATGCAGCGGCTGCCTGCCGTACTGTAACGATTCTTCAGCGATGACTGAGTTTTAACTGTGTATTTATGTCGTTATCGTTCCGGCAGATTGTTCCCCCTCAGTACTATCCATGACCGCATCTGGCGGTAAAAGCGCTTGTCCGAGGGAAAAGTTAAGCCAGTGTGAATCCGTAACCCCTTAAACTCCAATTTTCCACTTATTTTTCCCTTAAGTAGGTTCAAAGTTTTCATATCATGGGGCAATATGACACACACATTCTGTATCTGCTGGTTGCAGTGCTTTACTGAAGGTACATCACTCTTATATTGAGAGAAATATTCGAACCACGGAAGCCATGATTTTATGACTACATCCTTATAGCAAATGAAAAATATCTCTATCTGGTACCTCATTTTATGCACATTTCCCTGTGATTCAGCAGGACATATTTGGGATTGTTAGAAACTGTAGGATCTTGTGCAGAATTTAAAATAGGCCTGAAGTTCCGCGGGTCTGAATATAGCAGCTGCATTTGATGGACCCTGATATGGGTCTGTGGGTTTCATGGGGTTAAACGAACGGGGTTTACATGTGACTCTCCTGCCCGCAGGGGTTCTGTGGAACCTCTCCTCCTACGACGGGGTTAAGATGACGATCATCCGCGACGCCCTGAGCACGCTCTCCAACACTGTGATCATACCCCACTCTGGGTGGAGCAGCTCCTCCTCGGACGACGACCACAAGCTCAAATTCCACTCCTCGCTCGTCCTACGCAACACCAGCGGCTGTCTGAGGTACTCTTTCTGAAATGTTAACAGCGTCGCTACCTAGTGGCCATATTGAGACAGAGCAGACAGGATTTGAATCAATGAGAATTTGCTGTATTTTTACCTTATTACTTGTCTGCGAGACTCGGGCGTAGAACCGTCTCCTGTGACACTCGCGGGTGTACGGGAACTCCTACAGAGTCCTTCTACTCCGTTTCTGTACAGTGACTTGTGAATAATGTGACCGTAAAATAGAGGCAAAATTCCAGTGAGGTTTGCAACATGATATCCGAACACGACTGGCTCAGCTAAATCAGAATCTTCTTTTGCGAATACTGTGTGTAATATGATGTCACCTCAGGTCAGGAAATGAATCCTCTTGTATCAGATCTGCAGGTGCTGTGTTTCATTTAACTACCTCTGTACACGTCAAACCACTGCAGAATCCACTGTGTTATTTATATTGTTTGCACCCGACGCACCCTGTGTGAAACGGCTCCTACTGCGCAGGAGTTGAAAGATGTGCTACGTGTGTTTGTTCTACATACCATCTCATTGTGGAAAAACAGACTGAATTTGAATGAAAATGCATCTGATCAATATTGTAGCAAAAATGCCATCTGGAGAGAGCATCATGAATATGAACTTTAACCCTTAGAGTGCTGGGGAAAAATATATATATATTTATATACAAATTATATATATATATATAGGGTGTAAAATTAATTTTTTAATCTCATCTGCCATTGGCTAGTGACCTCCAGAAATGTACCGGCCAAAAATATTTTTCACCGACCAAATTAAAATAACACTCCTTATTTGATTTAAAATAATTACCATTTGTTTTCATTATGAGAATACAACTTAAGCATTTCTTTAAGAATGAGAAAATTTGATTACTGCTATTTTATTAGGTTATATTTCATTTCAAGGTGACTTCTGCATCATTATGCATTAAAAATATTCAAAAGTGCAACCTTTACATCTCACAGCTTTAACAGGAACTTTCTGTTTAACCTGCAGGAGAAGGGAAATGAATAAAAAAACATCAACAGGGACTGAGTCTGAATGAAATGAACACCAGACACCACAGATATTTATCTAGAATACTGTATGACTACAAGTGCATTTGCATCGGCCTTTTTTTAAAGGTTGGCCTCCTCAACCCCAGTGTCCTCGTGGCTCCGGTAATCCCCACATCATCAGCCTGAGTCAGACCTGTCTGTGTCAGTAACCTGCTTACAATATCCATAAAAGTAGAAAAAAATTTTCCATCGACCGCTGGCGGGTGTGTTTTTGTTTAACATGCCAAACTAGTTTTTTACCCGCCATTGGCACTTGGTGGGTGTTAATTTTACGGCATATATATATATATATATATATATATATATATATATATATATATGAAGAGTTTGGTTCCAAAACGCAATAAGTGCCAAAAATTGAGATAATACCATAGAGCGATAGTCCTGCGCTTCTTACACATGGTGCAAAAACCTGTCATTAGAAATGCACACTATATGGTGCATTTTTTCATGGTCAGAGTTTGTGTTTTTCTATAAAATGCAATTGGCCCCAATAAAGAAAAAGCTTATTTACTCAAAATGACTAAAATGGATATATTGCATTTTGGAACCAAACTCTTCATATAGTGTTGTTCAAAACCTATCATGTGCAACTTGTTTAAAAGAGTTCCCCTGCTTTGATTTTGATATCTTGCATAACTGAGTTACAATAGCTGCTTTTGTGGTGAATTAGCAGCAGAAGTTAAAGACTCTGTGCTGCACGGTGCTGTTGACTCAACTGGGGCTGAAGACAGAAGTTTCCTAATCTGTTCTGTTATTTACTCAGATAGAAGCGCGTTACTGAAGGTGCTCATGTTTCCTTTGTGGAAGTATTTTGTATTATGGGCTGCAGTCTCGGTGAGGGACCCTGAGCGGGTGGGTTTCCGTCAACACAGCACAGTCTCAGACTCAGATTTATCCGCACAGGGGTGTGTGAGTCCTGTCCGGTTTACTCTGTATACAAATGAAGGCAGCAGCCCCTACCGGGTAACCAAATGTGTAAGTTTTCTGATGACACTGCCATCCTCAGCCTTTTGCACAAGGACACAGATCCCTCATCTTATCTCTCTGAGGTTGAGACTTTTGTTCAGTGGTGTGATGCCAACTACCTGGTCATAAATGTAAATAAAACGCAGGAGATGGTTCTAGATCCTCGGTCTGTTGGGGACCATACTCCAGTTATAATTCATGATAATAAAATCTGCCAGGTAAGCTCTTATAGATATCTAGGTGTTCACTTAGATAATATGTTTAGCTGGGAAACCCACATTCATTGGTTCACGCGTACAGAGAAGACTGTATTTTTTCCGTCGACTCCGGGTGTTTGGTGTTGATCAGAAAGTCATGTTTTTATTTCATCAGGCAGTGCTGGAGACTATCATTATGTACGGGATGGCAGCAGGGTCTGGGAACTTGTGTGTTCGGGTAAAATCTAATCTTTCTCCTGTGGTGCAGACCGCCGTGGCGGTCATAGGGAGGACTGGTCCCTTCCCTTCGGCCCGTCGATGATCCGTCTGATACAGAAAAGAGCAGAAAATACTGATCCGTGATCCGTCCTGCATCCTCCATTCAGGGTTCGAACTTTTACCAGCTGGTAGACGATACAGAGTCTCCAAGTGTAAACTGGACAGATAGAAGAATCTTTTGTTCTTACGTCAGTTAGACTCCTGACTGTTATTAAGCTGCAGGGGTCACTCAAGAGCCGCGTCAGGGGCTTCATGCATGTATGTGCACATGTATGTATGTGTGTGTGATGAGTGTGTTAGCATGGATATGTGAGTAAATAGGTACATATGTATGTATATGTACACGGAAGTATTGGCGAAAATGTATCTGGGTGTATGTTTAGGTGCACGTGTATGTTTGTATGTATGTACGCATGTGTATGTATGTGTATGTATACACGCACACTTGTGTACAAGTTTGTGTGTGTGTGTGTATGTATGTGCCTGTATGTGTGTATGTGCATGTCGTATATGTATATGTAAAGAGTGCATTTTAATCTAATTATCCCTGTTTAGTATGCTTGTTTTAACTGTATGTTTGACTGTGGGTTATGTGCAATATGCTGTTGAATTTTTCGTAGGTATGCATGTGTCTGTTTTGTTGTATTTATTGATTCCTTGAGACAGAAATGTCTGCAGAGCAGTCTGTAGTCCAAGACAAATTTCCCCGTAGGGACAGTAAAGTGTATCGTATCACTGATGACGTCCTTTCACCAAGACTTAACCTGCTCGCCTCCACTTCAGTCGGCTCTGCTTATCAGACCAGACAACAGTATTTATTATATGATGTAAGGATACACTCTCTCCTGATTGGTCAAGGCGGTCACTGTGAATAGTGATATTCACTTCGAGAAAGTGCGCGAGCAGTGAATTTAACAATTCGACGACCTCAAGCTAAAAATAGATTAGGCTTCCCTGTAGGAGCTCCTGTCAACGTTCGTATTTAGTGTCGCTGCGTTTTACGTTACAGTTGTCGCCCTTCTCTTATTTTATATTTTCAAGCAGGATGATGTAATAAAACAGCTGTTGACTTCAGTTATAATTGAGTCCAATGATTTATTCACCTGGAATGAGTGATATTCACCGAGGCCGCCGCAGTGAATGTCACCCATTAGATTCACCTCAACAGAAGTCAATAATTGTATAATATTACATGCAAGGGAAACCTTCTCCGGACTGGATAGGGCTAAATTACCGAATCTGCTTCAAATGTGAAAAGTCAGAAATTGGCCACTTGTAATGCTCTCTGCAAAGGGAACCAAATTGATTTGATCAAGACAATAAGCAGTCCTTTCGTTGCAGCACAAGCCTGCAGACCCGTTAGGCCCAGACGGAGTTGCCCCATCTAAACCGGCCCCAGTGCACTTGCAGTCAACCATCTGCGTCTAGTAAACTGCCCCCGATATCAGCAGTGCATGCAGGGTTAGACGAGTCCCCCCCCTTTGCTGTTATCACTGCAGGTTCTGCCTGCGGAATCCAATTTTAAAGCCAATTACTGTACCTCAATTTCAGTATAGGGCCTATTGTATTGTTATATATTTGTATTCTAGACCCATGTCTCGCAATAGAGCTGGACTTTTAATGAATGTAAACACATGCAGCTCAAACCAGAATGAAACACCCTGTAATGGTCTGTTTTTGCTATTCTTCACATTATATTGTCGTTCTTATAACAATAATAAGTAGCCGAGACTCTAGCTGGAGGTTTTATTATGCGTTTTGCCATCAGTGACCCCTGATACTCAGACGACGGTCTGTGCTGCTCTCGTGCATCATTTATGAAGGTGCTACTACTCAGCACAGATTTGAAGAAGAGCGTGGATAGAAAAGGGCACTTCAGTGTGTGTGTGTGTGTGTGTGTGACCGTGGCCAGCAGCTTTGTGTGAGCAGTGGCTTTGTGCTGCTCAGGCATATGGGAGGGATTCAGTAGGTTGAGGTTAGCATTATTGTTTGCTCAAGCGCCTCCTGTTGGTCACTCAGGTACATGTCAGTTACATACATATGCTTGGGTTTCCTCTCTCCTTGTTCTGTGGATGCGAGTGTTGAGTGTTGAGTGAAAAGCAGCAGCGACTGACAGGCGTGTGTTTTGGAAGAGGGCAAATGGGAAAGGGGGCAAATACTTTTTTCCACAGCGCTGTGTGTATTACAGGAATATGAGCAATCAGCCCCATTTTGTGTGTTTCAGGAACATGATCCACCTGACCCCGTATGTGTGTGTTGGCTGCAGGAATTTGAGTTCGGCCGGAGAGGAGGCAAGGAAACAGATGCGCAGTTGTGAGGGGCTGGTGGACTCGCTGCTCTACATCATCAAGGCCTGCGTGAACACGTCCGACTTCGACAGCAAGGTTTGCGCCCTTCAGTGGCCCACCGTCTGACAGCAGAATGTTCAGTCTCATCTCGGCAAGTGAAAATAAGCTGCACAGAGCACACTTGGGTTCACTCGAGCATGAGAAGGGTTAAAGGCCTAAGTGTGAGACTGTTTAACTGTGAATATTTCCTGGTGCAGTTGCTTTAATCATTTATTCCAGTCCATTCGTATTTGGACACAACTCATCAACAAGTCATCGTTATTTTAGCTGGGTGCCACAGTTTATTGGAGTTGAACTGCGAGGAGCAGAATGTAACACTGACTGCCAGTGTTTAAAATGGGTACTGCAGTCTAAATTATAAATATTTTTGATAATGATATGACTTGTGATAATGGTAGGAAAATGGTGGGGATTCCCGTATGATTTATACAACGCTTCTGACAAGACCTTAAATTAAAGCTGAAAGTCAACACTTGAAGCAAATCTTGATTGTCTTATACCACAGCCAGTGTGGCGGCGACACAAATTTTGTTTCTGAGTACTTATGGACCTGTATGTAAAATTTATTATTATTTCGACTAAAACCATGTTGACTTTAGTTAGACAGACTGAAGTTCACAGATTTTGTCTTATCTTTACATAAGAAGTTTCATTATTTCATAAACAATGTTTAGTAAGTAAGCATCATATCCCAGTGATTTTGGGGAATTATTCCTTATGTAAATACATGTGAAGCACACGTCACTTGGACTATGACAGATTATTGATGTAATGTGGTTCGTTTTGAATGTTCTGCACCCTTTTCCTGCTCGTTAAGACCTGCACGGCTCCACATGCAAGCTGCGCTTTTCAAGCCACGAAGTCAAACCGCAGTTAGTTGCACCTGCTAATTCATCCCATTAAATCTGCCGCAGCTGTTCTGCAGGAAAGGCGTCTCCACAGACCGGTTGCTCAGCGGGTCTTTATTACCTATTTTAGGTGGATCGATCCGTGGAAAACGAGCGAGCGTAGAAACATCAAACAGCAGGGGATTCAAGCTTTTTGTTCAACTTAATACTTTCTATCCTGAGCCGAGCAGCTTTGTCTAGTTACCCCAGCAGGAGCTGTTTTCCTGATTAGCGCGAGTGTGCAGTAGCAGGCAGATTTGCGCTCAGAGGACGCACTCGAGCGCGAGGTCAAGGAGCCCCTTCACAAAGCCTCTCCCTTTCTGCGTCAGATTGTGGAGAACTGCGTTTGCACGCTGCGAAACCTGTCGTACCGCCTGGAGCTGGAGATCACACACTCCCACCTGCTGGGGACCCAGGCTCTGGAGGGCCTGCTGGACAGCGAGTCTCCCAGCAAGTTGGCTGATTACGCCTGCTGGGGGAAGAGGAGGAGGAGGAAGATGATGACATCACAGGAAGGGCAGGTGAGCTCGGCGCCCTCAGCTCAGAGCGGGAGAACCGCAAGGGCTGTCGCTTCAGAGGGTGTGCAGGGTGACGATGTTCATTCTGTCTGTGCAGAGAAGTTGACGTTTATCTGCCTGCATCCACTTTCACACTCGCCTGCCTCTTCATCAGGTCCTGCAGGGGGCCTGAATCATCCAGACGCGGTGAAGAGGCTTTATTTTTTTTGTTTTGTTTTGTTTGACTGTGGACTTGCGTGACCCTACGTGGCTTGGATTGTGGTTTTATTTCTGATGCCAGACATGATGGTTCGGCCGTCTCCTACACAGCTGACCTCCTGACGCGGTTCAACGCTAAAATCTCTCTTCGTTTTCAGGAAACTGCATAATAAACAAAAAACCTTCAGTGGGCTGAAATTCTGCGGCCAAGGATGCTCACCACAAGCCAGTTCTGAAAATATGACTGAAAGTTCAGTTTATTCCCATGGTCTATACTGAACCAGATTAAAACCCAATAGAAAACTATCGTTGCAAAGAGGTACATGAAGTTCACTGCATAAATGTTTTAACTCCGTTATGAGAGAGCAGGCATATTAGGGAGAATATGGACAATATCAGCTAGGAGTGATTTGAAATATCCTTTTACCCTTTAATACATTGAAAACACTTATGTTACGGCAAAGCATTATTTACCACTTTAACTTCTGAATGAAATGTATTAAAAATACACTGTTATTTCAAACCTGAGGACTGCAACCTACTCTGAAAAAAGTTGGCGCCGAGCCAGTTGCAGTGATTATGTGATATGAAACGGGTGATGGTAAACAGGTGAAACGGGTAGCTATGTTGACAAATGTCCAGAGCTGGTCTACTCCCTCCCTCAAGAGGAGCAGTGAGGGGAGGCTCACTAATTTGGCCACAGATGAGTGTTGGTTAATTAATAAAAACCCATAACGTTGTCCCGATGAAGAAGCCGACTCCGATGTTCGGAGCAAAAGAAGGAAAAAGTTTATAACGCAGCCGGCCGTGGGAACAACAGCGTGATGCAGTTCTAAATTCATTAATTTCATAAGAACATTTATACATGTTAAAGTGCAGACATTTGCATGTGATTTCTTTAATGTTATCAGAAGTGGTTGCCGATTGGTCCTGGGGTTTACACATTGATAAAAAGCAATACTCTACAATTGGGCCTCTCCTGAACCACCCAACTTAATTGGCTCAATAGATTCCCAACCCTCGGAAGTGAGCTCCATATATGGGCATACGGAACCTCCAGCTAAAAGGCGCTAATGCATATCGTGTCCTGTCGGAACCGAAGACAAACGGAGATCCCAGCTGGAAGTCGCAAATAGGTGACATGTCCTGTCGGACCCGACGGCTTCTTTATCTCCTAATACATGCTGATCAGCCACTGATCAAACCGTCTGGCTCACCTCATATTGCCAACACCCAAAAATCCTGTTTCCCAACATGAGTAAGCTTATAATTCATCACTTCGAGCAAAATCCTCCCCAAAACAAACTAGTTGGACTTTCACTCTTGTTATGGCCCCAATTTGTTATTACATATATGACAGCAAGGGATGACAGACACAATTTTAAAAACACATTTAATTAAACAAACACTTAACTAATCTACTGACCAAGATTGATATATATACAAGAAAAAAAATATTTACAGTCCCTTTGGTTGGGTTGCTTGGTGATGTTCCCGGTGAGGAAAATCCTCCAACACAGGCAAAAATCCACAGAAAGTTACACAGGTCTGGTCACGTATCCTTCTGCTTGCAATTTTTCCAACTACTCCACTCCCTCAATTTTCCTCCTTATATACTTTTTTGCAGACCCCTCCCACATTTAGAACTCTTTTTTTTTATTCTCTGGGACTGCCCCAGACATGCCCAAGACATGCCCAAACCTAGCTCCAGTCTGGGCTTAACATAAAGTCAATACTGCCATCTAGTGGCTTCTATTCTCATTACACTCTTTTCAATGCATTATATATTTAAAGAAATAAGAGGAATCCAGTTGAATCTGTGTGCAGAGGGCAGGGCTGGACTCTCAGATCCCTCAGACTTCACTGTCTTACGAACTGTCATGCAGCTGTAATGTCATCACATGGGCTCATTAGATGGGTAGTTGTACGGTAGAAGCATGTTTTTGTGATACGATGAGTCAACATTTAAAGCCTTAGTTGGGGGAAAAAACGCCAACTTTGTTGTCCTGACCAAAGACAACAAGAACAGCCCAAGCTGGTATCAGCGTCTGATGCAAAAGCTCTCACCTGTGATCGTATCAGGGTGTGTCCGTGTTCGTGACGTGTGACTTGAGCATTTGCGAGGGCACCATTAAGGCAGAAAAACATGTACAAATTTTGGGGCGATGCTTGCTGCCAGGGACGAGGTCATCCGTTCCAGGGACGTCCCTGCATTGTTATGCATAAAATGCCAACTATGTTCTAGTTTGTGCATGCATTACCGGAGAATGGTTGTGTACGTGGAGTGCAGGTTAGATTGGCCTGCCTGCCGCCCTGATCTGTTCCCAACTGAGAATGTATGGCGCATTAGGAAGCATAATATACAGCAAGAAAAACCCTGTAAAATTGCACTGATAAAGACCAGCATAATGAAGGACTGTGGAAAATTCCACTTGCTTGACTTTACCAGCTGGTATCTTCAGCAGCGAACTGCTTCACAAGTGTAATGAAAACTTGGTGATATTATACAGTAATAGTAGCAGTAAACGGTGGACTGCGCTAACGTTGTTGGAATGTGTTACAGTCACTGCATTTTATATGATCAATAAGCCGTTAAATTTACTTGTCAGAAGATCAAATATGTGTTTCTATACTGTTTTGAATATAGCACAGAGTGAGAGGACTTTTCAAATCAGACCTGCTTTATTTCATTTGTATTTTCCAAGATTTTCCAACTTTTTCAGAACTGATGTTGTATGTGTGGAAATTCTGCCAGCCTGGGTAATAGCATTGAGTCAACATGAAGCAAAATCCAAAATTACTGTTTCCTTTGCTGAGTTGAATCTATGCTGCAAAGAATTTAGGCTGTTCTGCGGTGTATATTCATATGGTTTTAGCCGAAACAGAAGTGATGGTTATTTGCACAAGTTCAGTACAGGCGCTGCAGCACATTCCATCAAACTCAAACCTGCAGTTTCATAATTCTGAATAACTGAGTCGCCCCTCCCCTCCAGACTTTTCCTGTCCGAATTCTCAGGTTTGTAGAACTTGAGCTGGGCTTAGGACTGGTGTGTTTTTCTCTTTGTCCGTCTGGGTAAACCCTGCGCCCGTGTGTCCCCAGTGGGACGGCGTGGGACCGATCCCAGGCTTCTCCAAGGCCCCGAAGGGTGTGGAGATGCTGTGGCACCCTGCTGTGGTGAAGCCTTACCTGACCCTGCTGTCGGAGAGCTCCAACCCGGCCACTCTGGAGGGCTCCGCCGGCTCCCTGCAGAACCTCTCGGCCGGGAACTGGAAGGTATCAGTCTCCCTGTGTTACCCTCCCATCGCCCTGCTCTACATCCAGCCTACAGTGCATTTCTGAGGTCTCAGGACTTCAGCTTAGATTTGATGGTTCTGCATTTTCGTATCACAGCCATTACAAATTGTTCTTTTGTGGCCTCTGGAAAGCAGGCAGTTTGTAATATTCCAGGGGCCTCGACTGCAGATGATGGACTCGGTATCGACTGCTTGGAGCGAAGAGAAGTTTAAGTGCATTTTTTAACTTTTGGAAAATAAGCAATGTAAAACTTTTGAAGCGATGTGAAAAATATGATTTGCATCCAACTTAATAGTTTCTTGGCAGGCAACTGTGTTTAATAATCATGTTTCAGGTGAGTATAATTTTGCATCAATAATTTGACAAAAAGCACATCTTTTTTTTCTCAGCAAAAAAAGTACTTCACACTTTTGTCCGGTCTCACTTTAAATGAAGCGTTGCTCATAAAGGCTTTATACAGCATGTATAATGCCTTCATAAATGAGACATAATACCTTCCTAAATCATACACAAGCAAATGTCATGCTTTGTAAAGGCTGAAATAACACATCCTTATTCAGCATGTGATGCCAGATCTCATAACTGACAATGTCACTTAGCTAGTGCCTAAATGCTATAAAGGGTGACATTGTCAGCTAACAGACATCGTCATTGTCACATCTGGCATCACATGCTGAATAAGGATGTGTTTTTTTTCACCCTTTCCTTACTTATGATTCATGAAGACATAATTCCTTCCTAAATGAGACATTATACAAGCTGTATAAAACCTTTAAGAGCAACACTTCATCTAAAGTGACCTTTTGTGCAGTGGATATGTATTCTGCTGTTGGATTGTAACTGTAAGTTTACAGCAGTTGTCACGAGCTCCTGCATTTACCGTACTACAGCTGGCGTGTCTCCAGTTTTGGACGTGATCATGTGACCTGTCGAGCGGGATTTATATTTCAATCCCGAGTTCATCAATATACCCTTCAGTCTGCCGATTCTCTCGGTGAAAGCTGAATATTCTTCTCCATTTCTGTTCCTTGTCTGGGCACAGTTTGCTGCATACATCCGCGCTGCGGTGCGTAAGGAGAAAGGACTGCCCATACTGGTGGAGCTCCTGCGAATGGACAACGATCGCGTGGTCTGCTCTGTCGCCACGGCGCTCCGGAACATGGCCCTGGACGTCAGAAACAAGGAGCTCATTGGTGGGAGCTCTTGCAAGAAGATACATAATTATAATAGTAATAATAATTGGATGGTATATAGATTAAAAAATAAATGAGATACATGAAACTTTAGATCACTGGACTGAACCATTTGATGAGCTGCTTCAGAATTTATTTTCTTATGTATCTAATAAGAAGTTTAACCGCAGGTATGTGACAGTGGTGAAATGTCTGTATTCCTGTACATTCAGTATGTTTACATGAACATTCAAAATTTAATTCTTTCTATGCCACAGTAGAATTATGAAATTGTTTACTGTTTGATAGGGTTATAGAATGCTTTGAATGTATATGAATAGTTTACAATTAATGTAAATGACCGGCAAAAGTACTTACTCATACTTACTGAGACTTTTATTTTGACAGCCAATTTGGATTTTATGGGAAGTTTCAGGGAGAGAGATTGTTTATGTTTCTGTATCGTCAGTAAAAAAAGTTTGTGACCAAACGGTCTTTTCTTTTCTAAAAGACTGTGTGTTTATGATATTTAAGTGAGAGCTGGGTAAGATTGGACACCCCTACTCAGGAGGTTTTGGATATAATGTTGTGTACAGGACGCTGTAGCCAGAATCCAAGTGTTTAAAACTTTCTGTATCATAATTCTGGAACATTGGCTACATGCTGCGGATCGCTATGGATTTACCCATCCACTTAGCAACCCTACAAAGGACTACTAAGTACAAGTTACTGCAAAATGAGATTTCATAAACTGTAACAGATAAAATAACAGCAAAGACTTTTTTTTCAACTAGTAAAAAATTTTATGACATCCCACATAATCAAAAATCTATTTTTCCCTGCCCGCTCAGGAAAGTACGCCATGCGGGACCTGGTGAACAGGCTGCCTGGAGGGAGTAACACTCTGCTGTCTGATGAGACTGTGGCCGCCATCTGCTGTACCCTGCACGAGGTCACCAGTAAGAACATGGAGAATGCCAAAGCGCTGGCCGACACAGGAGGCATCGACAAGCTTGTCAGCATCTCTAAGGGGAGAGGAGAGAGGTACAGCTTTCAGTTTACCGCTTGGAGCTCTATTTTCATGCCTTCGCAGACAGAAACGGGAAGTTACGCACAATTTTGACCATCGCAAACTGTATTTATTTCATTCGCCCAGCTTGGTAGTTTCCTGCTCAAAAATGAAAGTATTTGCATTTCAGGGGGTTAAAAGTGCAAAAGGAGATGTGTCAATGAGTAAAACATCAGCTTTTGTGCCACAAACCACATTTGCGTTTTCACTCACCCAAACCACCTTTTTACGCAGCTGTCGCTGTATAGGAGAGTCATCGGACTGAAATACTGAAATAGTGGAGCTGTTTCCAAATGAAGGCATATTTTTTCCCCACCATTTTATTTTATTTTTTTTTTATTCACCATAAATAAATAGTAGTAATAGTAGTCTGCTGGGCAGGGAAGGGTTAATGGGTAAACCCACGAATATTTTCTCTGTGAGGGGGGAAATACAAATAATTAACTTCAATCTGACCCCTGCATTAATACCACGAGCGCAATTTCATGTTCGGTTTAAATTGCCTACATCTTTTCAAACAAAACGCATCACCTGAGGAGTCAAAGTCTATCCCCATAAATTCCGTCACACATCGTGGCTCTTAGAGGAAGGAAGGGGCTACAGTAACTCAAGTTGGACGAAACTGTGAAGTTTAATCGCATTGATGGAAATGACTGGAGCTAATCTGATTTGCCTTAATCGAACCAAACTCCGAGCGCACCCGCAGATAATTAATTTGTCTCAGTCCAACCCTTTTGACAGCAGTACCACAGCTCCACTGTGACCTCCTGTCATGGAGCTAGACACGCCCAGTCTTGACGTGTGACACCGTCAGCACATGTATCAAATGACTGCGTCTACAGTGTTTATTGGATCTCACCCAAATCGGGAGTGTACACATGAATGAACAATGTACACGCGTGTGATCGTAAGCGACTCATGCTCTCATGTCAGAGGAGCGCAGACAGTCCGCGGTTATCCTCTGAAATATACAGCTGCCAACCACTGCTTCTTGTAACTTGAAGGTCAGAATGAAGGGGGAGAACACCATAACATGTGCTTGTTTAGAATTTTACTGATGACCACCAGGCTGGCCAGCAGGAGGCGCCTCATTAATGAACATTGCAGACCCTTATCAACAGTTTCCTTCCCATTTCCGTTGCAGCGCACAACCAATTATGCGCTTTTTTGGGTCTGGCTGAGCTCGGATTCGAACAATGTGGGGCTTTTGCCGGGTGAACAAACTCAGCAGGCTCGACTTGTCTCAAATTAAGCGAGAGCACTACTCTGCCTCTGAAACAACTGTGTACACGGTGTGTAACAGAACTACAGCACTGCTGACAGCCAAACCACATCCAGGTGACTAACGTTGCTTCCCTTTCGGCAGGCGCTCTGCTCAGGATTTCAGCCTTTTTCTTGAGCATAAGGAAGGCTGTAGGTTGCACCCCAGGATATGCAAATATTTAAACATGCTATTTCATTATATCAGGATATGACACTTATCTTTCCTTTACAAATTGATATTGGTATTATTAACGATGTGATTGGCCACAACACTAGCGGTTTGTGGTCTGCACCATGTGGTCCTGCCCTCTCACAGAATGACGGACAGATCGCAGTTGGATTCGAAAATGAACGTGCAAATTGTTAATGCTTTCTGTTTTCAGTTTTGATTTTTAAAGTACATCAGACGACGTAATCAAAGCTCCAAAGGGATCGATGGCATTTTTTCAAAGAAATGAAAGAGAAAAGTGGGAAATTGGATTTTTATTTCGAGAACAATACTGTGTTCCTTTCTTGAAAAAGACAATTCAACCGTTAGAATGCTTTCACATTATGAGATATACATTTTAATTTGGGTCTGATAACAGTATAGCAGTGCGCTCGTTATAAATGAAATAGTGGAATATAAAAGGAATAGTTGACATTTTGAAGTATTTTCAAATTGTCATAAAAAGTGTCCATGTCCTGAAGATAAAAAAACTGGATGATCACATTTTAATTTTCATAATGAGGCATGTAATGTGTTTGCATCTTTTCACTATGAATTGATGGCGGGTTCCCTGGACATAAGTTTGTGACCCTCGAGCCCAGAGCGAAAGACACATGTACGCCCATTATAAGCAGACCAAAAAAAGCTTCATGAACAAAAATGAAATTCTGTTTTTGTTATTATAATTATTTAAAATATTTTTGCTCTTCTGCCCTCCATCCTGTCCCAGGTACTCGATGAAGGTGGTGAAAGCGGCAGCGCAGGTGCTGAACACCCTGTGGCAGTACAGGGACCTGCGCAACATCTATAAGAAGGTGAGGATTCTGCCCCGTGGGGCTCGTGGCGTTACGCTGGCGTCACCAAAGGCTCGAGCGGCTCATTACTCTTCTCTGTTCAGGACGGCTGGAATCAGAACCACTTCTTGACACCCGTATCCACACTGGAGCGGGACCGGTACAAGTCTCAACCCACCCTGCCCACCAGCGCCTTACAGATGTCACCTGTCAATCAGTCAGGTGGGTTCAGGACCCTCCCTCTGAGGTACCTGGGAAATGTAGTAGCCAATATAAAGTGCACTATTGAATGGCGCTCTAGTGGTGACAGCTGACAAGTTGTTTAGGGCAGAATTGTAATAATTTATGCTTGTATGTTTTGAATATATCTGGTTCTGTTAAAATTTGTGCATTATTATTTGGTTTCGTTTCTTTTGCAGCTGGCAGCGCAACATCTTCTCCTGCAATGTTAGGAATAAAGGAACATCACTCGGACCACAGAACACCTTTCTCTATGCAATTTTATAACTACCAAGGAGACAACAATGCAAACAAAACTCCGTACACAGGTAAGTCAGAGGCCAACGAGGATCATTGTCTTGAACAATTATCACTGTTGAGGCATCGCAATTATTTTAACACGGCTTCAGGTTCATTATAGTAAATGGTGATTTCACTACATTCATTTAATGGTTGTATAAAGTTCTGTCTCCTAGAGATCCTCTGCTGGTGCGCCATCGAACTAAAGCTGACACAACATGGCTAATTAATGCCTCATTCAGCCAGTCTTTCGTGGAGGGAAGCTAATAATTTCTCTCTTTGTTTTAAAAGAAAAGCTAGCAAGCTAGTTAATCCAAACAAGCCAGCTGAGGGCTATGATTAGTTTAAGTTATAGTAAATGGATTTGGAAGTGAGGGCAAATGGCCAGAAATGTCTTTCAGGGTGTTCGCACCCTGGCGTGTAATTACAGTCGGCAGCGCTTGCCTTGTAATTATTAAACCAACGTAAGTTTTCCAGAAACGCGTATTATCATGAAAGTTCCTCTAAGAACTGAAATATTTTTCATCTTTGACTTCATGTTAGACCTCAGTTCCGCAATAATTTGGAAACTAAGTACAATACTTAACATAAACATAATTAACATATTTGGAAATTATCCTCTCTGTGCGTTTAGTTGAAAATGGGACAAAAGAGAAATATTCAATTTCACCTCATCAGCTGTATCGATTCTTATACTAAATATTTGCTAATTGTGAATTTGAAAGGGGAATGGAAAGAGTGGAGAAGCTGTGGACTCTTGAGAATGAGCTGTGTGGTTTTCTGCTAATGTGTGATTTAAGTATTGAAGGAAAACTTTAGGGTCTGAAAATCCTTCTGAACTTTCCTCAGGGTCCTATTTGTCCCCATCAAGAGAAGAGGCCAGGAGAGGGGAGGTGAGATGGCCATATTCACTGAAATATCTCTACCTCTTTATTTTTATTTTAGGTGTTGACAAAATATCACTTCTGTGTAAAAGCAGAAAACTGGAAAAAAAAAGGTTACCGGACAGATGTAATTTAATGTATTTCTGTTGAAATTTCATGAATATCTCCACAAACATTCTGTAAACTTGCAGTTAATGGCCTCCATCCAACCCCCCTGGACCAATCAAATGCAACCCAAACATCAAGTTACGTCAGTAGCATTACAATCACAGTCAGTTGTGGCCCCTGTAATCGAGATCAGTGGTTCTCAATCGCAGATACTGGACACAAAATTTTTGACGGGCTCTGGGATGGCTGGTAATTGTGAGCGCCCATGAAACAAGATTATGACAGAAATATTAATTCATATGTATTCTAAATAAATCACACAAAGCAAGCAAATAAGATTAGATAAAATGTAATGACCTTTTCTGTTCTATAAATTTCACAAACTCATATTTGCAATGTGCTATAAAAATGTTATGACAGTTATTACAATTTTGGGTGACCCTTTACTTGAAGGTATTGCCATGAACGCGTCATAAACATTATGTCAATGTCATAAACTTTGTCATTAAGTGTCATTCGGTTTTTGAGATGACAAGTTGACATTGTTTGTGTTGTCTTGATTATGACAACTTTGTTACAAGAGTGACATGACATTGTCATGTCGCTCTCATGACGGTACCGTCAAGTAAAGTGTAACCCAATTTTGTTATGTTATGGGTTGATGCGGAATAAGCTTGACCAACCAGCTGAGTTATAATATGGAGGGATTTGTGATGATGACCAGCTGGACATATAAAATTTGGGACAACTTTTATTATTAAATATATTTTGATGTTTTTATAAGGTACACATTCACCTTTATGGCAACAGAATTTGCAAACACAACTTTGCATCCAGTTGGTTCATTTGTCACCAGTTTAGCTTCATTCCCCTAATGCCTGCAGCTGTACTACGCTGACGAGACGGGCAGACGGAACTATGAAACGTACGGGATGTATCTGCAGTCTCCGCGCGCATACGAGGACTCCAGTTACCACGACACCGTCCACCTCCCTTCCTCCTCGGATTACAGCGAACAGGCTCACACGCTCAAATCCAACACCAACTATGTGGACTTCTACTCCAGTACGCGGAGGCCTTCGTACCGAGCCGAGCAGTACCCGGGGTCCCCCGACTCCTGGGTATAGGATTTGTGATACAACAGTCTCTTGCGTGAACTTAACTGTCCGTATGTGTGACGTGAACATAAACCTCAGCGAGTCGTGAGCCGAAGACAGAAAGCCAGGAATGCGATTTCTGCATTTTCATTCCTTTTGTTTTGCGGAAATACTCCACAGCATTCACAGAAGGGTTTGAATTTAGAAAGTCTTAATTAAAGTATGACTACGGAATATTTACACCAGTGACCAACATGTTGCATTTCAGAAAACCTTCATCAGGGTGAGCACTGCTGCAGCGAGACGGCTGGTCGTTCATTTATCCCTTAGAGCGCTAAATGCAAATAGTGGTGCTCAGTGATGTAAGATATCAAATTCAAAGCTGCAGGAATCCGATCATGTGGCAACTTGTTTAAAAGAGCTCCCGCTGGGCAGCTCTTTTAAACAAGTTGCCTCATGATTGGTCTTCAACAGCAAAAGATAATTTAATGTATTATTTTTTTGAAAATGTATTTCCGCACTCTAAGGGTTAATATTCTCTAGCTATGTTTTAATAAAGGCTTCTTAAATTTACAAACCCTGCTTTGAGTGCTTTGGACTATTTGCTTGTGACTTGCAAAGTTATCCCTTATCCAAGGAGCAGCAGTTAGATATATTTTTTTCTCCAAAGAAGCAACTGCTTGCATTATTTTTCCTCACACTCAGTCCTTTTGTTGATCGATAGGAGACTGAGTCATGCATTAGTGTTGGGAGACTCCAAGGGTGCGGTTTTGAGGATGTAATAACCTCACTAAATAGCTCATGAAATATGCGTTAACCCTCGTCCTGCTGGTTGCCAATATACAGTAAGGACCCACACTCATTTCGCCGTGTGCCGGTCGTCGATAAGCATTAGCCTAGAAGCAGAACGAGGATGAAGATTTTGCTTGTGTGTAGTAGGAGGGGCTCTATAACTTCACATTGCCATTTATGTAATGCTCAAGAAATCATAATTATAAGAATTTGTCTGTAAGGATGAATTGTGAGACCAAATGATGCCCATCTTCATTTTTCTTCATTTTTGCCGGTGATGCCCGACCTGCAAACCTCCCCAACAACCAGAATGGATCAGAGAGTCAGTTGCTCACTTTGGCATTTGTGCTGCTTCAAGACCCTTTCAAAACTGCAATAATCCACTGAAGACAAAATTCTGTGTCCAAGTCTTCAGAACCGTCATAAAGTTCCAACTGATATTTGTGTCTACTGCGCGTGTGCAAGTAGACACTATGCTATCAAGTTGTAAGTCCGTCAGACCACAAGTACAACTTAGTCTGCAGTGAACTACCAATCCACAGTAGACACATGTACTCATCAAGTACCTTTTTTTTTTTTTTTACGTCGTCATTGAAGTATAGAGTTAAGAATGTGCTCATTTCATATTTCATACCTTGAAAATGAAAGGGTCAATCAAATGCCATCTGCAGTCATGTTAACCCTTAGAGCGGTGTTGAAAACTATATCTGCCCAATGATGTAAGATATGAAAATCAGATGCTGTTGAAAACCTATCATGTGGGGAGCTCTTTTAAACAAGTTGGCACATGATAGGTTTTCAACAACTCAGGATAATTACATTTTTAATTCCTTTAAATTTATTTAGTGCTCTAAGGGTTAATAATTGAGCATTGCTCTCCAATGTCAGGGCATTATTGATTCACTAAGATGACCTACTTTATATTTAAGAACACATGCACGTGCCTGCGATGTGAACAGAATAAAATTCTTTAACAGATATAAAAATCCCACTAACATTATTACATGCCAGTTCCATTTGCATAGAAAGAGTAATTATTAATATCTTGAGAAATTATCATTGTTATTCACTAACAGATATATACTGGTCAAAAGTTTTTGTGCGCTGTATTCATGTTAATTAGTGAAATATGAGCTTTTTTAACTTATTTAAATAACCTTAAATGTAAGACATGAATAATAACTTCTAAAAGGATCTTTAATTTCACTGCAGAGTTTCCTAAATTTTCAAGTAAGTGAAGAAGCCATAATTCCTAAGATTAGTCACTAACTTATATAATAATATCCATTTTCTAGGATGGGTTGTAAAATAAAGCCAATTTTTGACCTAATGGAGAGACTAATCGAGAAGCGATCCACAGGTGAGGCGCTGTCATGGTAACTTACGCCGATGTGTTCAGTCTCAACCTTAACAACAGAAGGAGTCCTTGGAGAAAACGTGATGAATATGCTATAGCCAACGAGCCATCATGGCAAAAGGCTGCCATTTAGATGAATCTTGAAGATCTTGATGTTTTCATTTGAACCGTGAGAGTCTTTCTCTGGCTTTGTTTTCCATCTCTGGCTGCTTTCACAGCGGGGGTGTTCAAAAGATTCTGACCAGGAGTGTATCGCTATTATCATCAGTGAAACTCTGTGTGTATTTAATTGATAACATATAATTGCAAAACTGAAATTCGGTGTATATTTAATATTGCAGAACCTTTTTCCTGTGGTTTTTTTTTTCAGTACAGGCACAGGAAGACTTAATTTTTCGATATGAGAGTACGGCGAAAACGGGCAACACAACATGAGACTGTAGTGCGGGAGACAAAAGCAGGTGTTCGGTAAACACTGAGTCATGAACGAACAGCCCGAGCTGCAAACCTTCATTTAATGGGACGCATGAAGCTCGTGAAGGCAGCTCTCCTCCGTCTCCGCACGCGCCTTTCTATCCTCAAAAATGAGCCTCGAGTAAAGCTGATTTCACACCGGACGCGAAACGAATTTTTCACACAACAGATTACATTCAAAGTCAATGCAAGCCTTTGCATTGACTTTGAATGTAATCTGTTGTGCGAAAATTTCGCTTCGCGTCCAGTGTGAAGGCGGCTTAAGGTGTTCGCATTTTACCTTTTTTCCACCTTTTGCCCATAGCACAATTGCACAATGAGGGCGTCCAACGTGGTGAAAAGGACTGTGGTGGAGAATCTGACAGAAGAATGTATATGTTGGTGGAAACTGAAGATTTCCAGTCAATGAAAATGTTCTACGGATGTTGACTTCAGTCAGGGCGTTTGATCTATGTCCCCTTCGTGTTATACTGCTGTGTTCAATATTGTGAGTGCCATGGAGTCTTGTAAATACCTTTCATTTTATTGCAAATATGAATGGAGGATATTATAACCTGGTCTGCTCCCATCAGTGCTGGTCAGTCGTGCCATGTTAAAAAATAAATACATGTACAGAGAAATTAAAAAAGAGGAAAAAATACTATTATTTCTGTATATAAAAATTGAAACGTAACAACATAATATAACTTTTTTTTTTAACGAATTTGTTGAGTGCAAACATTTTGTGACATCAGAATATTTTATTTATTTTTCATTTCTCCAGCCTGCACCACTCATCGTATGTTCCACTGCCATTTTTCTATGCACACGAGCAGAAATAAATATGAACATTTGGTCTGTGCATTTCTTTCTTCAGCTCTGGTCTTATCTGTGGTTGACCAAAAATATGACCAAATGAGTCCCATCAGGTTATAATGTGGGAGTCATTTTTCAAGACATATCGTGGTATGACAAGGCTCGTTCAGCTATGATGTTCCTTCATGTCAGAAAAGTGCACTTGATAGTGACCAACGGGTGTGTGAACATGAGAAGTATAATGAAATCATATATAATACCTCTGATAGCCAACGCATTGAATTTGCCCCACAAAGTGATTACAATAATTAGTTTGCCCCTCAGCAATTAATGTGTGAATAAATCAGACTGCATGAAGCATTCTCAAAATATGAGGGTTAACCTTTTTTATCGAGTAAACTGCAAAGCGTAAAATTGAACTTAAAAATATATGATTATAAACATCCAAATTGAACAACTGAGAAACAACCCAAGTCACTAATTTATTCCCGATCACAACTCAAGGTTGACCGCAAGCGTATTGGCAGAGGTCAGCTGCTGCTCTTCAGCTAACCACCTGACGTATTCCTGCGCGAGGCGCATGGTAGTTCACTGCGCGCGCTGGAGGGATCAGCTATTTGGGTCAGACTGAGCGGTTTGCGGCTGAGCCGGATTTTCAATGGCATAGAATCACGTCTCAAATAATAATAATAAAAAAAATTCCCTATTATAACCAGCACAGCAGATACACAGTATGTGGCTGAATCTTTCGCACACATTACATTCAAAGTCAATGCGAAGACGTGAATACAGGCGTTTGTGCAGCTTTATTGTGACCCAAACAGCTGATCGCTACAGCGCGCAGGAATACTTAAGTTGGTTAGTTCAAGAGCAACTGTGTTTTTTTCTGAGCAGCTTAAGTGCTGTAATTTTTTAAAAATATATCGTAAATTGAAATGGCGTATTATTTTCAAGTAGAACCTCTCTTAGGCCGCGAAAATAAACTGTGTCTGTGTTTCTGTTCACAGCAGTGTATCGCCGAAATGTTTAGTATGATGTTCTAGGCCATGCTAATGGACGCATTCAGAGATTGTAACGATGGCATACACATCAAATACCAGTGTGATGGAAAATTGTACAACTCAAGGCGTCTGCAAGCTGTTACCAAAGTAAAGGAGACAGTGATCAGAGACCTCCTTTTTGCTGACAACTGCCCTCTCAATGCGCTGACAGATCCGGATAAGCAATTGCTGATGGACAAGTTTTCTGGTGCCTGTGACAACTTCGGGCTCACCATCAGCGTCAAGAAAACAGAGGTCATGTATCAACCCACCCCCGGAGTCCAACATCACGATCCTGCCATCACTGTAAAAGGGAAGTGCTTAAAATCGACTGGCGAATTCACCTATCTGGGTAGCACATTAACAAGTAAGGCTAACCTAGATGCCGAAGTTAACTGCAGAATTGCCAAAGCTAGTGCCGCTTTCGGGAGACTTCGTAGAACCGTCTGGGAGAGAACAGGCATTCGCATCAACACTAAACTAAAGGTGTACAAAGCGGTCGACCTCACAACCTTACTGTACGGCTGTGAAACATGGACTCTCTACCGTCGCCATGAAAAGCGAATCAACAGGTTCCATCTTCGCTGTTTAGGGAAACTCCTGAACATTCGATGGCAGAATAGAGTCCCCGATACAGAGGCATTGCAGTGTGCAGATATGCCAGGTTCCATCATCATGATGCGCAGGGCCCAAGTCAGATGGGCTGGGTTCCATCACCATGATGCGCAGGGCCCAAGTCAGATGGGCCGGTCACCCAGCGCGTATGACAGGTTCCATCACCATGATGCGCAGGGCCCAAGTCAGATGGGCCGGTCACCCAGCGCGTATGACAGGTTCCATCACCATGATGCGCAGGGCCCAAGTCAGATGGGCCGGTCACCCAGCGCGTATGACAGGTTCCATCACCATGATGCGCAGGGCCCAAGTCAGATGGGCCGGTCACCCAGCGCGTATGACAGGTTCCATCACCATGATGCGCAGGGCCCAAGACAGATGGGCTGGTCACCCAGCGCGTATGACAGACAGCAGAATTCCCAAGCAGCTGTTCTATGGAGGATTATCTGTGGGCAACGGAAGCGATATAAAGACACGCTTAAGGCCTCTTTGAAGGACTTTACAATCCAGGTCAATACGTGGGAAACCCTCACGCTCAACCGCTCCACTTGGCGGCACACCATCTCGAACAGCACAACCTTTTCTGAGTCCAACAGGATTGGGGCAGCCGTGGAGAAGAGAAAGAAAAGGAAGGAGGAATCATCTCAGCAGCCAACCATTAGGTGCGAAACCTGCGGGCGACTATTTCGTGCCAGGATAGGGTTTATTAGCCACATGCGGACACACAAATTCAATTGACATCTTGGTCATCTTCACTTGTGAAGGATGAAGTATTACCTGGAGGAGATCAGAGAGCTTCCTACTGCATCTAATGTAAGCAGTGGCTCATTTGTAGCTCATAAAACCCCACTTCAAAAAAAGTGAACTATTCCTTTAACTGTCCATAACCCCATGATTAATGTTTACAAAGGAAGGACTACCATCATTTTACAGCATGTAGAACAAGGCCTGTGCAATGAGCTGCTAATACATACTTCATTTATTTTTTTTAATAATTTATTTTTAAAACAGGGACAGTGAATATTGATATATATGAAAAATGCAAATATGCAAGATTACAGCCAGAGGCTAATTTCCATCTTTAGTCCCTGTGGCAGGTTTGTGTCAACAATTAAAAAATAGAAACAGAGCAACATCAACAAGGACAAAGAGATGACATAAAATGGCGTTCACCACTGAGACTAGACCACAAACATATATAACGGGAGGGGATAAAGAGCAAGACTGCATAGTCAAAGCGCCGAGTGCTAAGAGCAAAAATGCTAAGATGTCTACGTCCTGCACAGTTTTCAGTTCTCCAGCTGAAGATGTGAAGTGCTCGCTATATTTCACATCGCTACATTGCTCAAGAGTGTATTGCACGATGCCCAAACATACTTTGCTCATGCGGAAGTGTAAGAATTATTGCGCAGTGATATACACACAGATTGTGTAGACATTACTACACGAAACCATACATACTGAAGTACGCTTATGTCTGCGCAGTAGATGTACAAACAATAGTCTAGGTAGGGTCTTTACACCCCATGGGTATTTACAATGTGTTTAATCAGAAGAGCCCTTTCGGTGATGATAAAATGCGAGAAAGACAAAAACCCCGGTTCGCGTTAATATTCAGCTTCGCAATGCGTTTATGCGGCAATGCAGTCAGTATAGAGAACGAAAGGGACTAAAAACCCCGGTGAACGTCAATATTTATTGGCTAGAAGACAGAAGAAGAAGAAGAAAGGCAGCCACCAAGTATGAACCAAGCCGGCTATAGTTAGATATCCAGGTAATTCGATCATATTCTTGGCGTTGAGAGCTTGCCAGGGTTCGTTTGCTAAATCAGCTACAGGAAAAAAAAAAAAAAAACTGGTGACAGTACCACAGTCCCTGAAAACTGTATTACTTTGAATATCGCACAATTTACTTAGACAATTATTTAGCGTTTAATTTATTCTCTAAATTTAGCGTTTAAATTAATTTTACTTTACCTTACTTTGCTTTGCCCCCAGGAGACTGAAACCCCCCAATAAACCCCCAAAAACCCCCGTCGCTTTTATTTGACCAGATTAGCGACTTAATTTGGCTGTTTGCTCGCCGAGTTGTTACAGGGGGAAAAAGGGGAAAGATACGGGGGGAAGATTCTCCCTGTCCCCACTGCGACAAAGGTTATACCTCGGGAGCAAATCGTCTCATCTCTATTATTGTTTGAGTCTTAACACACAAATTATTTTAGGAAAACCCCGTCAACACAAAGGTAAATTCTCAGCTTCAATCCCACACGACCTCCTCTCTTCCTCGCTCAACTCCAGCAGAGTGTGTGTGTGTGTGGATTTAATTACTGAATTCTGGACATGCTCTGCCGTACCTTTGCCATAAGTGTCTATTTTCCCGCCGATGTTGAGGAGTCGGCTGCTCAGGTACTCGAACGCCATGTCCTCAGGAGCCTCCAGCAGACAGACGATGCAGGAAAGCATGAAACCCTTCTCCGCCACGTCCAGTTTGAACAGGTCACTCAGTAAGTGCATTATGCACAGTGAGAGCCAGGAACGGGCTGCGATTTTTGCCTCAATCATTTCTCTTGTTCTCTGATTGGCCAGATAGAACTCGGTCCAATTTGGTGCCATCTGGTGCTCCGGTGCCATGCAGAATCCAGCACCATCGATGAGCCTCCGTGTTTCACTGCTCGAAATCTGCACAGTATCCCAAAATGAAATATCCCTGAACAAGAAGGTATCACACTTGGAGAGATGCAAATAATCCATGCATGCAAAGAAGTTCAGTATAAGTCAAGATGGACTTGGGACTTGAAAATAATCACTGCAAAACTAAGAGGACACAAAACCATATTTTTGGCAACTTCATTTGCAAATTATGCAATACAATGAGAGGAAGGACATTTTCTGCTTTTGTAAGATACATAAAACGAGAGTCTGTACTCACCATGAGGATTGGCCCCAATTCCATCTTCAAAGCCAGTTTTTGGTTGCCTTGGACTTCACTTTTCAGCTCGTCACCAGCGACGTGGAGGAATAGCGAGGCTAGCGTACCCTGCAGCGACCAGATAGAGCTCGAATCTCTGACGAACTCTCCTCCAATTCTCAGCTAAGTTACCAGTCTGCAGGTCCAGACCAGCGGGTGGCTTTAGTCCATCCATTTCAAGGCGTTTTCACTTTTTATTACTTTGCTCGTTTCCGTGTTTCTGACACCATGTTATGTTATGTGTAATCAGGACCCGCAGGATACGTTTGACTGTCATTTATTGAATCTCCTCAACTAGTTACAGCCGATGCCTATATTACTGAGGGTGGATCAATATCATGACAAGATCTACTGATCTGAGTTGGCAGTTTTCATGCGAGTTTCTGTGTTCTTTAGTATGGAAGGCTGTCAGATAAAACATTGAGCTAATATCTCCCTGATATTCTCAATTTATTCTAATAAATTATTTGCGATCATTAACCCAAATGTCTTGCTAGACCTACCATGCGTAGTATGGAAAAAACACAAAACTAATATAGAAAAGTGGCGTTGCCCCTTTTTTTTTTTTTCTTTTTTTTTTTTTCTATCCCGCCACCACCCCCCCACTTTGGAGGACAACTTTATTCATTTAATCAGTTATATAATTAAGTATGAATCCTCCTACCATCACCCAACAAAACACACACCCATGAAAAACAAAAAATAAAATAAAATAAAATTAAAAAAAAAACTAAAATAAAATACAATACAATAAGGATTACATTCACAGAGTTTTATATTTTTGGCATTTGTAACTATTAGCTCATCCATTCCATCTCTTTGTTATTCCCAACCTACAGCCTCCCGAATTTTATCCCATCTTTTGGCATAAATTACAAGACCCGTCTCATAGGCCATCGCACACTCAATTCTACTGTAATACATGACAAAATTCTTGAATCTCTCAAGTCTTAACTCCCCAACAGATGTCAACCTGAAAATAAATATTTTTGCAAGATATACAATTATATTACATATTTGATGTTTTTCTTTAGTTACATCACCCAGTAATACCTTAAATAAATCTAGTTGTATACTATTATACTGAGATATCCAATTTTGCACCTTTATCCAAAAAAGGGCTGTTACAGGACAGTACCAAAACAAATGGACTACTGACTCCGCTTCCTCTTGACAGAATCGACAGAGGGGTGACGGCTCAATTCCCCAGATATTTAGCATCTTTTTTGTTGCTAGAAACTTATATATTGGCGTTGCCCCTTTAAGAAACTTGCCCCTTTAAGATTCGGGACTTATTGCGTTTTTTATTTTGCACAAACACGTTGCATAAAAAACTCGGATGCATCACAGCGAGCTCTGGCTCTTAGATTAAGACTATGCTGCTACAGTCTACTCACTAAAACTACTAAGGTCTTCGAATATGTTGTTAACCCTCTACCGCATTCAAAATTCGATCCGGAATAAACATCACGCTAATATTCACATACAGGAGCACTTTACATAAACGCGGATATTTTTAAAAACAAGTGTTTACCACTAACAGGGCAAACAGGGCAAAATCCCCCGCCGCCTCAATTGGTGGACGGAGCCCAATCAGGCCTACCAAAAAAAACGTAGTCTCTGCACACACAAACTTTGAAACGCACACATTAAGCGCGGAAATAGCAAAAGAAAAATTAAACCCTGCTACCGAAATTGTAAAAACCGCAACATAAACTGTTGACTCGTAGCACAAGACTATGAAACTGCAACATCTTCTCTCGCATCCGTCTTTGCCATTTACTGCGCTTGCGCGTACCGGCCCAGGCTGCTTTCAGAGGTGGCGGAATCAGGCGTGTCTCCTTCGGTTGGTAAGTAAAACTTCCGAATACGACGTTATTGTTAATGCAAATGTATAATAATTAATTGTAAGTGTATAACAATCAATTGTAAGACGTACCTGTTTCATCCACATTCTCGTAAATTCACTTATTTTACCATGTCACCACCGAAAATGAACGATGAAATGTACACTGTCGCTTTCGCTATAGTCTTAGTGTTGCGAACTTGGCGACTTTCTGGTGACATGCTATAAATGTTACAGCTAATATGCTAATAAACATGTAAACGGAATATTCCCATCGCTCAGTGCATGTAAACAGCTTATTTGGAATATTACCTTAACCCGAATAAGGACCTTAATCGGAATAGAGCTATGGTGTGCATGTAAGATTGTGCCTGTATGTGCTGTTGCCCGCCTGTATCACTTATGAAGAAGCTGCTGAAAGCTGAGGACACTCCTGCGGTACAGAAACAGAATTTTATCGACAAGATTTTAAAATTGATACTGCATAGATGGTAAGTCAAACCATGGTTTTCACTATTGGTGTTTTGTAAAATTGTTTATATCATCAATAATTTATTTCAAGAATTAGTACAATAATTCTAATTAGCTCTTTTCCCTCCATTAAGATGGTAATAATTGATTTGCATTGCACATTATTCACTCAGACGGGCTGATCTCACCGTTTATCAGTTGTTGCATAACGTAGCTGTGGGGGGTCCACATAAAATAAGTTCAATTTTCTTTTTTTTCACTCCTGTTTTACTTCATTAAGATATATGCATTACATGGTTGTGTAGATTGTCTAATTTCACCATATCACTTTGTGAAAAACGTGACCCCGCAAGGGGCTCTGCCCTTTGACCCTACCATGGGCGCAGCCCTTGGACCCTGCTGGGGGCTTGCGCCTCCCCCAGACCCCGGCGTCTTGTAATCGCCTATAGCAAATAAATTCCCTGCTATTAGAAAAATGAACAAGAACCCCGTGATTCACTCTCCGCAGCTGGCTCCGACGCGACCTCAGTCACCTCCACAGACTCAAAATCTGAGGCCAGGTCCGATTCACTCTCCGCAGCTGATTCCAACTCGATCTTTTCCACCAACTCTGACTCAGATTCAACAGTCAGCTCTGATTCAAGCTCCTCAGCAGGACTGGATCACTTTCCACAGCCTGCTGAGGCACATGAGACAAGGAAGTTAAACTCAGACATATTCCCACATCAGCCCTGGTACTGTCCAAAGCCACTGTTTTACCCTGCTCAAGCCTACAATAGACATGCCTAACCACAGAGATATACTACTCAAAATTTGATAGGGATCATTGGAATTTTTTTGTGAAATGACATGCAAATTTGGTAACTGCCTCTGATGAGCAGTATATTGGATAAATGACATGCAGTCAGACACAAAACACATTTGCACGTGCATTTCATGACATTAAATGAGCGTGCAGCATTTTGGCTTTGACTAACACTTCACCATTTCAACTCGGACTAGTGTGTTGCTTGTTGGTGAAAATTTGAAAGTTCCCAAATTTTTTGCTTTAAATTTAGCAATAACAATGTCTCCTTAACGTCTTACACGTTGATTGACTTCAGAGTAATTGGGAAGACGCATCAGAATGCTTGACTTAGGCTTCTCACAACATCACGTTGCTAATGCACATAACGTCAGCCAACAGTTGAGAACAGTGTGGAACCGGCATCAAACGTTTGGTACAGCAGCACACCGTCATGGGGGTGGTCGTCAGAGATCGACTACACAACGACAAGACCACTTTCTCACACTTCAGGCACAACGTCATCCTTTCTGGACAGCCACCACCTTACGAAATGACCTTCATAAGGCCTCGGGGGTCAGGGTATCCACTCAGACGATACGGAATCGTCTTCATACTGCCGGCCTCAACTCAAGATGGCCATGTGTTCGAATCCCACTGACCATGCGTCATAGGTGTGACCGTTAGGATTGGGCTCACGATCATGTCACATGGACACACAACGTTGGGCTCCAGTTCTCTTTACTGATGAGTCCCGATATTGCTTGGACTTTACTGACAGGAGGCAACGGGTGTGTCGAAGACAACGTGAGCGATTTAATGATGTCTGCATCAACGAACACGACTGTTATGGTGGCGGATCAATTATGGTCTGGGGAGGAATAAGCAGGAACGGCAGAGCGGACCTGCATGTCATGGGGGGAGGGACGATGACAGGGGTATGGTACAGGGATCAGATCCTCATGGGGAGAGGGACGATGACAGGGGTACGGTACAGGGATGAGATCCTCATGGGGAGAGGGACGATGACAGGGGTACGGTACAGGGATGAGATCCTCATGGGGAGAGGGACGATGACAGGGGTACGGTACAGGGATGAGGTCCTCATGGGGAGAGGGACGATGACAGGGGTACGGTACAGGGATGAGATCCTCATGGGGAGAGGGACGATGACAGGGGTACGGTACAGGGATGAGATCCTCATGGGGAGAGGGACGATGACAGGGGTACGGTACAGGGATGAGATCCTCATGGGGAGAGGGACGATGACAGGGGTACGGTACAGGGATGAGATCCTCATGGGGAGAGGGACGATGACAGGGGTACGGTACAGGGATGAGATCCTCATGGGGAGAGGGACGATGACAGGGGTACGGTACAGGGATGAGATCCTCATGGGGAGAGGGACGATGACAGGGGTACGGTACAGGGATGAGATCCTCATGGGGAGAGGGACGATGACAGGGGTACGGTACAGGGATGAGATCCTCATGGGGAGAGGGACGATGACAGGGGTACGGTACAGGGATGAGATCCTCAATGTGTACGTAAGACCATACGCTGGTGCTGTTGGCCCTGATTTCATCTTGATGGATAATAACGCCCGTCCCCATCGTGCTCGAGTGGTGAATCAATTCCTAGAGCAGGAGACAATTGTCTGCATGGACTGCCCCGCGCGTTTGCCGGACCTAAACCCTATCGAGCATGTGTGGAACATGCTGCAGGTCGCCATTTCCAGTCGTAGGGCACAACCCACAACTCTAGAAGAGCTTGGAAATGCTCTTGTTGAAGAATGGAACAACATTCCAATTGCAAGCATCCGGGTTCTGATTGACCATATGACCCGATGTTTGTCAAGCCGTCATTCAAGCTCGGGGAGGCCATACCCGTTATTGACATTAACTGTGGTAATGAAAAATCAAACGAACACTGTCTGTTTTCACTTTACATGTCAGAGGTGAAACCATGAAGTGTTTGTGAAAGCCAAAAGTGTGGGGCTGCGCTGCACGCTCATTTAATGTCATGAAATGCACTTGCTAATGTGTTTTGTGTCCGTGTCATTTATCCAATATATTGCTCATCAGTGGCAGTTACCAAATTCGCATGTCATTTCACGAAAAAAATTCCTATGATCCCTATCAAATTTTGAGTAGTAAATAAAAAAAAACTAGAGTGGACAACGTCACTGGCTGGACCAAAGCGCGCAGGGAATAGCTCCGCCATCTTGTGTATGTACAAATGTCCAATGAGGCACATGTAAACAGTAAACATGGTGACAAATGTTATTTATTAGGCAGGGGGAACTTGTTTTCTGCGTTCTCTTTTATCTTCTCATACTTAAAAAAGGACACGAATAAGGAATTATAAATCAACAATATTTTCACTCCGTTATTGGGCAAAGTTAAAGAATAAGTGCTACGATTGCCTTACCCTTTATTGCTCAGTTACCTACGTTTTCGTTTTGTTCAAAGAGAAAGCGTTCGCATTCAGCTGTGCGTGCAAGTCTGACTCAGGTCTATACCTGGAAGAAACTAGTCATTATATGGCATATGCATATATAAATTTATATGTATGCTTTGAGTATTAAGAAATCGGAACAACTTCATTCTGAACAAGTTGTTCAGCTAGTCATGGTCTGAAGTCAGCAGAAAACTTCACAGGCATTTAAGGGGTAGGTAGAAACTAATATGTACAGTGGAGGTCCTGTTTCACAATAAGTGGTCTTACCTATAGTCACAATAGATGTACATAGTATCAGTAATCAAATTAAAACTAAATATAACTGACACAAATGACTTGTGATGTAATTGTGTTTTCCTCCATTTATTTTTCTCATGTTACCATCATAACAGAGTCAAGTTAGAGAGCAAAAACACCCTGACAGCCAGTAGTTCGTACAAGTCTTGACTGAAGCATTGCTAACCGCGGTCTTGGAATGTAGCCACACAAGTTTCAGAAACGAGGCACAATATTTTCTGTTCAGAAACTATTATCGCATTGAAAATAATCCCAAGTAGTTTAATATTGCATGGTTTGAAATTACATACGTGTGGCTGACTAGATTGCCAAGGCAGTATTTCACACATTAACAAACATCTCTCATAAGAGGGAGGAAACCACACGACTTTATATTGCTGCTTGGCGATGAGGCTTGTTAAAGGGGTAGAAATTCAGAAAATACAATTCATAATAGTTAGAATAGCATTTTCAAGGGATAAAGCTTTGGCCACCATTTAACTGATTTCTGAAGAAATTCGCTCATTCTATCAGAATATATGCACACCCAGGCAAAGTTCAGCTCCACCAAATTCAATACCAAAAATCGGCAAATCCAGGGATTCGTACACTTTCTTGCAGTTTCTAGCATGTATCCCACATTTATAAGGCTTGGTCATGAACCTCAATTAATTTTTTTTTTTTAGCAAAAACAAGTCTCGTGTCCATGTTTAAAGGACCGTAGGCCCATACTTTTAACAGCATTAAATGTTAAAAACATACCCTTTCTTTAATAGCTAATAACACATGAAGTAAAGATGAAATTCTTTTCAAATTGGTTTTGTATAGGAACGGTATGTTTGAGCTATAATCGCAAGAATTGGGAAATGTTTTTCAATTTTATTCATTTAGACCTTAAGTGAAGAGGAACTTGTTTATGAACTGGGCAGTGCTTTACCTTTGCCCAGGTGTAAAAACCGATTCTGGCCCAGAGGCATTTTTTCCTATTTGAAGATCTCAGACAAATATGAAGTAAACCTGCCTGAAATGAACACACTTTCCAACAAAGCAAGAATTTGAGATTAAGCACCCGATCCTCCCATCACATCACAAGCTCTCTAGAGCAGATCAAGGTAATTTCAAAGGTATATTGAGCAGGATTTTCACTTTGAAAATATGATGAAATAGAAGACGCAAAGGCACATACAGAATGAAAGACCATTTCTGTCCTTTTTGTACGAGGAGGGGTACGGGCACCGATATTGACAGATGAGATCAGGACAATAGAGTTGGCTACTCAAGCGCTTCTCCATGTAAGCACCAGGTATTGAAATGTAGGAGCTATTTCAATGTAAAAATGGCAAAATAGGTTTAACATATAAAAACTGAGGTACCTGCGTTTACTGCTACTGTTTACTACAAATAGTGTTGCTCAATGATGTAAGATATCGAATTCAAAGCTGTTGAAAACCGGTCATGTGGCAACTTGTTCAAAAGAGCTCCCGCTGGGATGGCTTAGGGGGGCTGCTCCCGCAGGGGAGCTCTTTTAAACAAGTTGCCACATGAAAGGTTTTCAACAGCACAAGATAATTTAATTGATAATATTTTGAAATTTTATTTCAGCGCTCTGACGGTTAAGGATGATACTGAGAAAATTATAAACACAGAAGCTGCACAGCAAAAATCCTGTATCATATTTGAAAATTAAGACCTCAGTTTAATTCATTCAGAAACAGGTTATTAAGTGAAGTAAGCATCCAAAGTTATGATATCGTTGCTGATATCTCATGTTAATAACAGTGCAATGATGGCACAACTTTTAAGACATTCAGGGTAATATGGAGAATCAATACAACAGAAACAACTTAAAAATAGTAAAAACATAACAAACACGTGTCCAGGTTAACTACAATAGAAATAGTCATATATGCAATGTACATACATTGTCAAATTGATTCACCAGAATGTTTTCAAAAATGAGATCAAGGGACTGATTTAACCCCTTATCACTCCGGTAAAATTTGCCTAAAATGCTTATCCAACGGCTCTGTACTGTTAAGATGCGCTCCGGAGCAAGGACTACAAATACAGCGGACTTTGTGGATTTCCACCGGCGCAATTCAAACGATGCAGCAGCTGTTTGTGGATATTTACCGGTATAATAGTGTGTTTTAGACTGAGAACTAAACTGGATTGGATTTAGTGGAACCTTCTGGATGTAAGAAGACCATGTTTGAGGGGATATGTTCGACTGGTTGAGGACTAGGAGGCTTCATTGGTGAGTTACATCAGTTTTGCAACAGTTTGTTTGTTTCTTTGTGGTCTGATACAGGCATTGATTAAAGCTGCTGTGATGATTATATTTTGAAATGGTTGGCATCAATTGAATCACAAGAATCTTAGCTTTCCGAAGATATGTGGAATGAATATCTTGCGTTACACACAAGCTGTGTAAATGATGTAGTTTATTTCGGAGTGACAAGGGGTTAAAAAAATCTTCTTGTTCTGCAAAATTGTAAAATGGATATGAGGGGACAAAAGCTGCTCATCACTGGCTGCTCTTCCAACGGCCGATAGCCATCTTCAAGGTCCTGTTCGGAGTCAGCACAGTCGTTTGTAATGGCAAGTTTGTCATGGGACTGGACCGATTCTTGCTGGTGATCCAGCTTTCAATTGCTTCCCTCTCATAGGAAAAGCCATCTGTTTGAAGAATGCACAAGTAAGCATTTGTTTCATCATTACTGTATTTCAATTGAATTTTTAGGTGCACTTGCAACGGAGAACACTGCCACTGTTTAGGTGCCTTGTTAAGAAAAAGTGTTTTGAGTCATTATCTGTTTTTTCACAATTGGTTGTCACTGTTGGCGCCGTCTTGGCATTACAACTAACAATTTCACTCAAGTTGTTCAATTATTCTGCTAATTTTATTTCTAACTCCTTTAGATCAGAAGCGAGAGCCAAGAGCTTCCCTTTCATTTAAAAATTTCAAACAACAATCGACTTACAGTGAAATATTGTCCCCGCTGCCAATAACATGTTCAGGATGTTCTCAGAGTGAATGACTTAGCAATCGCAATAAAGATCATCTAGTGCTTTTAACAATGTAAGCTTCAAAAAGATCAAGACAATCCAAGGCACTGAGGCGCGTTTGGCGTGATTGACTCCTAACCCAATTAGATGCGGCTGTGCGGATGTAGAGCTTCAGTATGCAGTCATATCAAGAACACGTCTAAGAATCTTCTGCTACCTAAGACTGACTGTAGAAGCACACACCTGCAGCTATGACGGGGTCTTTCATGACTTCTCTTGTGATGGGGCATAAGAATTCATCTGGAACGCCTGTGCAGACCAATGACATCTTCAACTCCTCAATCTTGCGGATCACTTTATTTCGTAGGCCAACTGAATCTGAAGGAGGTAAAGATAAGTAAGACGAATTCGATAGATAAAAACTATAAAAGCTCTTGTAAACCTTTGCAGTTATATCTCAGTAGACAGCGAACCAAAAGACATTATGATGGATGATAATTCAAAATCTTTGTGCGAATGGCAAAAAATGAAGTGGAATAGCAATGGTAGATAGAACATTCTTTTAAGTTTAAATCAAATGTGTCCCAAAGGCACAGGAGTTAAAATATAGTCAGCTGTCTTTACTTTGTGGGCCTGCAAGTAATACAAAAATCATGCAGATGTCACTCATCTTTTAGTCCCGCATTAAATCTCATTTTCATTCCACTCGGTGTGGAAAAATAAAATAGATACTATTCTACAACAGGAACACTGTTAGACATTCAGATGTAAAAGCTGGGCATGACCTGGAGAGAAACAACTTCTCTACAAAGATCTCACATTAGATCAGACCTTTCTGATCCAATGAAAGTTTTTCACTGATCGAAAAATTACAAATGATCTAGTTTATTTTGTATATTCCACACACGTCATAACTCGAATGGCAATGAGTTCTGTTGATATTCAATTAAGAAAAAATAAACACCATATTGGAATAGCATGTATATACATATCTGTCAGCTCTCACGCATTATGTGTGAGTTTAAGTGGCATATTTACATTCCTCTGCTGTAGTCAGCAATTATTCAATCAACATGTAAGTAAGAGATTCTCGCGTAGAGGTTGGAAGCAGTGGAATTGCATAGGAAGATTCAAATGATCTTATCTCCTTTAAACGATCGTGAAACAAATGCATTGCTTCCAACTGCTGAGTAAAGAAAAGAGTGAGAAGTCCGGAATCGTAATCGCTATGCTTTATAAATATAAAGCTTTTTATATTTTTATATAAAAACTGGCCACACTTGATAATGTTGAGTGTTTTTGGAGATTCTGTAATGGTAATGTAAATGAATAATTGAAGACAGGTTGCGACCAACGCCGAACGGCGTTTCAGGGATATTATGTTTTTGGTCCGACCGCCGCCCTACGTGTTAACGCGATAATATTTTAATTAGAAATTTCATGTTTTGTATATAAAAAAGAATCATAAAGAGGAAGAACTGATTCGATTTTGGACAATTTACAATTTCTAGATTGGCCACCAGGGGCCAAAAACTGAAAAATCACTGTTTTTAATAATATCTCTGGAAATATTTGTCCGATTGACCTCAAATCAAGTGCAAATGAAAGGTCGTGACCTGAGGATGTGTCCCTCGATGACATTATACCTGTTTGGTTCAAAATTGAGACAAGGTGGAGCTTTGTCACATAAAATTCACCAATTTTGCCATGCCTTTGGAACCATTTGTCCAATTCACATGAAACTATGTGCAACTGCAAGGTCATGACCTCACAACGTGTCACATGATGACATCATACCAGCATGGTTCAATATTTTGCCACCAGGTGGCGCTTTGTGATAGAAAATTACCATTTTGGCCATATCTTCAGAACCATTTGTCCGATTGACCTGAAATTAAGTTCAAATGAAAGTCTATTCAAGGATTGGGGGCGTTCAGGGATGTACCCCAAGCCGTCGCCTCTGACGGCATCAGCCTAGTTTTTTTTACGGGATTGTTTGAGCCTCCCCTGTTGCCAGTTCATGTTCCTGCAGAGATACTGACCTGTAGGTTTCTGCTCCAACCCTAATTCAACACACCTGATTCAGCTCATTAGCAGCTCCTCAGGGTCTGAACTGGGAGAGCAGGTGTGGTTTGCTTTGGTTGGAGTGATAACCTTCAGGATGGTAGCTCTGCAGGAACAGGGTTGGAGACCCCTGATGTAGAGAAACCAGAAAAGAGTAAGCGGAATGAACGACTCACTCTCTCGACTTGCTATGCACGTTTTTATATTATTTGGTGAAAATGTAAATACTTTACTGTGTTTCAGTGCTGTCTGTATTTAAAAAAAAGAACTTAAAAACTAGGAGCGAGATATTTGTTTTTGGTTTGTTTGTAGAAGGTGGAGGGCCCCATGCTTCTGTTTGCCTCGGGCCCCCAAATTGCTAAATCTGCCCCTGCAAGTGCCCAGCAGATTTCATATCAAATGTCCCAACATCTGCTGCATTCAAATGTACCTGAACCTTTCAGGCAAAGTCTGAAATCTAAAGCTCCTGTAGCTTGTGTGCTTTCAGCTAGCGACCACAGCTACTGCACGTCACCGTCTCGAGTGAGAAAAGAAGCATAACATTATAACCAAGTTAGAATGACGTGTCAACAGCTAAGTTGGTTAAGACAGAGCAGAACAAATTTGTTTGCTGTGTAATAAAGATGATTAAAAAAATTGCAGTGAAAAATTCTCATGTTCCAAGTGAAAATTTCATTAGAAACTGGAGAAGAGTTGATAGAACTAAGTAGCATAGGTTACGCTGCCACCTAGTGGATACCTTAATACACTACAAGGAGTCAAATTCACCTGAAATACTGCTATATCAGGCATAGACTCTATAAAAAGTTGGACGCAGCACTCGGGTCTGAAAACTGAGACCAACGCGGAAATCCCCATAATTTCCATTCTATTTAATGGCCAGCAGATGGTGACGTCTGTGGTTGCAGAAAGAAGTTCAATTCTATTGAGGTCTATGAGAAAATGACCCTACTTTCCCATCAGATTTATTATTTAAATAATGATTTTCCACATTACTTTATTGTATGTATCACAAGTTTCAAGTCTCCTTCGGTATATCATGATGTTCATTTTTGTAAATTATGGTCCCAAATAGACTAGAATAAGGGATAAAGCCAGATATGCTTTAGGGGCGTGGCTATCCTCTGATCCTTGTCTGATACGGTCAGATTCACCCGTAAATCCACCGCTCGCCCCTCCCTGAATATTCATTTCACGCTCTCGTCCAATAGAAATCACATCCTGTTTCAAAATGACAAAATTATGCAATTCCAATTGCCAAAATCAAGGCTTCCTAAATGGTATGCTGAAAGCAATGGGTGACGTCACGGTTGCTTCGTCCATCTTTTTATACAGTCTATGGTATCAGGCTGTTTTAACAAAGCAATTGGTTACTGGCTGAGTGTCAGCCGATATGGGTCACAGACGATCGGCAATTGGTATGGGTGGTAAGGAAACGTAATCCCAAGAAATCAGTGAACTTTGGCAGAATTTCAAACCAATTAGGATCTCTAGCCTATTATCATTTTGAAAAAGAAAGCAATTTTACTAGGTAATGTGGGAATGTTTTTCAAAGCTGATTCAGTATTTGAGTCGCAATGTGTGGGGATTACATGACAGATTCTGCTCTTGAGTGAGGTCAAGCAGAACTGCAATAAGCAGTGTACTGTATAATACTTTACACAACAAACGGTAAAGATGATGGTGACCATCGGATGATACTGGAGCATTCTCCAACAAAGAATTTTGCACCATTATTGTAAGTAGGAGTATTTTTGCACTTTTCATCGCTTTAAAACTGGCAGAATTTTACAAAAAAAAAAAAAAAAAATTGAATTTGATCTGCTCACGCGGCCCCCTGTATTCCAGCGTCACTCCTGGGTTAGATCAATGAAACAGACCCACCGCACCATTACAGCTGAGGCGAGACGTCCTGCAGCATATCGTGTGCAAAGGGCTCATCCTCACCGATGTTCATCTCTGACGCCAGCGTGTCCTTGGTCAAGGAGATGAGTTCTCCTCCATCGATGTTGTTGGCCTTGAAGGGGTCGACCAGTGACTCCAGCCCCTCGGCGCACAGCCACGCACAGACGTCCTCCTCTGACCAATCACACACCAGCAGCCTGGAGTGACCAGGCAGCTTCTTGTCTAAGGCGCCTGCAGGACAGCAAAATCCCTCCCTTCAGCTTCCGATACCCACTCAGGTGAGGAAGTGTTCTGTGGGATCAAATACTTCCTCACCTAAAGGATGCGTCTGCGTGAATAACTGAATCTCATTCCTCCTCAGACTAAATGCAATATATGAGGCGAAGCTTATAAACGCAATGCCTTTACTTCACTTTAACTCAGTTTATCAACAGCACTTCCATCGTCTTCACTCCGCATTAGCGCAGCCCATTAACATCTCTCTATATCTCAACTGTCTCACTGTTCACACTGAGGCAATCGTTTTCCGTGATGCTTGGACGAGGGACTCATAACATCTCCCAATGTCAGAAGGGCTGTTTCATCTCAACAGTGTGGAGCATCAGCCCTTCAACCATCATTAAACTGCAGAGTGACTCCAGGGATGGATGGGGATACGTCTGAGTTCAAGGTTATTCTGAATCATCTGTACGCCGATAGACAGAGAATAATGACACAAGTCCCTGACATTGACTACCTTTTATAACCCCAACTGTTGTGTTTATATACGTGATGACTGTTACCTTCTACTCATCAGTTTTCTGATGGCAGGCAGAGGACGGTAGCATTACGAAGTAAATTTCGTTAGCCCTTTGAGCACCATTGATTTGGCCACTTATGTTTTTGCTTACATTTTTTTTTTTTTAGCTGCATGATGGCCTGTTTCACTGCTTCACTGGAATTCATTCTGAGCATTATATCAGCATAAAGCTCCGAATGCGAATGCCACACTTAAAGAGCGTAGTCCTACAGTATTTACTTACTTTGGCGGAGAATCCTTTCAAAAGCAGAAAAACTAATTGATACAGTAGATCAGAGAGCCTGTATTTCGAGCGCATATTCATTGATTCCAATACGCTGCAGCAGTAACTTTTTCTATATACAATATTTTCAGTCCCCACACAGTATGCACACAGTAGCATGAAGAAGAATTTCCTTGTTAAGGAAATGGTCACACGATTAAGCTTGGGGAATATGTACACATCCTAGCAGTAGGGAAACCTCCACCAGTCAGATTAATCATTTTTGTGGGGTCAGTCCGTAGATGGTCTAATAAATCATCATTTTTCACTGTCGAGAGATTGCTCTACCTTTACGCATCTTCTTATAAGTAACTCACCACTTCTAATCCATATAGCGTCTAAATAACCATAATTATATTTCAATGAAAACAATCATGGCATTTTAAAATGACAAAGACAGACAACCCAGTATGATAGACTAAATGTTACAAAGCAACACCCAGTGAAATGTTCTCTTACCGTCACATGTGGATTTACTGTTTTCAGCTAAAAAACAAAAAGAACAAAAATTAGAATTTAATTAGATCGTGACTTTTTCTCATAAAAAGACATTCTTGTATCCCCGGTCAGAGTGTACGGGGGTATTATGGATTTGCAGTGGTTGCAAGTTTGCGTCCTGGCCCAGAAGTACCCCCGCATTAGGGAAACGATAGGAGATAGAAGAATAACAGTATGAATATCATGTCAAATTTTTGCTTCAGAAAACCAATTTTTCTTAACTACTAATTTGAACACCACTGGTTCAGTATAGATGAAGTGGTTGCTACAGAGTACGATTTTTTCTGTCAAAAGAGACCATTTTTGGAATTGCTGGATAGATAGCATGGGCAAGTTTATTGAGCAGTTTGCAAATGAGGCCAAGCTGAGGAGTTTAATTCGTGCAACAGGGTTGGGACCGAACTCGCCAATATTCTAAACAGTGTTTGAGTAGGCTTACTGATGAATATTCAATAAGTGATCTGGATGTGCCATCTAGTGAGAGAATAGTGTAACTGCGTGCATAAATAGAGCAGCTCCATGTCCGCTGGCAGTAATATGCGATATGGGCTACCGCCCAGGGCGCATCTTGACGGGAGTGCAAAAAAAATAATAATTTGCTGCAGTCACTTGATAATGTACCACTATGAGAGGAGGGGGGTGCTTTATCAATCACATAACACTTCAGATTTTTGCATTGCCGGCCCCAGAAGTGGAATTTGGGGGTGCAGAGACGCATCCCTTTAAAACACTTTTTAGTCCTGACTCATTCTCAATCATCTTGTAAATTAACAATACATTCACTCCAAAAAAACACTCCACACCAGCAGGCGTTGCTTGTTCTCCCCGTTAAAGTAAGGCAACTACTATTCATTTGGATGCGCACTATGGTGCATTTATATCAGCGATATTGAAAATTGCACAAAGGCGTTTTCGAATGGTGTTTTATTTCATTTCAACAAATTAAACGATCACGAACTGCAGGTTAGATCGCCTGATGTGTCGATTAAGTATCTCCAGAGCTGTTTGTCTTTCATAAAGCATAGGGCTGTGTATAAGTAAATAATTTTTCTCGACTGAATTTAGCCTATTATTTAATTGTTGTTAGATCGCATGGGGAGAGCAGCCTCGTCTTCAATTGCCAGTGGATTATTACTATAATTGGAAAACGTATCAATTAAAGAAAATGACTGACAACTAGCCTAGACCAACTTTTGTTAAGAGATGTGTCTGCGCTCCTCCAAATTCCTCTTCTTGTGCCGACACTGCATGCACGGATTTCATCATTATTAAAGGACCAGTGTGTAAGATTTAGAGCCATCTAGTGGTCAGATTGTAGATTGCAACCAGCTGACCATTTCTTTTCTCAGAAAACCTACGGCTGCAAAACTTGCGAAAACGTGAAAGACGCTCTCGTGTCAGTGCTTTATTCATTTACTTTTTTCTGTTCTGCGCTACTGTAGAAAAAATAGCAGTGCAACATAGCGGTCTCCAAGGAGGTGGACCCGCTCCCAATGTAGGTTTAAAGGGCTTATCCTAAGCGAAATGAAACTCAAAGATTGTTTTCACGTGATTATACACTACTAAAAAAGTAGTTATGAATGTTATATTCCATTTCCGCCAAAATATCAATCTAAATTCTGCACATTGCTCTTATAAATAACAACTAACCTTATTATTAAATAAGCTGCTAGTTTTCTTTGTTGTTAGTTTGTGAAAGAATTCTGTATCCAACCCTCACTTTCTTCGGCTTTTTATTTGCCAGAGCGATTTTAAAAGGGGCGCCAGTATATTTTGGGGATTTTATGGGCTCTAATTTCGTAGACCAGGCGCAGGCGCGCCGCGCCAACGGGGTGTGTCCAGGCGTATGTGGCAATTTCGTGCCCGGCGTAGCCTGGCGCAAGTACTCCTCTGTCCCGCCTCTGTCCCTCCTTCCAGCGCAAGTGGCAAAGAAGGCGTGTTTGGGTATAACACAGCCGAGTCAAATCTTCACCAGTCAAATGAGCTCCTCACCTCACCTTTAATGTGTTAGAATATAGAAGGCGACCCAGCCGAGTCAAATATTGCTCACTGGCAAGATACACGATGGATAGCGTGTTCCTATTATTACAAACTGAAGCTGCTTAAAATTTTGGGATTAACATGCATATACAACAAAGCAAGATACGTTACACATTTATTTCCAATATGTGATATTAACTCAGTACGAGATCATAGCAAGCAGGCTGCATTCCTTTCCCCCACTAAAGACGATAAAACATAAGTGACAATAATAGTAGCCTAGTATTAAGCCGCTTGCACACTGGACGCGAAACGAATTTTTCGCTCGACAGATTGCGTCTTGTGTCCAAAGGTCTGACAGGGTTTTAATAAATCGTCGTGTCCGACAGTCTATTATTGTTTTTAATTTCTTCAAATCTACTGACTCTTTCAGACATTAAACGTGAATGTTTGATAAGAGGGTTCAGTTCTTCAAGATGAGTACCGAGAATTTCAATCAATGTTTCTGTTTAAGCTCTGCTCAATAAAGTGAGTCGACACTGGCGCGAGACAATGTACAATGCCTCCGCGTCTGACAGCCAAAAAAAGAGGACGATTAGAACAGATTGATAATGAAATAAAGAATAAAAAGAAACATTTTAACCACAGAGCATCCAATGAACACTGCGATTTATTTATTGGCGGGTCATCTTTGTTTGATATCACGTTTGTTGCTGATATATTTTTATTCTTTATTTCGTTATAAATCTGTTCTCATATCAATACTTTTACTTTTTGCAGGCTGCTGGACATGGAGTAATTTGCATTTCGTGTCGGACAGTCTTGATCGTGCATGCGATGATTCAGTGGTCATGGAATTGATTTGCTCACGCACTATATTATCTCTGCTGTGGAAATAAAGCGTGAATCAGTTCGATCCATCTGACTAATTTTCTAAAGAAAGACCGAATAAATACTGATGTCTATCTTCAACGGAAGAAAACAGATGAATAGGCTAAAAAGACCGAGAAAAGTCGATAGCTATCAATTTGCATTTTGTGAAGGCCGAACACAAACATAGCCAAGTTTGCACGTCTAATAATTCCTGGAATACTCGGAAAAACTAGAACTTTTATGACTCTCGGACACGGAGCTATATTAAAACCCTGTCCGACTATCGCGTCTTTGCATTGACTTTGTCTGTAATCAGTCCTGCGAAAAATTCGTTTTGCGTCCAGTGTGCAAGCGGCTTTAATGAGCATAGAACGCAAGCATTCGGATATTATACAGTTTGTGGTTGGCTGAGAAAGATGTGAAGTCGTTAGTTTGCATCACAGATTCAGTTGCATTGATTAAGCCAGGTCAAGTTTCCATTACGCGTGGCAACCGCCTGACATCAGGACAATCGATATAGATACTATAATTTATGTCCTTATTCAGATAGTTACGTTAAATAGTGCTTCCAGTAATTTTTTCATGCATTGAAATGTGCCTGACATTCTGTAAACCTGCCTGTGAGATTTCGGTGACGTGTGCGCACTCTGCGCCGGTCAGCCAAATTACCACTGCATGGAAATTAAACCAGGTTGGAGCTGGCGAGTTTTCTGCGCAACTCCAGCGGAGACTTTTTCTACGAAATTGTCACTGCGTCTTGATGAATATGTGACACCTCCCCCTACTACGCCGCCACACCCATCTCGGCTCACCTTCGTCTACCGAAGGCTGCGCACCTCACGAAATTACCACTACGCGGGCTGCGCCGTACGAAATTACCACTGCGCGGGCTGCGCCTCGCTACGCCAGCTGCGCTGCGCCAGGAAATTAGAGCCCTAGATGTGAATGGGGGGGGTTTTGAAATGAATATTAATATTTAATATTGCAAATGTGTATGTAGCGCATGCCCTAGCAATCCGGTGTGTCATCTGGCTGCCGCCGTTATGCAGTAGCACAGGAAATTAACATCTAAATTTTCTTGACCGGATTTACGCTTGACGTTTTTACTCCCCCGAATGTTTCTCTGGGTACTCAATCAAGGTAAACCGGTCAAGTTCTGATTTCGATATTGGTAGAGGTTCAATGCGGAATTCTTTCCGTGTGTGTGTTAGCCTATGTTGCTATTCTCACATATAAAAAGGGCAAGAATAACTTATTGTCTCTGTCAGTTCGACAATTGGGCCTGGCTGGGGAAAAAAAACGTTAGAACCAATTTAATCTGACCCAACACATCATTTATCATTTGGTTAACCGCAAACAATTGTAAAGCTTACTACTTGTACCGACTGCCCTGAGTTTAAATCAAGTGTTGCCACTAAACGTGGCCATGTCCCCCACCAGGTCACGGAAATCGACTGGAGCGGCGTATCACACTAAGATACATTGAAGCCAAAGATGAATGAAATTGGTCAAACCATTCTTGAGATATCGCGTTCACAACAAATGGGACGTGACGGACGGAGGGAGCTGAATACTATGTCCCCCACTCTGCCTCGGCGGCGGGGGAAAAAAATTACATTTTCAGTACTGTAGACTTAATTAAAGGATGCATCAAATGTCTAATATACTGATAGTGGTATTTTTGTGGAATGCTACTGCCTGCTGGTGGAAGTTGGTTCCTATTCTGAACTTGTAATAGGCCTATAATATTCCGAATGAAATGTAAGTTATAAGTAACCGGTGCATATGATGCCAGAGACTTATTCTTTGCATTTCACTGCAAATCAAGGGGCGCTTCTGAAATATTTGGCAACACCCTCTGGCATTGTCTAATTATTTATTCATCATTATTATTTTGAATGTAGATATTGGGTGCAAATTGTTTTATTTGCGTATTCATTAATGTTACAAAGTTCCTAGCACATGTTAAATTTTTGTGCGTATGGTTTTGTTTCGTTTCTCGTCGGAATGGTGGTGGGGGGGCACCAAAGGGGAGGTTCGCCGAGGGCACCTTGGTAGCTAGAACCGCCACGGACCGCTGGCATCGACATGTGCACAGATGGGTTATGTATCGGACCAGAACGTGTGTATGTGTGTGTTTTCAAAGAATAATTTCACAAAATTAAAGAGTAAATGCGTATCCACATTTGCTGATGCGCTGTGCGAAGCGCTGCGGGGAATAGGGACAGGGAGCCTTAGTCATCTGCACAAATATTCCTCAGAGGTTTCGTTTATCTTAATGGTAACTGGCAAACAGACGCTGATGACACGCGGAATTCACACTCACTCACTGTCTTTAGGTTGTGAATGTTCTACATTGAAAATAACAATGCTGCACATAGTAGGCAAGTGTACATTTAAAATGCGGCCCTATTCTAACCAAATCATCTCCATGGAAACTCAGCTGAAAGAATAGATATCAAATCAGCTAATCACAGAGGGCCATGCCAGAACTGGTTCCCCACGGACAGAGAATCGCTCAGTCACTTAGTTAAAGAAATCCTTGCTCGCGCACACCTCAAACTCCTGCTTCTCACGCAAAAAATGTTCATCCTGTCACAAATGTTACCACACCATTCAAGGCACAAGTCTTTGCTGAGTGTGTGGATGTCTTTTTTATTTCTCTGAGTGATATACTATTGGAATTACAATGGTCTAAAAACTCTGTTTGCTGTTCTCCCAAAAATTTTTGGGCGATTTTTGAATGTAAATGAGAGAGAAATAAGATCATGTCCTTTGACTGCACCCTGAGGCAAAACTATGTACTTCTGTGCTACAAAAACTATAGTACAGTGATAACAACAAATTTTCCTACACTTCAGTGAAATTTCATGAGGTGGGATTTAAATTTGTGGAAGTTATAGTGATATGAAAAGTATTTTTTGCAGCCTCTGTGCTCCCAGCTCGCACTCTAGCTGTGAGAACCCAACTCCCATTCTTTCCAATGGGAAAATTTTTGTTGGTTTTTGGGGAATATTTCTAACACCGCATGATGAAACTCAACCAAATTGCAGTCTGTAGAGCGTTCACAAGAAAATCTCTAGACGCAGACGCGCGACGACCGCAAATGCATAGTATCCCCAGAGATACAATGAGTATAGTGTAACAAGGCCGGTGCATTTTCAACTTGCGTAAATATACCGCAAAACCATTCAAAAACTCACCAGTTAATTTTTTTGTTTAAGGAAGGCATTTTCCCTTTTTTTCCAATGAAGTAGTGATGCATTGATTACAAATAATGAAGCCGAGGTCTAACTTTCAGCGGTTTGCAATGAACAAATAAGACCAGAACAATTTAAATCGCTCAACACAACAGATATTATAAGTGACTTCTCTAAATTCAACATAAAATTCCACTTTTAATGACAACTGCAGGCTCAGAATTATTCAACCCCTTCATGACAACCATCTTTAAAACTTAGTGGAGCACCCTTTTGCTGCTATGACCTGGTGGAGATGTGATGCATAGGCAGACAACAGCTTCTGGCAGCATTCCCAAAGAATCTTAGCCCAGTCCTCATGGACAATGGCCTCCAGTTCACTAAAATTCTAGGGTTTGCTGCTGCAACTGTCTTCTTCAAATCTTACCAGAGATTTTTTATGGGGTTCAAGTGAAGTGTCTGTGATGGGCACTCTAGAATCTTCCCAGACTTCTTCCGAAACCAAGCCTTGGTGGATGTTGAGGTATGCTTAGGGTCATTGTCCTTTTGGAAGGTCCAATGATGCCCAAGCATCAGTTTCCCTACAGATGGCATGACATATTTCTAATATGCAATCAAATGTCACTGTAAACAAACCACTAGCGAGTGCAAGTATTTATTTATTTATTTAGGATCCCCATTAGCAACACACCAGAGTGAGTGCTGGTCTTCCTGGGGTCTGATTTGATGCGTTTTATCGCAAGCAAACCTGATGCACCTAATTAAGCTCTTGATCATCTGCATTAGGTGTGATTGAGACAACACCTGATTTGCAAATATGCTCTTCTGACGGAATCCATTCAGGGGGTTGAATAATATTGAGACCGCAATGGTCATTAAAAATGAAATTTCATGTTAAACTTAGAGAAACCACGTATTATATACAACAATATTAGTTGTGTTGAGCTATTTAAAATGTTTTTGTTTAATCTGTTTGCTGCAAACAGCTGAAAGTTTGTACATTTTGCTATTAAACTGGATTTGCAGTGGGGGTTAAATAATTTTTATTGCAATTGTATGTCACACATTAGCACCCCGTGATTAATTGTTCCTATTCAAATTTAGCATTTGACTGCAAAGTCCCATAAAATGACTCACTGCTCCACTGTACTAACGGCTCTCTGCCGCCCGTCCCTGCATAACATCGCTGCGGAGCTGCTTCAGAGTGAGAGAGACCACAGCCGTCATACTACTGCAGCGGAGGCTGGAATCATCTTCAGTTTGTGGCAACAGAGTCCAGTACCCTCAAATATTTTTTTATAAAAGAAAAAGATGGACCAAAAAGAGTTTCTCTTGAGAAACTTCGCCCCTGTGCTGCATGTTGATTATTACGTTCACTTTACATATAGATGACATCAGGTGCACTTCAGTTGCTATAGCGACCATCATTATTTCCATTTAAGGATATTAACTCACCCGAAATGGACTTCCCTTCATTTCCTAACAAGGAAAAAAGGACAGCGTTAGCAGTTTTCACAACGATGTCAGTTCTCACCCTGAAGCTATACATTCACTGCAGTATTCAGTCAGGGTTCCTCCGACAGGCAGTTGTGTTTTAGTCTGTTCATGATATTAACATTCAAGAAACAAATTTAATTCAGGACCAACCACTCGGGTTAGGGAGTCTACTGATACTTTTAGAGACGAGGGCCACTGGACCTCAGGCCCTACTACACACTGAAGCCTGTTACTGTATCCCCTGAAAGACTTCTGGGTAATACTACCGTTCTGGAGGAAAGCCGCTGCAGAGATTTTGCCATCATCGCAGGAGATGAGGACATGATTAATTCATTTCTTTCATGGCTGGACGACGGAAACAAACCAGAACAACCTAGATGAACCAGGTGATTTAAGCCTTTTGTTTGGCCTATGAAGGCCTACAAAGGCCCAAAACCACTACTAAAAATAGCGCACTGTAGCGAGCAGGACCCCTCAGCCAAGTTTGCCCTGCCGTGGCAACCATATTGATTATCGCAGCGGGACAGAAATCGATAGGGAGCTTCCTCTAACCACCCCCAACATACCATAAGGAAATGAGAGCAATTGGCCAAAGCCATTTTTAGCCATCATCTGGAAACGAGAATTTAACGGACAGACAGACGAACGCCCCTCACAACGACAATATTCCTCCATGACTTTTGTCGGCTGAGGGGTAAAAAACATTAACCCTTACAGGACTGAAATAAATGTTTTAAAATTATAAATAAATGATCTTGTGCTGTTGAAAACCTATCATGTGGCAACTTGTTTAAAAGAGCTGCCCTGCAGGAGCTCTTTTAAAAAAGTTGCGACATGACAGGTTTTCAACTGCTTTAATTTTGATATCTTACATCATTGAACAAAAATAGCTGCATTTAGTGCTCGAAGGGTTAATTTCTCATTATAGCTGAGTCTTTCTCAGGGAGACCTCTGATCACTTGCTGTAAAAAGATGGGAGAAACAACGGATAATCTCAGCTTGTCAATCAGGCTCTGTTGGGCCCCTTTGGTTGTGCTGTGAAAGGGGGGGAGGGGGGGGGGAGGGGATAAACTGCTCAAATAAAGCCCCAGCTGTAAATCATACATTTGCAGACCTGACTTCATGCAATCATCTCAACTAGTCATGCAGAGATGCGCACACTGCGATATGACGCTGTATCAGGGCAGGCAAATAGTGTAAAAGACAGAACAGGCCTTTGAGAATCAGTGACTGATGCACGCACCATATCCACTAACGCCATCCTCCACGCGCCAGATGTTCACCGTCTTGTCCATGGATCCTGTTGCGATCAGGCAAGGTGACACTGCCGAAAAGGCGCAGGCGGTCACATATCTGAGGAATTATAAAACACACAGTCACACACCCCACACCTGCAGATAAGCACAAGCGCATGTTGTTCCAGAAACAAAAGGGCGAAACGTTACCTTTCATGCTGGTTTAAAGTATACAGCAGAGTCCCCTGGTCCTGCAGAGACGATTTAATAAACTGTGAAATTCTGGATAATCTTTCAAATGTATACAGTAAATGCCTAATTCTATACCAAACTACAGTATTAACACCACACTGGAAGCTTATTTAAAAATAATAGCAGAAATATTTTACTTACAGCAGCATAGACTGTGACAGTTTTATCCACGGAGCTGCGAAAACAGACATTGTAAAACAAATCAAAACTTAAGTGCTGCAAACACCAGTCAACTACTCATTTTGATCATATTCTTGCTCCGCGTGACATTTTAGTAAATTCAGCATCCAGCACTTTCCAGGTTAGTTCCACAGTGCGAGTGCCGACGCACAATAATGTAAGTAATATATAATAATAAATGGTACAGGTTAGTCATAACCCAGGGAAAAGATAAATGCACAATGACAGCTGCGGACAGGTAACATTCAAGACTCAGAGGCAAAGAATTCAAAAAGAGGATGACGTCCCCCGAGCGCTAAAACTGAGGGAATATCAATTACAGAGAGATGGAGAAGTATTCACCCCCTTCCCAATTTCACCTATTATTGTACAATTGTCACACTTTCAATGTTTCAGGTCATAAATAAATTTTAATATCAGACAAAGATAAGCAGAGTAAATCTAAAATGCAGTTTTGACTTGAACCCCACCAACCCAATCAGGCCCTATGTAATGAAGTAGTTGTTAACCCCCTTAGTAATCAGATCAACTAATTAAACAAATTATTGACAATTGGGTTTAATTTCACTAGACACACCCAGACATGATTACTGCCAGCCCAGTCGAGTAGAACATGACTTTGGAATTTGTCTGGCAACGTGAAGTAGGCAAAAAGCAGCACTTGATGCAGCGATTGTAAGAAATTCAAAAACACGTGAGAAACAAAGTCGTTTACATCCATAAGTCTGGAAAGTGGTTAAAAAGCCATTTCTAAGGCTTTCGGACTCCAGCAAACCATGGTGAGAGCCAGTATAGACAAAACTACCAACAGCGATGAACCCTCTTCAGAGCCAATCAAATAACCAACCAAAATTCCTCCAAGAGTACATCGAGTCGTCCAGAAGGCCGCTAAACAACCCAGAAAAACATCCGAAGAACTGCAGGCCTCACTTGCCTCAGTTTAAGTCAGTGTTCACTATTCACAGTAAGAAAGAGACTGGGCAAGAAATGAAATCCGCAGGAGAGCTGCGAGGCGAAAATCACTGCTGACCAAAAAGAACACAAAGTCTGAACTCAAATTTGCCAAAAAGCGGCTTAACTGCGGTTGCAAGGTCAGACGGTCATTAAACTTGTGCAAATATTTCGAAAATAGTCAGTGTGTGTCGCTTTATTGGACGTGAAAGCAAAGCTGTATCCTGGTGCACTTACAGTTTCCACCGCATTCCTCTGCGGAATATTGGACTTGTAGCTGTGGCTAGTAGCCTCAACACGGGTATTGATACACCATCCGTATCCCTTAAAGAGCTCCGTGTTTGCAGTATTCATTTTTCCAAAGAGGATTTCGTGAGGCTACATTCAGGGAAATCTCAGCGGTGCACTGAAGAGCACTGCTGTACCCGAGCATCAGGCAGAAGAGAGAAACACCTGAGAAAAAGTCTAATGTAACATTGCTGCACAAATTGATATCGCATTGTAGGGATTTTTTTTTTTTAATTTGAGACGTAATTTTATGCCATTGGAATGCTGTCTCTGCCACAAACCGCTCAGAGTCTGACCCAAACACCTGATCGATACAGCACGTAGTTCACTCCGATGGAATACGTCAGTTGGTTAATTGAAGAGCGATTGTCATTTTTTTTTAATATAGCGTACAATTGAAATGGTGTATTATTTTCAGGTAGGACCTCTCTTAGGCCGCGAAAATACGCTGTTTCTGTGTTTCCGTTCACAACAGTGTATCGCCTAAATTTCCATCCAACACTATGCGCTGGTGCTGCAACCTGGAGGAGATCAGAGAGCTTTAAACTGCATCTAATGTAAGTAGTGGCAATTTGTAGCTCATACAACCCCTCTCCAAAAAAAAGTGAACTATCCCTTTAACACTAATGTAAAAAAAAAAAATAATAATAATCATTTTTGAATTTGTTTTGAAAATCTATCCATGTGGATAATGCAAGATGGATCATGAATATACGCGAAGTTGATACTGATTTTACCCAACCCCCCCACTAAAAATGCATCAATGGTCATTGTCCATCGTTGCACGAACATGAGCATCAGAGCATGCTGAGTACCGCATGACGATAGAGGAGCACCACATACTCGCAGAGGAACTTGTGTATTCTGACATACAATCGTCCCAGCAAATTAAAGCAGCATATGGACAGTCCTCACCCCGAGACGAGGAGCTGTGCGTCAGCAGAAAACGCACAGGACAACACCGGCGCCGACTGTCCCCCCAGCGTGTGCAGCAGGTGCATCTTCCAACCTGTCAATCAAACACCACACATGAGCAACAGGATCCTCTCACACACGGAGGAAAAACCTGCTTGAATAAGTACATTACAGGAGAAAACACAGGCAGAGATATTCGGTAAGCATTATGGTCAAAAATGGTTGAAGAAGCACAACAAAGTTTTTAAGATTGATAATCAGTTTAAAAAAGTAATTATCACATAGTTAATATGACCCTTCAAGTTATAAGTAACATTACAATATAAATTTCCATTGCATTATCCAATTACTTTTTCTGTTACATTTCAGTTACTTTTAAATGAATCACCGATTTAGTCGACAAATGCTTGGGTAACTGATGAGATGCATGTTTTATAGCTACAGCCTACAATTACACCAGTTTCACGAGGTGGAGCGAGACTAATTAGGCCTACTATTGTATTTAAACTTCTGATTTTATTTTACGATGTACAATATTCAAGCATACAAAGAGCATGAACACCATCCTCAGTGCAAAACTGCGTGAGCACCGAAACGTTTGTGTTTTTAACAATTTTCACCTTGCACAGAAATGTACTTGTACGAATAAATTTTTGCATCAACTTCTCGGCTTTTTGGTAATCACCTTTTGGAGTGCGAGTATTTGTGCTGTTTCTTATTTAATAATTGAACAAGATTCGCACACAACAGTCAAATGTAATAATCAAGCAAACACATTCAGGCAAATTGTGTGCTGAACTAAACAAAGTTAAGGTCTTCAAAATCATCCTCCTCTACGAGACGATTGCTTTCTCCCCCTTCCATTTACTTCGCTCAATTTGCAATCAAACAGTTGATTCGCTTGATGAACAATTTTAAATTGGTCAGTAGTCTAATTTATTTAGATATCCATGTATTCAGACATTTTTACATCACATACATCACGCACTTGAATGCATGTGGCAGCCGCAGTGACGTTATAATCTCGCAACTTGTCATGCCACTCGTGACGTTAATGGCGGCCACCTGGAAACAGCAATTCCGGCTAATTAATGGTCATTTGAAAGAACAGGGGGTATGTATGGACAACAAACCAGAAAAAATAAAAAAAATCGACCATGGATATTATGTTGGAGTTTATTACTATAAGATTAAGTCAAAACGTGTGGTTCAGTATAGCCCTCCTTTAAAGTCATATAGACTGCATTCAATACAAAATACATGCATGTAGACAATATGGCCACCAGATGGCAGTGACAGCGAGTTATCACTTGCGTACCATCTGGTTTTTAGGTAATGTTGCATTTATTTGGCTAACACTTACCCAAGGTGACAAAGTAGGAAGTACATAGAGTGAGGTCATTGAAACAGCGACTCTTACACTCTTACACTCCTCTCAGCCAACAGCTACGCTGTGGTCCACCCCTCCTTGGTGATGAGATGACTGTGATCTTTATCCAAAGGAAGCCCGAAGGCTAATTCCTCCAGAGCTCAATTTTGAGGAGTTTTTGGACCAAAAACACTGAAGGTGCTCCCTAAGATTGACAACTGGATAAAAAACGTGCATACTCTTATTTAAAATCTTCTGTCGCTGCGTGACCAAGCACCAACAACCCCCCCCCCCCACACACACACACACAGACACACAAAGCAAAAAAAGGAGAAAAAGTATTACTTGCTTTTATAACTTGTTTGTTTTTAATTGTAGCAGCTTGTTTACTTTCCTGTCCTGTAATGATTAAATATAGCTGAATATAGCTGACATTTGCTCATCTTTTAATCTTAATTGTCAGTTGTTTATGACAAAGTTGATTGATGCCCTGTGAATTGTATATTGTCTTATCTGTTTTACAATATACAATTCACAGGGCATCAATCAACTTTGTCATAAACAACTGACAATTAAGATTAAAAGATGAGCAAATGTCAGCTATATTCAGCTATATTTAATCATTACAGGACAGGAAAGTAAACAAGCTGCTGCAATTAAAAACAAACAAGTTATAAAAGCAAGTAATACTTTTTCTCCTTTTTTTGCTTTGTGTGTCTGTGTGTGTGTGTGGGGGGGGGGGGGGTTGTTGGTGCTTGGTCACGCAGCGACAGAAGATTTTAAATAAGAGTATGCACGTTTTTTATCCAGTTGTCAATCTTAGGGAGCACCTTCAGTGTTTTTGGTCCAAAAACTCCTCAAAATTGAGCTCTGGAGGAATTAGCCTTCGGGCTTCCTTTGGATAAAGATCACAGTCATCTCATCACCAAGGAGGGGTGGACCACAGCGTAGCTGTTGGCTGAGAGGAGTGTAAGAGTGTTGGAGGTAGGGCTGGGGAATATAACGATTTCGCCATGTAAGATGTACAGTAGTTGAGGATCGTGGATATCGTAATGTCGTTTTCTGCACTTATTAAAGCGCTCCAGCTGTCGCCTGTACATGCATGGTCAATATTTTAAAAATCAGATAATGTGAATATTTAATAAAAGCTCCAATGATTATTCCTATAATATCACCACAATATCGATATTGAGGTATTTGGTCAAAAGTATCATGGCTTTTGATTTTGTCCATATGGTTCAGAACTAGTTCAAAGCCTCTGTAGGCAGTGAGGGGGTGCATAATCCTGTCCGTGATGTTTTGAGGGTGGCCAAGTCTCCTGCTGTCAAGAGAGTTTGTAACCACACAAGCCTGCATGTGTTACTCAAGAAAGGCAAAACAAAAAATAGGACCAAGGGTCCTGTGGCTTACCCGGCAAGCAGTCTTACAGCAATGATACAAGTTATGTAAAGTGTGACATTTGAATCAATGAAAATCAATGTCAATTTCACTAAATAAAAGTTCACATAGATTTATAAGACCTTCTGTAATACAATCCTAAGCTCTGAAGCAGTTTTGGTGATACAAGTCATTAAAATATGTCAATGTGTATTTAATATGTCAAATGTGAACATTAAAGGTCACAGAATGTCAAGATGTGGTCAGCAAATGGACTTCATATGTGGCTTTCTACATGTCTCTATACAAACCTGGGCACAATCTGTGACCGTTTTGGTGGTACAAGTCATTGTAATTTCACTATGGAGTTTGACCCTCAAAGGTTACGGACAGTCAAGTTGAATGTCACCAAATGAAAGTTCATATGTGACTTCCTAGATGTCAGTAACACAAACTTAGGCTCCATCTGTGACCGTATTAGTGATACAAGTCATTGAATTTTCCCTAGGTCACATTTGACCTGTGAAGGTCAATACAAAAGTCACCAAATTAAAGTTCATACATGACCTCCTATGTGTCTGTAATACAAACCTGGACTCCATCTGTGACCATTTTGGCAAGACAAGTCATTGTAATTGTATTATGTCAAGTTTGACCTTCAAATATCATCAACAGTCAAGCTGAATGTCACCAAATGAAAGTTCATATGTGACTTCCTATGTCAGTAACACAAAACTATGCTCCATCTGTGACCTTTTCAGTGACAGAAGTCATTGAATTTTCTCTCGGTCAAGTTAGACCTTCGAAGGTCAATATGAAGGTCACCAAATGAAAGTTCATACAGGATTTCCTATATGGCCACAATACAAACCTAAGCTCTATCTGTAATAGTTTTGGTGGTAGAAGTCATTGAAATTTCACCATGTGAAGTTTGACCTTCGAAGGTCACCGAAGGCCAAGTTCAAAGCCACCAAATGAAAGTTCATATGTGACTTCCTATACATATCCAATACAAACCAAAACTATCTGTAACCATTTTGCAGATATAAGTCATTGAAATGTCACTGTGAAGTCTGGGCATTCAAGGTCATTGTAACTGTATTATGTCATGTTTGACCTTCAAATGTCATCAACAGTCAAGTTCAATGTCACCAAATGAAACTTCATACATGACTTCCTATATGCCCGCAAAACAAACCTAAGTTCTATCTGTAATCGTTTTGGTGGTTGAAGTCATTGAAATTTCACTATGAGAAGTTTAACCTTCGAAGGCCGCCAAAGGTCAATTTCAAGGCCACCAAGTGAAAGTTCATACATGACTTCCTATATGTGTTCAATACACATGTTCCCAATCTTCATTATTTTCAAGCCTAGAAACCTTTGAGAATTGCAACATTTCGCTTGACCTCAAGTTTGACCTTTCAAGGTCATCTGAGGTCAACTTTAACACAGCCAAAATATAGGTCATATATGACTTCCTATAGGTCAGCAAAACAAACTTAATCTCTATCTGCAACCATTTGGCCACCACAGGCCATCTTGGATATTCATAAAGTACAGTGCCCCCAAAAGACTTCCGTTGATTCAATCAAAATGGTGCTCGCACTGTACATTGATGGTACCAAGGGAAGTTGATTGCCTGACTTGGGGAAAAAAAAATTATAACGCAGTTTTTGAGAAAAGATTTTTTAAAATTTCTCAGTCCTATCTTTAACTTTGGAGGCAAAATTTCAAAGGCCCATAAAACGGACAAAAATGATTCAATCAAAAATCCGAAAAAACAGACTGGAGATATGGCCAAGTAGTATGTTATGGCAAAGTCACACAAAAATTCATCAGGCAGAAAAAAAGATAAAAATTGTTCCAGACGACGGACTTCACACCACGATAATAGCTTATCGGCCCAAATCGGCCCTTATCGGCTCAAAAATAACTGAAGCGTTGCTTTAAATTTCTGGACCATTTCCGAATAAAAATGATCAAAAAATTCTCAGAGGACATTGACAGACACACGTACAGAAGTATTTGGATATTGTTTCCGGATTGTACCTCGGCCAGGAGCTAGTATGTTTTCACTGGCTTTTATTTGTTTGTTCATCAATAAACAGGATATCTGAAAAAGTAACGGATTGATCTAAACAACATTTTGTATAGATAGATACTGTGCACAAGAAGAAGTGATTAAATGTTGGTGAACATCTGACACATTTGCTTAATCGACGAGTCGACAGAATTTCTACGTACGTAAAGACAGCACTGTCGAGACTTGTTTAACTCTTTACTCCCTAGTAGCTATCAGACTCCTGCCCTAGCAGCCACTGACCCCTGGTGCCCTAAGACAATATGGCTGGTGTAGCTTTCTTAATACTTAATATTCATTTACCAAATTTTCAGAACTTGTTCCAAATAGTTTAATCCTTATTCACACCAAAAATTAATTAAAATTAAATTAAATTGTCGTTTGTACAGTTCATCACATAAACTATTTATAGTTTGTTTCTATTCAGTGTTTTACATAACATTGTGCCATCTGTTCGTTTCATCGGCAAATGTTAAATGTTATGGTATAATGAGTCGTCAACGATCAAATAGAAAAAGTCCAGTTTCGTCAAGAATTGTTACTGGCCCGGGATTCTGAACAAAATCGTCAATATCTTTAGCAGTGAGCTGATGTGTCCACATATCTGCGTCTGGTTCCTGAGCTTCATCAACGCCGCCTTTATCAGCACTGTTTTGTCGAACTCTGAACAGTCTCACTAGGGGTACATCATCATCACGGTTGTCTAGATCGTCTTCGAAATCACTCAGATCGATGTCTGAAGCTTCCTCTAATAACCCATCTAGTCCATCCTGAGCGAACTCTAAATCGTTTGCAGTAAAACCATCAAATTCTGACCCACTACCATCGCAAGAATCCATGTTCGTTTGTAACAAAATCTCATTCATAAATTGCGTGAGACTTCGACCTTTATATTGTAAAATGACCAATGAAAGAACGGCATATCGTTTTCGGAAGTTGTATAAAGCTTTATTAGACCCTTTCTGATTGGCTGGTATTCGAGGTTTTCCTCTGGAATGTCACATCTCGGCCAATCATGCATCATTTCACAACACTTAAATACCACGACTGTAGTTGGGATTCGCCGGCAGAAGCGATGTGTTTATCACGCCTGTAGTCGGAACTTGCCTGCACAGCGACCTAAATTATCATGACTGTAGGCGGAATCAGGGAGTAAAGGGTTAACACTCACGTTCAGGGATGACTCCCCCATCAACGAATTGCAGCACAGCGGGAGTAATGCACTTTCCCATTGCCTCTACTTCATGCAACAACTGGAATAATACAAGTAAATGCAATTGGAAAAATACATTGATGTGAATGCTAAAGCGAGTGATACGGCAAATAACTGCCCAAATGTGTATAGCTTTTGCCACACTGAGTTTCAACACAAAAACATTACGTGAAGGTTTGCAGTCCTTTCCAATTTATGTACAAATGGTTTGCAGAATAAACGTCAGCCATACAAAAAATTTATGGACACAAATGAAAGGACTTTAAAAGGCAGACTTAATTTTACCAATAAAGACCAAAACAAAAATAGCCATGAATTTTTCACTTGAATGATTGAAACAGATGCATCAAGTAACCACTTCTTTCAAGCAGATATGGCATATAGTCGCGTCAATTATTATTATTATTATTTTTTTTTTAGTAGAGATGGTACACCTTGGCCATGGTAGTCCCCTAAAAACCATGGGCCAACAGTTCTGTTCAAAAATGAATCCTCTCAAACAGCCAAGGTTGTTAAATTACCCAAAAAAACAAGGCGTGGTCCACGCAGCAGAGGAGAGATTAATCGGAACGGACATGGGTGATTTTTCTATTCCGGGCATAGAACTTCAAAACTGTGGAATATGAAATAATTTGGAGATGGTGAGTTTCCACCCCTGCACTGATCTTAAAAAACTGCCTCTAAAATTTTTTAACCAGAAGTAGTTATTCTGCAAATCTGTGTGGAGGAGTTTCATTAAACTTAACAACTGGCTACATGGTCCACCATCCATTAACCCGAAGAGGGGTTAGGGGAGTATTTTTTTCCCCACCTGTGGTCATTTTCTGGCCTTCACCAAATATTTATTTAACCACAAACTCAGCCAAAACTGCTTCTACCTACAGTTCCTGTCGCATAGAAAGGGAATTTACTGCATCGGGCACTTTATCAGAAGCAGCCTTGGTGAGGCAAGGCCAGAAAAATGGGAAATAGAAAAGGTGTCCGCTCAAAATTCAGTTCTGATATGGCTGTATGTTGAAAAGGGCACCTCCTATCTCCTTTGGGATGGTAGATTCTGAAAGTCTTGGCCAGAATACCCTAAAGTTCCCAATTAGCAGATTTACATCTCAATTAAATAGAAAGTTATGAGTGCCCAAAAAACGCTCCAAAACACATATTGTGCATGGCAGGTCCCTAAAAAGGGGGCGTGGCCCAATTTAAAAACCATGAGAACTCAAAAACCGTTCAAAACAGAGACCTAAAAACTCAGATTCTTCATCAAGTACCAAATAAAATTTTTGCTAATGTTTTCAGCCAAATCAGAGGGGGGTTGGTGTAAACCTCTAAGTGATTTGGCAAGGAATTACCCATTTCATATAGTCTCAAAAGTTTTTGGACGGGTAATTCCCCAGACCCCTAGAGAGCAATTCCTACAGCACTGAATGCAGCTCCTAATGTAAACGCTCATGGAAACACGGATGAGCAGCTCTGATGCTTTAGACAGGGACGAGGAGAATCCTACCAGCTCCCAGCTGCAGAGAGACCATCCAGATCTTCAGTTTGCTGTCCTGCCCACAGGAGGCCAGACGGAACTGCGAAAACCCATCTGTGAGAAAACAGATCAAGAGCCTTCAGGACATGGCACATCTCCCCAGCCTGTGGAAAGATGCCTATAAATTACAAGACAGCAAAAGGCTCTACTCCTGCATATGGTTCATGTGTGCGTGCCAACTTTAATGGAAAAATATAAAAGGGTTTTCATGTTATGCTTCAAACATAATTGTGAGCACAGACAGGCAGAGACAGAGAATCTCTTTGTCTCACAGAAGCAGGAAGGTTTTCTTACTTTAGTGACCACTGTGCAACAAAGAGTTAACCGTGACTGATGCTGTGGGTGGCATCTAATTCCTTTAACATCCACCTTGGAAGATGCATCACATGGTTGTGGAGAAGACGGTACTGTGAGCACAGTATTAAAGGGCATTCAAAGTTGATTTCCATTGTTTTTGTTAATCGGCCAATCAGCAAACCGCACCAGCGCAAACAAACCAAAATAGAAGGATTATCTATGCATGTTCACAAAACACTGGTTTATATGAATGAAACTGGTCATGTGACAATGCAAGATGTCAACAAAAGCAAGTGATTTGTTTGTAAATATTGGACGTTCAACGTCCCGTCTGAGAATCGACTTTAGATGCCCTTTAAGAGGAGCAAATTAAGAGAAGGAGCAAATTATTAAGAGGAGCAAATTATTGGGCTGCATAAAGCAAAGAAAACAAAGGAGATCTGACAGAATCGCTGAACTGTCCTGCGACTGATCAAACCCAGGACGGACAGCAGGGAGATAAAAGCTTTGCAGAAGAAATGGGTCGGAAAAATTCACGACCGTGATGAGAGATCATTAAAATGCTTGGAGAAATGCTTCTCATCATAAAGAAATGACAGCACAACTCATGGCTGTGTTTAAGTGTAGAAGTAAGAGCACTTCCCCCGGCGCAAGGCAACAAAAACATGCAGGTTTGAGACTAAACAGCAACAATAAAGCCTCTTGCTGCAGTGCGCACACCCTCAGAGTACTGTAGCGTACACACCCTCAGAGTACTGTAGCTTACACACCCTCAGAGTAAAGTAGCTTAAACCTGCTGGCAGGAAACAGGTTACTTTCACCAGACTTCAACCACAGATTATTGACCTGACACAGTGAGAGAATGGCTCTAATTCAGGATGCAGTACGCATTTCATATCGAAGTGCCATGACAAGTCATTGGAAATGAAGTTTGCTGCCTCAGGTACACTGCGGTGAAATGACAAAAGGAAGCAAGTCCAAAGTCCATTTGAGAAAATGATGGGATAACTTTTCATTATAGCCCTGCAATGTGGTTTGGAGTAAGTTCTGCTCAGGGCCGTCTAATATTCATGCCTGTCCCTCTGACCAGGCCGTAAGGAGTTCAGTTATGTAAGCCTGGGGAGCCTCAAGTGACGTCTTCCTTTTGTCAAGACAACCGGACATTTTGCAACCCGTGTAACAGTCGTGACAGCTGAAGTATATCGACTTGCTTCCTTATGTGCCTCTATTTGAAATGCAAATAAAATCAAGGTATTTGCCAATCAATATTTGCTACAGATAAGAAATATTTAACACATGCTTTAAACAATCTAACAACAGGCGAATGGGTCAGTGAGGCCTTGAATGGTACCAAAAAGGTTGAAAACATCAGCAAATATACTCTTCCAAAAAAGAAACTATACATTCTTTTTAGCATCAATTTATTATACATGAAATGTTTTGACAAATGTGGAAAACATATTGAAAAGAAAGTGTAATCAATAATTCAATATTTGTAAAGTTTCTTTTTTGGAAGAGTATATTTCAATATCTTTTCCACATTTGTCAAAACATTTCATGTATATTAAATTGATGCTAAAAACAATGTATAGTTTCTTTTTTGGAAGAGTATAACTGTATTTAAAGCAATTTTTAGAACTTTTTGTTTCCTGAGGTAACAATTCGCCAGGTGAAGGTTCAGAGCAGCCTTGGGCTACTTTGCAAACAAGAATTTCATTGACAGAAAGTTTGGTGAGGGACCCTCAAATGGGGCATAAGTGTTGGACCTGCTTTATTCTGCCATGTCAGTTAAGGCCCAACTAAAATATGTCCTGCAGAAATGAACTTACTGTTATGTAGGATTTACTTACTTCCTTAATTCCAACTGTTTATTTAACTGAATTCTGACAAAATATGCACTTGCTTCCTTTGTTCATTTCATGGAAGTACAGCAGACACCTACAGTGCAGTTAACTAGGCTTGTCTATGTAAGGGCTCCTGACTTGTTCTGGAAAACTCTGGGGTGCCGCCAAGCCGTCACGGAATTACAGTCCTATTACATTTTGGGTTGAAACTCTACAACTAAATAAGATAAAATAAAGTATGATATGTCATATTGAAGGTATTAACTTGTTCTTTAAGTAAAAGTATAATTTTTGAGAAATTTTCATAGAAGAAACAAGCAAAAACTACTCCGTCACGGAATTACACAAAATTGACGTGGTTTTTTGATGTTGTGTTAAACTATCCATAAAGTGATGTTCCTATCATAGTTAAGTTATGAAACTTCAATATGTTCATATTTAAGGTATTTTTTGTTAATACTATCAGTTATAGAAACAAATATTGACTTCAACCCTGCTTTATGGGCAAGAAATTTCAAAAAGTCAATGTCACGGAATTACTGGAGGCAAATTGTCACGGAATGACAACAATAGTATTAATTAGTTTCCATGTATTTATTTCAATATATTATACATATATACATAATTATTTACATTTTTACTGTTTAGCAATATTGTACAATGAGTTTTCCACTTATAATGACCAATCATAATACATACTTCAATTTTTTTTTTTTTTAATCTCCATGTCAACATCGGCTTGGCGGCCCCCTCTGGCTGAGGGCTGTCCTGCCTTTAGAACCAAGATAAGTCATATAAGTAACGTTAGCCTCGTAGTTTGGCCCAAGCTGTGCTCTGCACTTACATACACCAATACGATTCTCAGAAAATAAAACCCAACATTAGACGACGCAACAACTGAATTAAAGTAAAGGAACAGTGAATACGAGAGGAATTCAGCGAAGCAGAGAAAATTGCGGGGTCATTTAAACCTACCGCTCCGGATCCCAGTCGCAAACTGACAGCAGCAAACCCCGAGGTCATGGGCATTTTTCTCCGTGTGAAGAGGACGCAGTTGTAGATCCCAAAGCTTAATATCGCCGTAAGTCGATCCCGTAACAAACATCTGACCGCAGGGAGTGAAGGAACATGCGACGATTGAGGCCTCATTGGCTGCACCGGTCCTGGAGGTAAATATTTCCACAAATCAAACATGCTGAATGATGGTCTTTCAGAAGCAACAGTTTTCATTTGTACTGAATATTAATAATTTTCATATGTTGCCAGAATACCTCATCTAGTGCAAAGCTGGCAAACTACTCAGACACAAGCTGGATAGAAACGTCAAAAATTACACTCTATCATGCAGCTGACTTTAAGATAAAAAAATGAGGAATACAAGTGGAGAGAATTGAACACATTACTATTTCGCCATTGACTGTTATGTAATGCAGTGTTCTTGTGTGCAACACGAGCTCCGTTAGAACAAATATTAATACCCACCTGGAACTTTGTAAATTGCGGTGATGCATGACGTGTTCGATATTACGTTTTCAAAGTTTAACCAGTGATAGTTGGTGGATGAACGTTACCTGCGTAATGTTTTTGAGTGGAAATCCCACAGGGCGAGTGTCCCATCAGACGCGCCGGAGACCAAAGTGGAGTCCGGGGAGAAAACGCACACCCTGACGGGGCTTCGCCCAGGATGTTCAAACACCGTCACCAAGTCACCGGTGTCCATACACCAGATAACCGTGGTAGCGTCTGTTGAGCAAGATGCCAAGTACTGGCCACAAGGACTAAAGCAACAACAATGGACCCCGTATCCGTGTCCAGTCAGTGGGGAGAAGGAAACCTCGGAAAAGTCGCTGGTTGAATAAACGCGAACCGTTTTGTCAGAGGAGCAGGTCGCCAGCAGCTTTGGAGAAAATGCGCACCAGTTTATATCGTCTCTGTGGTCCCTGATCGTGCAGATTAGTGACACCATGTCGATATTGCGCCAGCAGGACCCTGCAAAATAAGTACATAAATGTAATAACCCAGCAATGAGTTAGATAAATACATTCAGCAAATATAAATGTTAGCTTGCTCGGCATATTATTCTTGTTGACGGCATCCGGTTATGGACACAGTAAGACTGGCTACATAACTGTCGAGTTAAGACAGAAATATCTCGTTGCCCACCGGTAAATTTATTGTTATTCTTCGCCGCGTAGAGTAAAAAGCCTTCAGTTACTTCCAGTCAAGTCCAGTGGGCCAGACGTCGTTTAAGGTAAACGATTCCAGTGAAAATAAAATAAACGGCAAAGTTAACATACGGCAAAAATACAGCTTGTAAATGAAGCACATACAATAGTCACGGAATCAAACAGACTTCACCCTGTGAACTCTAAAATCCAGATTAAATACCTCAGAGAGAGAGAGATGTTTACTCAGTTACATTGCGCATTTCCTTAATGATCACAAGGCAGGCATGTCAGGGGAGGCGTGTTTAGGGTAGTGCACATGCGCAGTTAGGAGCAGTCTACTCACCAGGCGGTGAGGATTGGGTGCGGTGATATAATTGAGGAACAATTCCTGATTTATTTTGATGTGGAATTTGTGGCATTCGTACTAATAATAATGGCGAAACAAGGCATTGTGATGCTCTGAAAATTTTTGAATTACATTTTTGTACAAGAAATGGATTCACTACTTAAAGCTTCATTCATAGCGGCTGTGTGTGACGTCTGCTGGTAAAAAAAGATGTGCTGTTGTAGTCAAATGATGGTGGACTCAAAAAGGACCGCTTTGATCAAGATGTTGTACACAGTCAAGCGCTCTGACACAGCGCATTTCTCCTCCAAGGCCCCGGGGTCCCGCAACGGTGCGGAATCCTTATAAAATTTGTGGATCCAAAGAACTGCCAAAATGAAATCACTTCTAAGCTGGGCAAAGACCCTCCTCTGGTAAACTTTTTCTGAATTGTTGACTGCAAACAACAAACATACTCCCCCACAATCTGAAGGTGAAACATAACGGAAGTTTTTTTTTTTTTTAATGAGCGTGTCTGTGTTGTTTTTTTTTTGTGAACATGAGTGGTAGGTAAGCAATCTGACTCGTGTAGTCATGTTATGAATTATGTAATGAATGCAGTGCACAAGATTATAGGGCAGAGGACTGGTTGATATTCATGTACATCACATACGTTTGCGTACTTCCCCACAATGCACTGTATGGCGCCATTTTACTTCCCTACACCCTGATACCGCTGCAGCACCAAACAATGTATTGCAACAGCAACTGCTAATATACACAACTAATTACTTGTTAGCATTTGCCTCTCGGCTTCATACTGCATTTAGCACCACACAGTTTCAAATACAGACTAGTGTACTTTGATTCTGGTGACACCATGCAAATATCTGGTCTGTGAAAATGCAACAGATGCAATTCTTTCATGGACCTCCTCCACAGGCCATCACTGCCATTACCGTGTTTTACTGCAGGTATGACGCTATTGTGAAATGCTGTGTTCGCTATATACCAAATGTAATGGGACCCATGTCTTCCAAAAATGTACACTTTTGACACAGAATATCTTGGGTGTCATCAAGATGTTTTTTTGGCCAACACAAAATAAGTCTTTGCATTTCTTTATTATTATTTTTTTGGTCAGCAGTTGTTTTCTACTTGCAGCTCTCCCATGGATGCCACGTTTGCTGTCTCTATGTTACGGTTGAATCCTGGACACTGAAGTTGATTTGCTCTGGGAGGACTCTTGGTTTGCCGGTCCGTCCTGGGAACGCTCACCACTGTTATCTGCATGTTTAGATAACTGCTCACATTGTGGTTTTCTGGGTGTCCAGAGCCTGAGAAGTTCCATCCATCAGAGATGAACATGAATCAAAATGAAGCGGGGCCGCCATCGGCTCATTCAGTCATTTCAACTCAACTGTTGATTCTTGGAAAAAGGGCAGTTTTGGCTCTCAAGAGATGGGCCCTTGTGGAGAGCGTAGAAAAAAAATATTTGGTTTAAGGACCTAGAATTTTAGGATTTTTCTGTCAGCAACCTATCACAGTAAGAAAAATTCATATTACTCACTGCCTTAATCCTAAAAATGCATTTTTTAAAAATTTGACAGCAAGTCAGTTGCCAAGACAGACCTTGGCAGAATACTACACGTACCATTTGCAAAGTTTGCAAGCTGGCTCTTAAGGACAGATGTCGAGGTGCCATCAGTTTTGTTGGGATTTCCAAACCATCTGGTCAGTGAGTGTACAAAGCGTATATTGCACACTCCAAGTTTGCATGGACATTGTCCCAGGGGTTAACCTTTACTGAGGCAAATCCACAAGAACCCTCACAAGCAGCTACAGGACATCAAGCTGGACCAATCACCTTCTGGCGATATCCTGTGGTCTGAGGAAACAAAGATCAACTTGTTTGGATCTGATGGGATCCAGCATGTGTGGTAACAGCCTGATGAACAGGGCCAAGAAAACTGTGTTGTGACAACAGTTAAACAAGGTGGTGGCAGCATCAGGCTTCAAGCTGCATCACTCAGTGCTGCTGGGATTGGAGAGCTGAAATTCATTGGCGGGAAATATGGATTCCAGCATGTACTTTAACATTTAAGGAGATGATGGTGCCGTCTCAGCAAAGAACTGTATTTCAGCACAACAATGACCCAAAGAATCCCTCCGGGCGGACCACTGCTTTTCTGAACAAGCAGAAAGTGAGCGAGAGTGGTGAAGCGTGTCACCTGATCCGAACCCAATAGAGTGCTTGCAGGCATTCCTGACATGCACAGAACCACCTGGATTGTCAACCTCTCATCACCGAGTCTAAAAACCTCGGTTTTACATCTAATCTGGTAGGTGACGTCTCCTTCAACAGCGTGCAGTTATCGCCACACGGGGGCACGGTGGTTTACTGTATGGCTGAAAAGAACACCGCTAACAGGCCCGACAACACAACTTACAGAAGAATTTTTCTGGAGGTCTCCGGTCCAATAACAAGCTTTGGCTACCCCGGCTCCTCTTCAAGAGCAATAACGGTGATTGGCAGCAGGATTGCTCAATGGACTACAGTATTGCTCATCACTGCATGCAACAATGGGCAGTGAAACCCGAGCATCACAGTGAATGTGACAGAGGAAAAATTGTGTTTGGAGGTTAATTTCCCACTGACTACAACAAATAGCTACCGACAAAAAAACTGTTTTATAGGATACGGAATTCCAAGTGGATCATTCCAGACTTACTGTAGAGTTATTTTGAGACTCAGTACATACTGTAAATCCACATGCCATCCAAACACTAAGACCCTCAAAAGACTGATGTCTGACAGTCTCAAATCGAAAAGACTATATAAGAATTTAAAAAGACAGGGAAACTGGTTGTTGACAGTTTTCACAACATTGAACCTCATAGTTTGGATGAGCCAAGACAAGACTTCCAATAACATTGAACAGGTTTCATTTTAGCAGAATGTTAAAAAAAAAGAAAAAGCTTTTCATGACCATCTTACACCACACAATCAAGATGACGAGGGCGCGCCCCAACTCTCATTATTTTGAAGTCTTGGAAGTTTGTCTGTGGCACTGAAAACACTTCAAAGGTCATTTGGTGTAAGAGCAGCATTAGTTCCATCCACTGACAGACATGTTTGATGTCACAATCATTTTTTTAGAAAATACTTGGATGAACTGAAAGATAAACGGTAAGCGTTTAAAACTGATGTCCTGGAAGTCCAAAGTTTTTGCCGATTCCCTTCAAAGCAGTAGTTAATTTAGACAATGGCTAGAAGGACGGTTGATGGTTTATCCAACCAATAAGTTAAATAATGCACTTCAAATGCAGGAATGATTTGGAAACCAGTGGCTCATCGATGCCTCGATTATTTAAGCTTGAATTCCCTGATTTCAGTAAAGCAGAACAATAGGGCTACGAGAAGAGGCGCTTTTTTTTTTTCTTGTATTTTCCCACCTCTTCATTATTTATTCACCCTTCCTTGAAGGATTCTTCCCTCATTGCACAATTTTCACCTTTATCAAGCAGCAAATGTTTAAAAGTGAACTGAGTCCAAAAAAAAAAAAGACAGCGATACAGGATTGAAAAACATCTGTTTAATAGATCCGTGCCACACACACTAGTGAAAAATAATGCTCCTACAAAAAGAATGCTACGGTTGTTTCCACAAGCCCTAAAAATAAAAACTTCAAGTACTCTCACTCTGGTACAAGGACAGAAGGTCTAGCTGCCTGTTGTAGCCCAGGACACTCTGCAGTATTAACCCAAGTCTTGCCGGTTGCCGACATCGATGGCCTCATGCAAGAAGGGCCAAGTGACATTTCACAAATTTTGCAGGAGAGCCAAAAAACTGCCACAGCACCAGCTGTTAAAAAATTTTGCCGGCAAATACGACTTTTTACAAAGGCATTTTAACCCCTTTAGGATAGGAATTTAGACCCCAGACTTGTTCAGGAGATGGGCGTGTCTCAGTTATTCCAAAACAACCAAACAAGTCATTTTTGACCGAAGTGTCACTTATACCCTTCTTGCATGAGGCCATCTATATGGAGGACCCACACTCGTTTCACCGTGTGCCGGTCGTCAAAATATCTTTCCCCGGTAGCCATTTCCCTAAAAGCATTAGCCTAGAGGCAGTACTAGGGTTAAACCACAGTGGTTACAGGAGTCCTGGTTTCCAAGAGTTGGTATAAAGGCAAATGGAGTTAAATGCCTTTGAGAAAAATGTAAGGTCACAATTTAGCTTATTCAGAGAAAGTGATCACACCAGAGTTTTGAGGCCTGGGAGGGTTAAAAGGATTCATGTAAGGAAAAAAAGAAAAAACCCAAAAATTAATTAAAAAAAAAAAAAAAAAAACAATATCCCCTACACCCTGTAGTGACGGTAGGCACCACCCATTTTAAGGAAGCCACAGTGTTTGCAGAGGATATTTACTGCACACGCAAAAAATTCATCATCACTTCAGGACTAAAATAATATTCAACAGTCAATTCTAAGGCATAAACAATACCTGATGCCTGAAATATGTACACATCATACATGAGCCAAACAAGATTTAATATCCACAATAATGAGACAGTATGTACAGACGTGTCACTGTTGTCCACCTAAACCTTCTGCAACCATGTGATGCTAAACCATATTTATACATAAATGCTGCGTTATACTTTAATGAGTCTTCATCTGCCCCAGACGCACAGAACGATGTAAACATGTTTTTTTTGTTGGATTCCTTTTACACTTGGAACGAGAAAACAACAACCTTCAGATTTAAAGCAGTTTTTGTGATTTCTTCATTTTCACAGAAAATGAAGAAAACTGGACCTTTCAAACTCATAAATAATTAAATACATTCACAAGAATATTATTACTATAGTTCAAAAAGAAAAAAAGATATGTACATATATTTAACAGTTATATACAGCTAGCAAGTGGAAAGCAACCTTTCTGATGGTTGCAAATGCAGTGCTATTTCTTAGGAGATAAAGTATTGCACTAAAACATCCCAGTCCGGGACTTTCTGGCTCCATTTTCCCTGTTCTTGCCTGACAACATTTGAATATCAGTTTACGTCGCTCAAGTTAGAAGCCCTGCTTTGTCGGTGAAGAGACTGATGCCTTGGAGATCTGGAGTAAAACGGTTTATCACCTGCTGTGTTCTGGGAACCGACGTGGAGACATGTGGTCTCAGATAGTGACAACATCATCTGATCAAGCTTAGATAGTCTTCAAAAGGTCAGTCCATCTTCTCGTGAAAAACTTCCTCATACTGTGTCCAGCCCGACCGATATCAGAATTGTCTTCGTTAAATTTTTCACAGTTATCAAAAACCAAGTTGACATCAATGATGAATGTCTCAAGATTCTGGTACCTAAGAAGACAGAAAAATGATTGTTATACCAGACAAACCCTCTGAGAGAAGATTCCTTTGAAGAATTTCTAAGTCCATTAAAAGCAGGACAGTACCAACTGATTAAAGGTCCTTTCACACATTGCTCAGTTCAATTATCCAGGTTAGGTAATAATTTACAGGATTCCGTTTTTTGCCATCTTATATCCTCCAATATTCCCACAGAGCTAAAGTAAGGAAATATAAAGTTGACATCCCATGATTTAAACTGCAGCACTGCCAGGTCTTTTGCTGAAATAAATTTCAAAAATCAAGTTCCACCTCACTAAAGGACTAATAACATCAACAAACACTGTCCAATTTTTGGAAATATGGCTTACGCAGGCCAACCCTGGAAAACAAATTTAGCGTCAGAAGAATTTGATCCTTACTTCACACTTTATTACCTTTGAAAGAAAGGGTATATTTTAACACATTCAGAGCTGCTAAAAGTCTGGGCCTACTGACCTGTAAACATGGTAAGGAGACATGTTTTTCCCTAAAGTCTGACCTTAATTGTAAGAAACAAAATCAAAATCTGACCAGAACAAAACCAAATTTTTCAGAAGTGCCACCCAACTGCTCACATTCAGCAGGTGCCACTGAGCCGTCTGTATGTGAGATGGGCGTGGCACGCTGCTCATGCTAAAACCGCTCATCTCATTCGTCTGTGTGTAAGATGGGCGTGGCACGCTGCTCATGCTAAAACCGCTCATCTCATTCGTCTGAGTGTAAGATGGGCGTGGCACGCTGCTCATGCTAAAACCGCTCATCTCATTCGTCTGTATGTGAGATGGGCGCGGCTTGCTGCTCATGCTAAAACCGCTCATCTCATTCGTCTGTATGTGAGATGGGCGTGGCACGCTGCTCATGCTAAAACCGCTCATCTCATTCGTCTGTGTGTAAGATGGGCGTGGCACGCTGCTCATGCTAAAACCGCTCATCTCATTCGTCTGTATGTGAGATGGGCGTGGCACGCTGCTCATGCTAAAACCGCTCATCTCATTCGTCTGTGTGTGAGATGGGCGTGGCATGCTGCTCATGCTAAAACCGCTCATCTCATTCGTCTGTGTGTAAGATGGGCGTGGCACGCTGCTCATGCTAAAACCGCTCATCTCATTCGTCTGTGTGTGAGATGGGCGAGGCACGCTGCTCATGCTAAAACCGCTCATCTCATTCATGTGTGTGTGAGATGGGCGTGGCACGCTGCTCATGCTAAAACTGCTCATCTCATTCGTCTGTATGCGAGATGGGCGTGGCACGCTGCTCATGCTAAAACCGCTCATCTCATTCGTCTGTATGCGAGATGGGCGTGGCACGCTGCTCATGCTAAAACCGCTCATCTCATTCGTCTGCGTGTGAGATGGGCGTGGCACGCTGCTCATGCTAAAACCGCTCATCTCATTCGTCTGTGTGTGAGATGGGCATGGCACGCTGCTCATGCTAAAACCGCTCATCTCATTCGTCTGTGTGTGAGATGGGCATGGCACGCTGCTCATGCTAAAACCGCTCATCTCATTCGTCTGTATGTGAGATGGGCGCGGCTTGCTGCTCATGCTAAAACCGCTCGACTCATTTATAGAGTCCAGGACTTAATTGCCTGAAAATTTCACCCCGAATTTTGTGGTGAAACTTTGCCCACCTTTACAAAATTACACATCACCAACGACCAATTAATTGGTTTTTAGCCAACATTAACAATCAGGTGAAAGTTATTGCTTGTATACAGAGGGGATAAGTGCACTGAGACAAGAATAAGTCAGTAAGCAAACCTGCAACAAAGAATGAAGTGAAAACCCAGTCTGACCCTGATTTACACCAGAAGCGCGTTTGGTCCGCCCCCGGCCGACTGCACGCTGGCTCCGACTTCGCCGTCCGTCAGCTCCCACCGCTTGCGCACTGCCTGCGAACGGGTGCGCAGCAGGGCGGACGACAAGAGACGCGAGGCTGGCTAAACCACGCGGTAATTACAAAATAAAGTGCGATCGCCAGAGATGAAACCGCACATTTAACACAGCTAAAAACAGGCAACAGGCTTGTCTTCTCCATCAAAGAAGTTGACAACGGTTTATTTGTTAGGAAAAAACTTTGTCGATTCAGTTAAAATATTTCATTATGTTTGTTGCTGTCCGAGCCTACTATATGACCTGGCTTCAACACGGGGTGTTTTTAATGTTGCATTTGAGTCCCGGTTGACTTGCTCTATGCGGATTATAGAAAGTGGAGTCGTAATTCTGTGGTTTTCCACCTAAATTCTGTTGGGCCGTTGTTTTCAAACCTGGCTCCGCCCATTACTACATTTTGTTGAAGTAGTGAGGTGAAATCATTGGTGAAATACGGACGAGAGAGTATTTTAAACAGGATGTATTCACCCAGCTTCCTGTCGAAGTGCTGCACTGTGCTCCGCAGCCCGGCAAAAATAGAACCATTGCGTATCGGTTGCGAAGGGCTGCGCACTGCAGGAGCGGGACGGAGGCGACACGCAGTGCGGCGGATCCAGTGTAAATGCACTAATTGACTAAAGCGGAAATGTATTTGCTCTGACGGTGTGGCGGAGCGGAGACGGACCAGAGACGGACCGAATGCGCACCTGGTGTAAATCCAGGGCGAGTCTGACAAATATTTCATGGAGCATAAGCCATATGTGAGGCAATGATGACACATTCCTTTGTTTTCTTAGAGGTAAACTGAGCAAAGTCTCTTATTTGGATAGAAACTGCAAAGAGTATAAGTGAGGAACAACATATTTATTAACCCCTAGAGTGCGGGGGGAAAAAAAACGTAAAACACAAATAACACAAGATAATTCATTATATTGTTATTGAAAACGTAACGTGTGGGAACTTATTTGAAAGAGCTCCCCTGTGGGACCACTTTTAAACAAGTCACCACATGATATGTTTTCAACAGCTTTGATTTTGGTGTCTTATATCATTAAGAAACAATAGCTGCATTTAGCGCTCTAAGGATAAATAACTGCACCATAACCAGAGGGTCTTGTAAACATTAAGAACACAGCTACTTGTTTCTTTTATCCAGGAATTCTGCAGCTTTTCTAAACACTAGAGCCACCAGAAGTAAGATTTCCCTACATGCCACCCAGAAATTGAATAGATAATTGACATGACATCTTCCACAGAATATCATCTCCATCTATGCTTGTGAGTGTGGCTGAAAGAGTGAAACAGCTTACATAAGTTTATAGTCTATTCTTATAGTATATTTTTCTTATAGTATTCTTATAGTATAGTATAGTCTCTTACACATTTATAGTCTATTAACCCTTAGAGCGCGGAAGTAAATTTTCAAAAATTATAAATTATCTTGCGCTGTTGAAAACCTGTCAAGTTGTGACTTGGATCAAACAAGTTGCCGCATGATAGGTTATCAACAGCTTTGAATTTGATATCTTACATCACTGAGCAACACTATTTGTATTTAGCGCTCCGAGGGTTAAATCTGAATTCTTAATACTGTTGCAGGCGAGAACCGAGCACTCACTGATTGCAGCAAAGTTTTTCTCGAATGGTGGAGAAGTCCATCGGTTTCTTGATGACCTTTTTGTAGCCGGGGACAGATTTGAGGTTGACGGGCGAGAGGAAGGGCCAGGCATCCTCATGGCCTTCCAGCTCGGACAGCAGTATGCTGACGGGCACGAGGAACATTCACAATCAAAGGTCAACAATTGTGCACATTAAACCTCAGAGCACCAAATGCACCTACTGTTGCTCAATGATGAAAGATATCAAAATCAAAGCTGTTGATTGAAAACCTATCATGTGCTTGTTTAAAGGAGCTCCCACAGGGGAGCACTTTTTAACCAGTCGCCCCATGAGAGGTTTTCAACAGCACAAAATAACTACATTTATATATATTTTAAATTATATTTCAGCGCTCTAAGGTTTAAATCACGAACAACAAGCATGCATCCAGAAGAGGTTTGCTTTCAGAAAAAAAATATGGTAGTTAAATATCACAACAATAAACCTGCACGCCAGCTTATAATAAAAAAAAAAACCCATACAACAGACTACCGTGGTCTGAATGCAATTCCGAGCAAAATTGTGTTGAGCTAGAATATAAGCTATGTCTGCTAGACATGACTGCCTATCAAGTAATCTACTTGGTACTAAATGTTGATAGTGGTCATCATAGAGGGAAAAATAATAATAAAATAACATGAAGAACAGTCGACCAAAGCATTAACTCAACAGCTGAAGACGAGACCAAGGACTGGACTTTTCTGACCCCCCTAGAACACACGTCTAGATTGTGTGCATCATTTTACTCCCGTCATTCAGTCGGGCTTATTTAGCATCGTTGGAAACCTTGACGGGATCTCCGCTAGAATTTAAAATAGGCCTGAAATTCTACAGGTCTGAACAAAGCAGCTGCATTTGACGGACACATACATGAGTCTGTAGGTTTTATGGGGTAAACTGCAACAGCATCTAAATTCAAATGGCCACGTGAAATCTATTCTAGACCTTTTATTTGCTCACTTGTAAAGGCAATGGTGAGGGAATACACACCTGGTCATGCAACAGCTGAGTAGCCAAGTGTCCAATTACTTTCAGCCCTTAAAAGGGTAGGGGGGACATTTAAAAAGTGCAGTAATTGGAACATCATTCAGTTGATTTGGATGCAAATATCCCCAAAATTGAAGCTGAAAGTCCGCACTTTGAGTTCACATCAATAATTTCCTTCGTGAACTCCGATATGCCGGTACATGGCTACAATAACTTTGCTAATGTCCAAATATTTATGAAACTGACGGTATAATGCACCAGGGCTCCCCAGATCACGGTCGAGGGGGGTGCATCGCTGGTTTGCCTTCACCGGGGAGGCAGGTGTGCAGATCAGTCAGTGAGTAGCACCACTTCAGCACTTAATTGTCTGTTCAGTCAGAAAACCAGGACTGGGTTTGAAATAGAGGCCAGATGTGGGGACCCATGCTGCGCTGGTATTTACTTAAACTCTTACACACACACACACACATGCATGCGCGCGCACACACACACACACACACACACACACACACACACACACACACGTGAGTGTGCTTGTACTTGCTACAAAGTGAGAACCAAAAAGCGTTCTATTCCTACAGAGTGGGGACATTTTTGGGAAGTGAGGACATTTTGGCCGGTCCTCACAACTACAAAGGCTAATTGTGACTTATTGGTTAAGGTTAGGGTAAGAGTTTGGGTTAGGCATACATTGCTTATTGTTAAGATTAGCGAAAGGCTGAAGAGACACAGGAAGAATGAATGGAAGTCAATATAATGTCCTCACAGTTATAAGTACAAGGATGTGTGTGTGTGTGTGTGTGTGTGTGTGTGTGCGTGTGTGTGCGTGTGTGTGTGCGCGTACACACACACACACACACACACACACACTCACACGCAGGCAGGTTCTTCTATCCCCCTGGGGACTAAAAAATTATTTTTGCTCCAAAATCCTATTATTATCCCCCTAACCCTTACCCCAATCTTAAAGCTAACCCTAATCCTAACCCAAACACCCCCCAAAACAGCCAAACCTTTAAACTTAATTTATGGTCTCACCTTAATGTAGAGCCTAATTTTAATAGCAAACCTTAAAACTAGACCTAAACCAAACCATAATTCCAATAGCAACCCAAGACCTAAACCTAGCCCTAAGCCCAGAATTAAGATTTGTACCCATGGGGACCCAAAAAAAGGTCCCCACAACACATGGTTTCTCAGACTTTACTATCTTTGTGAGGTATTTTGGTCCCCAGCACGATATAAACACACACACACACGCTGTATTACAGTAGTATAGGACAGCCCTCCACACCTGCAGCTCACCTGCACAACGTCAGGTCCTTCTCGTTGTCTCTGGGGGGCGGGATCTCCTCCCCTCTCTTCTTCTTCTCCTCTTTTGCTCCCTTCCTCGGGGAGCTGCTTGTGCTTCCTGCATCGTCCCCCACAGCCTCTCCCCCTGGGGACGGCTTCTTGCTTCGCTTCGGGTCGGCGACCTTCTGTCCGCTCCCCCCCACACCCCCACTGCAGCCCCCTCCCCCGCTGCCCTCGTCCAATCCTCCGGCTCTGATCTGCTGCTTCTTATTTTTAGGGGACTGACCGCTTGCCTGAATACCACAGAGGAAGAAAAGCCACTCTGAATTCACCTGCACATGGACACAAGATGCCCAGTAATCAGGAGGAGTGACATCTGAGCACCAACAGGAGGCGCCTCTCCTGCGAAAGGAGTGTCAATTCAACCCTCAGAACAAGTATTTGAGCTGCAATGACTTTCACCGGAGCTAAAAAATGATTCATTATGACCTTCAACTTCATCCTACTCCTAAAATCAAATAATTTCACAATTCTTGCATAGTACAAGCTGACATCATGAAAGCCAGTTTCTACTTCAATCTTTCTGAAAAAAGTAAAGCCAAAACACCTTTGTTCAGCAGCTTTCACTTCGTACTGAATTTATATTCTCTTCACTGCAGCAGTGTTTTAAATGCAGTTATTTCTAAATTTTGGATGAAAATTAAAAAAGACGAGGGCCTCAGCATATATGAGAACTCTACGTGAAACAGTATTTGAAAACAGGGAGAGCAGAGACTGAAGACCGAAGTTACCTTGGAGATGCAGGCTGGACAGAACCAGTCCCCGTCGGGAATAGCAGTTATTTTGGGTCTGTGGCAGTAGGTGTGACAGCCTTTGTCACAACCGTCACACAGCAAGAGCAGCTCCTCATTATCGCCTTTCCGGCAAATCTGGCAGTACTGCAAACACAAGAGAGTCTTTCTCACCCCGGTGTACTGCAAACACACCAGAGTCTTTCTGACCCCAGTGTACTGCAAACACACCAGAGTCTTTCTGACCCCAGTGTACTGCAAACACAAGAGAGTCTTTCTCACCCCGGTGTACTGCAAACACACCAGAGTCTTTCTGACCCCAGTGTACTGCAAACACACCAGAGTCTTTCTGACCCCAGTGTACTGCAAACACAAGAGAGTCTTTCTGACCCCAGTGTACTGCAAACACACCAGAGTCTTTCTGACCCCAGTGTACTGCAAACACAAGAGAGTCTTTCTGACCCCGGTGTACTGCAAACACACCAGAGTCTTTCTGACCCCGGTGTACTGCAAAACACACCAGAGTCTTTCTGACCCCGGTGTACTGCAAACACACCAGAGTCTTTCTGACCCCAGTGTACTGCAAACACACCAGAGTCTTTCTGACCCCAGTGTACTGCAAACACACGAGAGCCTTTCTGACCCCAGTGTACTGCAAACACACCAGAGTCTTTCTGACCCCAGTGTACTGCAAACACAAGAGAGCCTTTCTGACCCCAGTGTACTGCAAACACACCAGAGTCCTTCTGACCCCAGTGTACTGCAAACACAAGAGAGTCTTTCTCACCCCGGTGTACTGCAAACACACCAGAGTCCTTCTGACCCCAGTGTACTGCAAACACACCAGAGTCTTTCTGACCCCAGTGTACTGCAAACACAAGAGAGCCTTTCTGACCCCAGTGTACTGCAAACACACCAGAGTCTTTCTGACCCCGGTGTACTGCAAACACACCAGAGTCTTTCTGACCCCGGTGTACTGCAAACACACCAGAGTCTTTCTGACCCCGGTGTACTGCAAACACACCAGAGTCTTTCTGACCCCGGTGTACTGCAAACACACCAGAGTCTTTCTGACCCCGGTGTACTGCAAACACACCAGAGTCTTTCTGACCCCGGTGTACTGCAAACACACCAGAGTCTTTCTGACCCCAGTGTACTGCAAACACACCAGAGTCTTTCTGACCCCGGTGTACTGCAAACACACCAGAGTCTTTCTGACCCCAGTGTACTGCAAACACACCAGAGTCTTTCTGACCCCAGCGTACTGCAAACACAAGAGAGCCTTTCTGACCCCAGTGTACTGCAAACACACCAGAGTCTTTCTGACCCCAGTGTACTGCAAAACACACGAGAGCCTTTCTGACCCCGGTGTACTGCAAAACACACCAGAGTCTTTCTGACCCCGGTGTACTGCAAACACACCAGAGTCTTTCTGACCCCAGCGTACTGCAAACACACCAGAGTCTTTCTGACCCCAGTGTACTGCAAACACACCAGAGTCTTTCTGACCCTGGTGTACTGCAAACACACCAGAGTCTTTCTGACCCCAGTGTACTGCAAAACACACCAGAGTCTTTCTGACCCCAGTGTACTGCAAACACAACAGAGTCTTTCTGACCCCGGTGTACTGCAAACACAACAGAGTCTTTCTGACCCCAGTGTACTGCAAACACAACAGAGTCTTTCTGACCCCGGTGTACTGCAAACACACCAGAGTCTTTCTGACCCCGGTGTACTGCAAAACACACCAGAGTCTTTCTGACCCTGGTGTACTGCAAACACACCAGAGTCTTTCTTCCTCGGTGTACTGCAAACACACCAGAGTCTTTCTGACCCCAGTGTACTGCAAACACACCAGAGTCTTTCTGACCCCAGTGTACTGCAAACACACCAGAGTCTTTCTGACCCCAGTGTACTGCAAACACACCAGAGTCTTTCTGACCCCGGTGTACTGCAAAACACACCAGAGTCTTTCTGACCCCAGTGTACTGCAAACACAACAGAGTCTTTCTGACCCCGGTGTACTGCAAACACACCAGAGTCTTTCTGACCCTGGTGTACTGCAAACACACCAGAGTCTTTCTGACCCCAGTGTACTGCAAACACACCAGAGTCTTTCTGACCCCGGTGTACTGCAAACACACCAGAGTCTTTCTGACCCCGGTGTACTGCAAACACACCAGAGTCTTTCTGACCCCGGTGTACTGCAAACACACCAGAGTCTTTCTGACCCCGGTGTACTGCAAACACAAGAGAGTCTTTCTGACCCCAGTGTACTGCAAACACAAGAGAGTCTTTCTCACCCCGGTGTACTGCAAACACACCAGAGTCTTTCTGACCCCAGTGTACTGCAAACACACCAGAGTCTTTCTGACCCCGGTGCTCAGGTGGACAGCATTTCCTGACTTTCCTTCCGACTGCAGCACACTTTCCCCCTGAATGTCATGGCAAACCTTTCTCAAAAACTGGAAATGCAGTGATATTAGTGGGCACAGTCAAAAATAGGCCTTAGTAATATTTCATACGTTTACTGTAATGCATTTTAAGTATATTCATGCTGGCTTTTGATGACATTTGTTCATGTACAGGTAACCAGTAACCTGGCTGGTGTTTTTGCTTTGCGCCACACATACCGCTCTGTATTATGGCCAAAAAATGTTTTTGTAGGTATCAAACTACTTGAGAGTTTATCGCATTTTCTTGTGACTTGATATCTTGTTAAAGGCTTTGTTGATCAAAGGGGGAAGAATTCAAATTTAAATAATTTCAAATTAAGAATCAATGCAAAATTCAATGCAAATAAAAGTCATTGAGTGCTTTATACTTGAGGCAGTTTATGTTTACATCTGGTCATTGTGCAGGACACAGAAGGAATTTGATTTTAAAACACAATGTTCCTTAATGTTTTCAGCAATAAATATGGAGGTTCCATACTGCTGGAGTACGAGGACATCACAGTGGAACTTGGTAGCTTTAGCTAGCGGCGAAGGAAAGGTTTGTGTCGACAACAGTGGACCCTATACTATACGGTACCTCTATCATATGCAACGGCTGGCAACAGATTTTGGGGACCGAATACCTTCTTTAGCTTTCTCCAAACACTATAAACCTACCCAGCAGTATAAAGAAAGAATAAGAGATGACTCATGAGACCATATGACGTTTCTTCATTGCTCAGGGATTGAGCGTTGTTCCCACACCTTTCCTGTGCCATTTCATTATGTCTTGTGCCAGGGGAAGGAAATGAACGCTGATGAAGACAAAGTTTATCTCACCACTTTCATGATGGACCTCTCCCAGGCGATAGACCTCTGCAGCTGTTGGATGCACAGGCCGAGCTGGGCGGCGCTGCGAACTTCGGCTAGCGCCTTTCGCCACGTCTTCATCCCGGGGGCCACTTCCTCTTCCTCTCTGTTTGGGGTCAGCAAGGGCACAGGACGGGTCAGAATGAACCCATTTTACGTCACAGGACTAACAGTAAACGATCGCCCTGCGGCACGTTCTCAAAAGCATAGTCGCTAGCTATGTAAGCAACATAACATAACATAACATAACAACGCGAGAACAGGCCGTTCGGCCCAGCTAGGTTCGCCAGTAAACTTGCATACTCCCCGCTAGCTACATGGCTCTGGTTTAAACAATATGAGTTGCCAAGTACTTAAGGGACTAAGCTTTTGAGAAACGTACCCAAGACTGTTACAGCAGAACGGTAAGCAACAACAGTGTGGAAAACAGGGCGAGGAACAGCTGCCCCACAGATCGGCGACATGCCCAGTGCATTCAGGAGGGAGGGCAGTGGGAACGAGGGTCCAGGGGGGCGAGCACAGGGAGAACTCACAAATAACACAGAAGCCAGCGCCACGCGACCATGCAGGTGACCATCAGACAAATCCAAGAAATACGTAACGACATAACGACATAGTGCTCGAGTCAAACATGGAGGACTCAAACAGGGAGGAGTGTGGCAGTCCGTAGGGGAGGAGGCTAACAGGCAAGACGGTGAAATAGGCTCCAGTCAGCGAAGAAAAGCAGAGAAGAAGAGGGCTGGAGTGCATCTGGATGACCTACCCATCCCCACCATGACTACTGGATGGTGCTGAGGCCGGTGCAGTGACTGTACCCACATTATCCACTTTGACCTGAATGGTGGTGCTTAAGGGGCTCTTCAGATACCTTCTCTCGATGTTCCTCTCCAACTCAGCCAGCCTGGTTACAGCTATATCTAGGGGGTTGTTGACACGCCGTACAATGCTGCTGTCCCCAGTGTCCTCCTGTCTTGGGCCGGCAGCTTTGTCTCCGGCAGGACAGGGCTTGGTGACGCGCTTGTGCTCGTGGTACAGAAGATCCTCCCTCTCGGACTGGGGCTCAGGGTAGATCCACCCCTGCGGAGGGAACGCAGTGTAAAACATCAGCGCAAATCGATTCAGTCAATTTCACTGTGAATCATCTTTGTGTTCTTTTCAGGGTTGGTTTGTCCAAATACAAACTAAAACTACTGTTCCACTTGCCCAGAGTCCCACTTCTCTATCCATCTCCACAGTTTTGCAGAGATGTATCAGGTATTGAAGATATCTACTCTGCAGCCCATAATGCACTTAAATGGTGCAAATATCTGTGATGCCCAAAGCATTTAACATTTGAAAAAATCAGCAGCGTTTCATCATTGTTCAAGATCTCAAGAGCCATATTTTAAAATAACACAGAGAGGACTAATTACAATATATATCCACAGTCAAGTCCAAAAATATAAGGAGATTTTTTTTTTTTTTTTAATTTTGCTATCACAGCATACTTGAATTGAAATTAAATAATGAATGAATACTCAATGCAGACTTGCGGCTTTAACTTGAATATATTTACGTCCACATCGTGAGAGAGTCTAGATTTAAGAGAGGTCTAGATTTAAAGTGTACCATCATGGTTTGAATCCGTTACATAAAACAATGATGAATCAACAAAAAACAAACAGTTGGAATTGAAAAAGATTAAGTCAAAAATCTAAAATGCCCTAAAGAAAAAATGAGGTGAGCTTCAGATTATTTTGCATGTTATTCCAGGTTGCAAATGCCCAATAACAAAAACAGTTTTTTCCAAGCTCAGTAAAAAACAACAAGCACCTGCGATGTGATCCAGTCACAAGAGCTTGTTTCATAAGGGAACTCGTTAACAGACAGCAATTAAATCATTTAGGAGGTAAGTGAGGGCCTCGTGAACACATACAGCCCACAGTCAATCAAAGAGATGAAGGGCTGCAGAACGTTAGCATGCAGCTCACAATGACGAGCATATTTATCATCCTCGGACATAAATCTCATATACAATAAACAGCAGAGTCCCAGCTGAAGCAGGGATGTATGGAATGTCACTATATTCCGAGACCGAAGGGACCGTTGCTTCAACCATCTTTCTACAACGCAGAAGGAAAAACTGCAATTCCCATGGAAGAAACATTTTTTAAATTAATTCGCTCACTAGATCAGACACAATATTGATAAATTACCTTCTCATCGATCCAAATTCCAAGATATTTGTTCTTTGTCACACTTTCAATAATTGTACCATTTTTAGTACAGATAATAAGATAATAATAAACATTTTTGGCTCTGCAGAAAAACCTGTATTAAGTTCATCTGCATTACGAACTAATTTATAGTTATTGACTGCAACTTGTGAATCAGTGAAACAGCGCTGAAGGGATTTAATTGCAGAAAGCACAATATCCACATTACAGTACCTAACTGAATCATCAGCAAAAAGATACACATCACATCCAGTTACTAAAGAAACAATATTATCCATATAAAAAGTGACTACAGCAGGGCCCAGAATTGAGCCTTGTGGGACACCTTTTCGTATTGTGTCCAAAATCAGATTTAACGTTTTGAGTTGCAACGCACCGCTACCTGTCTGAAACCACTCATATTCATCAATTTCATCACATTTGATACTATGCCACCTTTTTAAAGCAATGGATGATCATCGACATTGAATGCCTTTAAAAGATCAATAAAAAGACCTCAACAGTGTTTCTTTCCATCCACCACAGTCCGTCCATCTCTCTGTCCGTATGTCTCTCCGTCCGCCCGCCCATCACATTTTGTTTTCGTGCCAAATTTCAGCCATCCCATTCTTCCTTGGGCCAGAATTCCATAAACATTGAATATTACACGACACAAATAAATATATGTGGCTACATCCTCTTGTGCAGCTCTGCCCTTTCATACTGTCTTCCATCCCCCGGCCCATCCGCCCATCCGCCCATCCTCCGGCCCATCCGCCCATCCCCCGGCCCATCCGCCCATCCTCCGGCCCATCCGCCCATCCGCCCATCCTCCGGCCCATCCGCCCATCTCTACAGCCCGTTCTGTTTCCAGGCCAGACATCAGCCGACCCGCTGCAGGGGATCTGAGTATCTTATGTTTGCCCTTGATATTTCAGTCCTACATTTATGTATATAATTGCTTCAACTCTTTGCAATCACACACAGTTTCTTCAGAAAATGCGAAGATAATTTAAATTTAATTCCAGTTCCAAGTTTCTTTCTAACTGGAAAAAACATTTATGAAATTGTTGAGGTACATTGATGCTGAAATTATAATTTATATATAAATGCTGAGTTTCAAAATTTAAAACAAAAAGGAACTATAAGTCCCATCTCTGTATTCCTGTATTATTTAATGTTTGCATAATGCTGCCGCAGGCACTCTGAAAGTTTTGCAAAATAAAAAGCAGTAGCAGTGCCGTATAAGGGAATCAGGTTGAAGGCTAAGTTTTCTTTCTTTAAGGGAGAAGAATATTTGCACAATGTTTGGCTGAGTGAGCGTTTTAAGGCTCTGATATCAATACTGGAGATGACAACCTGGTATCTTACTATCCCAATTTTTAAGAACAATTTTTCTCGAATCTAGCCTACCTTTACCAGGGAGTCCGGCGAGAAGCTTCTGTGGTCTAAAAGTAACTCTGACCATTCAGTTAATTACCTATAAAAGTAAGATAACTGCTGCCATATTAGGATTTGAGGATCCCTTTGGAAGCAAAAGTCAGGCAGGCAGACGCCACCCAACATGGGATTTAAACCTGCGACTTTGCCGCCGTAACCTCTGTACTGTACCTTCACCTGCAGGCTGGCGGAGGTCACTTTCCTCTCCAGCTCCTCCACCTGCTGCAGGATGCCGATGTCCACCTCCATGGCCTGCTCCTCCGCGCACCAGCGCTGCACCATCTCATCCGTCACCTGGTTCACCTCCAGCTCCGCCGCGTCGATGGAGGAGACTGGGAGAGAGCACAGGGCAATCGAATCTCCGCCATGCAGAAGCACTCCTCTCCACCTCCGCTCAACTACAGCACTGCGGCGCGTTCAGAAACGCACGTTCAACAGCCCCCTGGAGCACTTCGCCCAATTAATGCATAATTGGCTTGAGTGCGGCCCCAGGAGCGAGGGCACTGGTCAGCAGGAATCGTTCCTCATCATTCAATAGCAACTCCCCAAGACAATCTGCAATATGCCTACTCAAGCTGCAAGGAATGCAAAATATCTGCATAGCTCAGTTCCACACATGAAAGATGCTAAGATTCATAAATATGACATTTTTATTACTCTTCTGGACAATCATATGACGAGACAGCTGCGTCTCAGATATTGCAGTCGGGTACGTATCCCTCGCCAGAGATTGAGAGCTGGTGTTATGGTGCTAATCATGCGAATCCACTGCAATCTGTTCAAACCATCTTTGGACAAGAATATATTCAGCAGGGATATGGCTGTAGCCGTCACACCTCATCACTCATCAGAGCCCCCCCCGCGCTCAGGTGGAGCCGCATCATAGACCTCTGGAATGGCTGCCAGGTTGCACTTGCACACAACAGGACAAAATTAAAACACTATTTTTACTCTCAGTGCAGTTCGTCATTATTTGGGCGGAGGCAATGCATTAAAATGGCTGCAATTCCTACTGAGGTCACATGACCCAATTAAAGAAGTATGCACGCGTGTGCCTGTCTATATTCTCCAGTAACTTACATAATCAATTCTTAAAATGATAAATCGGCAATCTTTTTGGACCTTGGGGGTAAAAATTATATATTCACAAAAATATGAAATGATGGATACCTTTCCCTAAATGGGTTTTCACACCAATAGATAATTCTTTCCCAGAAGCTGGATTTAAATCAGGCGTGAATCTTTCATCCCTAGGTGACATCAGGTTGTACACGAGCAATCCACATTATTTCATTAAATAGCTCACCCAATCACAGAGCGAATGTAAATCACATCCTCCCCCTGAAACCGCCATTACGGCCACACCCATTAACCTCCACTGCAGGTGTCTTATGCAGTTTGCTTCCCTCACACAACATCATCTGTGCCCTCCAGCCGGGTTTTGTGTTCAACCAGCCACAGGCACATACTGTAGTAGAAGGGAAGCGAAACACATGAGGCGTCTACAGCGGATGTTGACCCACACCAGCATGCTGAAAATGTTCAAAAGGTGGAATTTCTCAAGGTTTTTTCTGTGTTTAAGTTTTGCAAACACAAGCTTTTTAGCTGCAGAGCAGCGCACTTCGGTTGATGCTTTAGTAGTTAGATGTTTGACGCTGCCTTGGTGAAGTCACTTGATTTCCTCCATGTTCTCATCCGATCGGCTTTTTATCCTCGAGAACTTTTCTAATAAACAGAAGTATCCCGTACGGCACACAAAAAGTTTGCTTGAGGAGTATACAGCAGTTTTTATGGAAAGAACATGAGTTACAGTTGAAGGAACATCGAGTTGCTTTTTCCATATACGCTCATTTTCTTTCTTCGATCCGATTCTTATTTTGCATGCAAAACAATTTATGAACAACTTTTTTCGGGGTTTCTGTACCTGTAATTTTTGTCAATAATATTTGACAGGGAAACCCAAAAGGACCATCATGTAACAAGCATTCTGATTGGCTAATTTCGAACAATGCCATTACGCCACGGAACACAAAACCGGGCTTGAGTGTACAGCCGTTGTTGCATAAGGGAGGCAAACCACATTCGACATCTGCAACGGAGGCTACACGCCCATACAGTCTACGAGAAAGCTCTGATGAGTTAGTTCAGCTATTTTGGTAACATCATTAATCATATGTATGGTAACTTTTTTCCATTCAAACTGTGGTCGATGCTTCAGAACAAAGTCAATTTTGCATTTTGATAACAATTTTAAAAATTGAGATTTTGAGGACATGACGGTAAATGATCAGCGCCTCGTTATGTTACCGCAGCTAAATTTGTTTGAGCTGATCCTCACCATTACTTGCAAGACGTCAGTCAGGGCACTTTTGTGAATAAACGGACTCAAAGTCACTGCGCCAGACAGCTGTGCACCGCTCAAACCTGGCTTGACGATAACGCAGAGATCTCAGAGGGACCCACCATCTCTGTTCCTGGAGCAGGCCTGAATGATGCACTCCAGGTGCTTCTGGATCTGTTTCTGGAGAGTTCTCTCCCGCAGGCCGCGGGAGTGCAGGGCCTTCACCAGCGAGCGAAGCTCCTCTGTGTCCGCCACCTTCCACCAGCCCGAGAGCAACTCTGCAGTCACACGGGAGCCCAAAACTAACTCTCAAAGACTTGTGACATGTTTTACTGGATGGCCCCGGCTCTTGGGTGTTAGAAAAAGTCATCATTGGCTAGCTACCTCTGGATCATAGAAATTAGTTAATTTCGCTACTAAGACAGTGATTCAGTGAAAAGAGTCAATTTAGCTGGGTAGTTTGCTGGCAAGTTCAGTGAGGCATATGTTAACTGGCTTATTTACAGTATACACCGTTTAATTGGCTTCTCCACAGGCCAACATCATCCAAATGTTGAAACAGCTGCCAGCTAGCAACATAATTTGACAACATGCTAGGTTATGTTAACTACGTAGAGCATGCAGTACAGTGACTAATTAGCGAGTGATGTCATCAGCCAGTCTTGAAAGCTATGCACTTGCAGCTTTCTAATTCAAATTCCTTGGGAACAACCAGGTGGATCATGGATGTTGTAGTTTTAAGACTAATAAGGGGTGTTAGCATGTCAGAAAAAATACAAAACTGTTAATTATTTTTGACTACAGTCTAGAAAAACAGCATATGTAGTTACTCGGAAATATGATGCAAAATCAATAAATCAATGGAGGCTTAAAAAAAATGGGAAGTACATCAAAAAGAAATTCGAAAAAGACTGTAGGTGAGATGAATGGGATGAAAATGTGAGCGGCTCCCTTACCCTCTGGGATTGGCTGAGGGGCGGGAGAATCGGGCGGTTTGGTGACTTCCGCAGCAGGGGAGGCGGCAGAGGGGAGCTTCTCACTGGGGGGTCCGGGGGATTCACTCTTACTGGTGGAGATGCTGGGGGCCAGGAAGGGGTTCCCATTGCCATCGGTTTGGGGGTGTCCCACACCTATTAAAGGGGGCAGGGCGCCCCCAGGGAAGGACAGGTTCGGACTCATCATTCCGGCCGGCCAGCGGCAGAATGGGAGCCCCAGGATGTGAACGCCAGACGTCACCTGCAGGAACGTGAACAACAAGCAGATCAGCACTGTAATGCAACACGGCGCATGTCTGCAGACCAGCACTGTAATGCAACACGGCGCATGTCTGCAGCCCAGCACTGTAATGCATCGCGGTGCATGTCTGCAGCCCAGCACTGTAATGCAACACGGCGCATGTCTGCAGCCCAGCACTGTAATGCAACACGGCGCATGTCTGCAGCCCCAGCACTGTAATTCAACACGGCGCATGTCTGCAGCCCAGCACTGTAATGCAACACGGCGCATGTCTGCAGCCCAGCACTGTAATTCAACACGGCGCATGTCTGCAGCCCAGCACTGTAATGCAACACGGCGCATGTCTGCAGCCCAGCACTGTAATTCAACACGGCGCATGTCTGCAGCCCAGCACTGTAATGCAACACGGCACATGACTGCAGCCCAGCACTGTAATGCAACACGGCGCATGTCTGCAGCCCAGCACTGTAATGCAACACGGCGCATGTCTGCAGCCCAGCACTGTAATGCATCGCGGCGCATGTCTGCAGCCCAGCACTGTAATGCAACACGGCGCATGTCTGCAGCCCAGCACTGTAATGCAACACGGCTTATGTCTGCAGCCCAGCACTGTAATGCAACACGGCGCATGTCTGCAGCCCAGCACTGTAATGCAACACGGCGCATGTCTGCAGCCCAGCACTGTAATGCAACGCGGCGCATGTCTGCAGCCCAGCACTGTAATGCAACGCGGCGCATGTCTGCAGCCCAGCACTGTAATGCATCGCGGCGCATGTCTGCAGCCCAGCACTGTAATGCAACACGGCGCATGTCTGCAGCCCAGCACTGTAATGCAACACGGCGCATGTCTGCAGCCCAGCACTGTAATGCAACACGGCGCATGTCTGCAGCCCAGCACTGTAATGCAACACGGCGCATGTCTGCAGCCCAGCACTGTAATGCAACACGGCGCATGTCTGCAGCCCAGCACTGTAATGCAACACGGCGCATGTCTGCAAACCAGCACTGTAATGCAACACAGCGCATGTCTGCAGCCCAGCACTGTAATGCAACACGGCGCATGTCTGCAGCCCAGCACTGTAATGCAACACGGCGCATGTCTGCAGCCCAGCACTGTAATGCAACACGGCGCATGTCTGCAGCCCAGCACTGTAATTCAACACGGCGCATGTCTGCAGCCCAGCACTGTAATGCAACACGGCGCATGACTGCAGCCCAGCACTGTAATGCAACACGGCGCATGTCTGCAGCCCAGCACTGTAATGCAACACGGCGCATGTCTGCAGCCCAGCACTGTAATGCATCGCGGCGCATGTCTGCAGCCCAGCACTGTAATGCAACACGGCGCATGTCTGCAGCCCAGCACTGTAATGCAACACGGCTTATGTCTGCAGCCCAGCACTGTAATGCAACACGGCGCATGTCTGCAGCCCAGCACTGTAATGCAACACGGCGCATGTCTGCAGCCCAGCACTGTAATGCAACACGGCGCATGTCTGCAGCCCAGCACTGTAATGCAACGCGGCGCATGTCTGCAGCCCAGCACTGTAATGCAACACGGCGCATGTCTGCAGCCCAGCACTGTAATGCAACACGGCGCATGTCTGCAGCCCAGCACTGTAATGCAACACGGCGCATGTCTGCAGCCCAGCACTGTAATGCAACACGGCGCATGTCTGCAAACCAGCACTGTAATGCAACACGGCGCATGTCTGCAGCCCAGCACTGTAATGCAACACGGCGCATGTCTGCAGCCCAGCACTGTAATGCAACACGGCGCATGTCTGCAGCCCAGCACTGTAATTCAACACGGCGCATGTCTGCAGCCCAGCACTGTAATGCAACACGGCACATGACTGCAGCCCAGCACTGTAATGCAACACGGCGCATGTCTGCAGCCCAGCACTGTAATGCAACACGGCGCATGTCTGCAGCCCAGCACTGTAATGCATCGCGGCGCATGTCTGCAGCCCAGCACTGTAATGCAACACGGCGCATGTCTGCAGCCCAGCACTGTAATGCAACACGGCTTATGTCTGCAGCCCAGCACTGTAATGCAACACGGCGCATGTCTGCAGCCCAGCACTGTAATGCAACACGGCGCATGTCTGCAGCCCAGCACTGTAATGCAACACGGCGCATGTCTGCAGCCCAGCACTGTAATGCAACGCGGCGCATGTCTGCAGCCCAGCACTGTAATGCAACGCGGCGCATGTCTGCAGTCCAGCACTGTAATGCATCGCGGCGCATGTCTGCAGCCCAGCACTGTAATGCAACACGGCGCATGTCTGCAGCCCAGCACTGTAATGCAACACGGCGCATGTCTGCAGCCCAGCACTGTAATGCAACACGGCGCATGTCTGCAGCCCAGCACTGTAATGCAACACGGCGCATGTCTGCAGCCCAGCACTGTAATGCAACACGGCGCATGTCTGCAGCCCAGCACTGTAATGCAACACGGCGCATGTCTGCAGCCCAGCACTGTAATGCAACACGGCGCATGTCTGCAGCCCAGCACTGTAATGCAACACGGCGCATGTCTGCAGCCCAGCACTGTAATGCAACACGGCGCATGTCTGCAGCCCAGCACTGTAATGCAACACGGCGCATGTCTGCAGCCCAGCACTGTAATGCAACACGGCGCATGTCTGCAGCCCAGCACTGTAATGCAACACGGCGCATGTCTGCAGCCCAGCACTGTAATGCAACGCGGCGCATGTCTGCAGCCCAGCACTGTAATGCAACATGGCGCATGTCTGCAGACCAGCACTGTAATGCAACACGGCGCATGTCTGCAGCCCAGCACTGTAATGCAACACGGCGCATGTCTGCAGCCCAGCACTGTAATGCAACACGGCGCATGTCTGCAGACCAGCACTGTAATGCAACACGGCGCATGTCTGCAGACCAGCACGGGTCTGTGGCAAAACGGCCCCCCTGTAGCCCCCGCTGTCACCCAGACGGGCGTCACACACTAGATGTGCTCAACTTCCCCACACTGACACGGACACTGGGATCCATGCAAATAAAACAGTAAAAAAGTAAAACTGTCATTAGAAGCTGAGCCATCGGCCAGCACACTCCTGTTCTTCGCACACTTGCATTGTTTATTATTTATTCTCTGCAGCGTAATCACTTTGGCTTATTCCAACCGAGAAATTTAAAATCATCCTGCTAGTTTGGGAAGGATGTGCTCTGACTTTTATTGCTGATATCTTTCCCCTTTTCTAAGACATTTAATTGCCACCAACTTATTGTACATATTCTAGTCTTTTCATGATAATACTTTCACTCCCAAATGAAAACACTCTTTTCACGAGCACAATCAATCATCCAACAACCACTATCAATTAAATGGCACCTCCTGGTCCTCCAGAGCACAGGAGGAGCCCCTTCTCATCACCACAAACTGTTACTAAACGGGAGAGTCGCTGAGATGTAAAGCAAAGGCATTTGCACAGATAGTGAACACTCACCTGCAGGGCTGACAGTGCAAAGTTATTGACACCCATAGAGTTGTAAGGGCTGGATGAGGTTGAGGTTGCCAGGTGTGCTGGTGATGAGGGAGACTTTGGCCGGGCGGAGCTGGGCTGGGGGGAGGTGGCTCGGGGGGTCAGGCCGGAGGTGAGTGATGAGTCATCGCAGGGCGAGCGAGGGAGCAAGCTGAACCATTGGCCGCTCTTCTCTGTCAGGACGCGGAGGAGCTGGTCGCCCGGCAACAGCGGCTGAGGGCTGCACGCTTTACCAGGGCTGGGATGGGGTGGAGGGGGGTCCAGGGGATCACCCGCACCGGGGTGCACTGGGGGGACCGGGGGGCTGCCGGGGAGGGACGAGGTCCGAGGGTCGGCAGGGACAGGGTAAGACTTTCCCATGGCGACTGTCAGCTCAGCGTTCCCGTTTGGCTTCTGCAGGTATGGTTCTGTCTCCGCAGACATTTTGGCGACCTCCAGGAGCTGGCTGAGTTTGGAGAAGGACCCGGGCTTCTGGAGGAAGAGGTTGCAAGAGTCCTTCTCCTGCATGCTCTCTGGAGTCGCTACGTTCCCTTCCAAATTAGGAGTGAGCCCGACACCAGGATATTTCTCAGGCATCTCTGAAGGCTCCTCTTTCACCTGGACCATCTTGGCAACCCTCCCTCGTTCCCTTTCTTTTTCTGCCTCCTCTGGACCTACGGTGAGACCAACCAGGATAAAATCCACCAAACTGAAGACCTTTGGGCTCATAAGACTGCATTACAGCCACAGGACATGTAGAGTCGTGGGTAACATCAGTCTCAAGCATACGGTACCAACACACAAAGTTTCAAAAGATAAATGCGAAGAGATGTGACACACAGATGAGCTTTACAAAATTTTTACGTGAATATAGCATTATCAAAAATGAAATCCAGAAGGGAATAGGAGGAAAATAAATGATGTATAAACGTCAGAGGAACCATGGAGATATCAGAGGAAGCGAGTCTTCGGTACACTTCAGATCATCAGCATGGTTTCAGTGCTGACTGCCCAAACCAGAAAACATCACGTGTACGAGGGGCCGTAAGAGATGCCAGTCCAGCCTGACGGTACCAGACCTGGGGCCACATCGTGCCTCACCTTCGGAGTTTTCCATCCCCTCCACAAAGACTCCCCCACACTGCGGCAGCACCCAGTAGCGTCGTTTATAGCGGTCAAGCCCGTACGCCATGGAGCGCAGCATGTGAGAGGACTCGAACAGCTTCCGGCGGATCTGGCTCTGTTGCTGTGGCGGAGACACAACGCAGTTACCTCAAGTCTCCTGTCGCCGATCTCAGGATGTAAAACCCTGGAGGTCTGGTCATGTCTTTACTCCAGCCTTAAAATCAACCCGCTGATAGCACAGACTACTTCTTCCGTTAGTCTGAATAACTGCACTAATGAGCAAAGATGACAACGAGAAGGACCTTCACTTTCCGAACCAGGATCTGCCACCACTGCGCCCAACTCCCAAAAACAGGACTGCTCAACCATGTTCTTGGAGATAAACCCTGCAGTGTCTTTCCATATAAACTCGAACTTAACAAACTAGACAAGCAATGATTAACCGGATTTGATCTCTTGGTTTTGCATGAGTGATTTGTGAGAGTTTAAAGGTAAACCTGCTGATGGTAGATCTCAAAATACACGGTTTGGCAGCTCTGTCCCACACGGAGCTCTTTAGCTCTTTAGCGCCTGCTGAGCGCTCACCTTCGACAGCTTGTCAATCCCCCTCTCCAGCTCTTCGACGCTGGCCGACTGGTCCCCCTCATCCTGGAAGAGAAGTCTAGTTAACACAACCCTGGAGGAGAAATACAGCGGCAACCAGCAATGAATAAGATCCCAGTAATTAGACTGTCTGCAAAAGTAAAGAAATCGATGGAGGTTGGTGGCACCCACAGAAATAGGGACCAGCTAATAGGGTCTCATCTCAGAAAATCATTTCAAACTCAATGTTAAATGAGAACAGAGTAATAGTGGGGTCACCAAAGTATCTGTGTCCAAAAGGATGCACACATGCCAAGACAGCACAAGGTCCATAGTGAAAAAAGAGTAGAGGCTATGAAATGAAAAGACAGTTTGGTCGCCCATGACCACATAGGTGCGGCCACTCGAGTGCCCACTTGTTCCCTTGTCACCTAATGTTGAAAATTTCGCAATTTTCAGCATGAAATTGTGCTTCATTCAGTCAATTATGTTGCCATGGCAATCAAAATCAATAGCTGTTGTGACCTCACCATAACATACACCTGCAACAAATATCAAAGGAATCGGTTGGAATTTGTGGCCTGTCGAGTGTCTACAAGGAAATCTCTACTAACTCGGCGGCGGCAGAGACGATGACCATGAATCCATAGCAGCCGCCTGACTTCGCCCGAGGGGCTGCGACACCATTTGCACACTTGAGATGATGTTTTGGTCATCCTAAGATTTAAAAATTAGCAAACTGCCAATAACCAAATGCAAAGTGGTCTGCTCCTACTGAGCATCGCAAAGCAAGAACGTACACAACTGCAGCACAGGCGGACATCCTGACCGACCTCATCCTCACACACGTCCACTTTCTTCCCTCTCTTCGCCTCCTCTTCCTCCTCCTCGTCCTCCTCGCCCTGGTCATCGCTGTCCTCCTCATCATCCTCATCGCTGTCACCAGCTTTTCTCTTGCGCTTGCGGCTGGCGGAGGGCGTGCCCAGCGCCTGGGCATCCTCACCTCTCTTCCCCGTCCTCTTCCCGTGGATGATCCTCAGCCTGGGGGACAGGAGGAGCCCGTCAATCACCTGAGGCCCAGTGTTATGAATGTTCTCGCAATGTTAGGGGAAAGTTCTTTCTGATGCTTTAAAACTGCATCCAGACAGGTGCAGAACTATTGAAGATAGAAGATAATGGAAAAACACATATTATAACTGATAGAAATAATCTAAATATTTAGTTTAAATTCATGGGAAAACTATGTACTTTCATTTAAACCCATTAATTCAAATGATGCTTTTTTTAACCACTTTATGGAAATGACTGTTAAAATCGGCACCCCAAACAATTACTGTAAATTAAATAAAATATTACAAGTCCAATAAGCAGTATCATTTTGCTGGATTAAGCAAATCTTAGTTTAAAAGAATTTATTGTGTCATTTCATGGCGTTCTGTCTCTCTCTGGTATTAGAATGAGGTAAGGAGCGCGCAAAAGCACTTAGAGAGTCAAGAGTCAATTCAGAAGAGACAGATGGCGATCGACCTTCAAAGTCAAGTAATGAGATCTGAAGGACACATCAACCGTTTGACAGATGACTTTGCACCATAAGGGCCATTATAAAAAAGTAATACAAATGGAACAGTGGCAAACCGGCCATAAAAAAGATGAAAGTGTCCTCATAGTCAGCGAGGAAGATGGTCAGGGAGGCATTAAAGAACCAAAGGATCACAGTCCAGCATAGATTGCATTTTGGGCATAACAAGTCCACAAAAAAACAACTATAAGATATCATCTCCACACAAACAAACACTTTGGATGGGTTTCATGACAAAAGCTTCAATGAGAACAATTAATAACACTGGAACAGTGATAAAAATCACTGGAATAATGCCTGGGGGAGTGTGATATGGACAGATAAGATCAAAAACATTTGGCCATTCACATTAATATTTTTATTGGCAAAAAAGGAATACAAACAAGGAGGCCACCTTATATCTACAGTGAAATCTGGATGATTGAGGTCAGTCATTGATGTTTTTGGGCTGTTTTGCGGCCATGTTTTTTCTCAAACCCTGCATCCAGCAGGTGACCTCATTTTCACCCGCCAGCTGAGGCATTGTGCCATCCAGTGCTCATTTGCTCATCCAGCTGACAGGAGCAAAATTACTAGGGAGGCCTCTTACTTTCTGATCCCAGATTCTAAACCTCTGGTAATGAGGCTAGTCAACATAAATAAAATGTTATGTTCCCTTGGGTGTTGCTAATCTCGTGCAGCCTTTATCAATCTTTATACAGGACGCCAATAATTCTGCACAATGCCACACGTGACAGTGACATGCCCTCTGGAGTTCAGGTTTACCACTAGCTGAAATTGCTCTCATTTTCCTGTTTGTACAGCTGTTATCATATAGAGCCCATTGTGGTACGTCATACAAAACCATCAAGAAAAACTGGTTCATACAAGGCATCTATACTTTAGGATAAGCCAACAGATAAATACTAATAAGCTTTTTAATTCAATACATACAGTTCAAAATTAAATGTTAAATGTGATTTTGCTAATATGCATTTCAGTGCTTTTGTGTTGACTCAGTTTCAACAGAAAAAAAGCCACTAAACTTTAGTCATTTCCTGCCTGCAGCAACTGGCAGGTATTTTAGAGCTGAGGAACAAAGTCCCTTCGCATATTATGGAGAAACTTTGCTGTCAGAGACCTGAGGTTAGTTGACTTATTCCCTCCATATATGATGAACTATTTGATGTCTCAAATAAGATTCCACATATCAAATTTTAACATAATTGGATGAACATAGACAATTGGTGGACATTTGAAATTTTTATTTTTTTAATGTAGCCCCTCCAATATTTACCCCAACCACAAGGATGGGACACTCATCGGGTGACTCCATGACGTCATGATCATCAGAGGATACAGAATTAAAAGCTGCATCCCACCCTTACCACAGAATCAATGGCAAAAAAATTATGCCTGGACTTTGTCCTATATTTTTGTTGAACTTTAACTAACTTTCTCCAAAATTAAATGGCTTCCATTCCGGATCATGGCTGATCTATGTGACGGGTTTGGAATGACTGCTGTTGTATTGTAGGCGCTATGTTGCAAACAAAGAAACAAAGAAACACAGGAAAGTAAAAATAATTCCTCCCCCGGATCCTCTGAGACGAGGTAAGGACACAAAAAACAACTAACATGCACTTAATTAGTTATTTCTCATCTTAGAGACGTCCTTTCTGGCACGTTTCTCATTTATTTTAGAATGTTTATTTTCTCTCCACGATCAATAAATACTCTGCAGTACTAAGATCCATAATACATGGGAACACCAGAGAAGTAGCTTCAGTCTTTCAGCTTAAAATGAAAACCTAGGTGGTTTGGGAAGTTTGCATTATGTGTGATGTTCGTTGAACAGTGAACACACTCACTTTCGAAGACTGCCTTCAACAACCCACTTGTCTCTCCGAAGATTGGTCATTTGATCGATGTTCTTGTCAATTTCACTGCAATAAAAAGATCAGGTGCAAAAAAAAAGAGAGATATTCAGCATTATATAAATGTGCAGTTTTTGGTCTCATTGTACTTAAAACACTGCAGGTAGCTAGGTCCTTTAAATCAATTTCATCAGAGTTTATGAAATTAATATTTGACAGTCTGTTAAATGCTAATTGAAAAAGATGCCCAGGGCTGGTTTTATTTCCCAAGCCAAAACCCAGGTAAAGTGCCGAGGTTAGGAGATGAAAGGTCAGCAGGTCAGCTTTACCTGATCACGCTCTTGCTGCAAGCGAGCTCATTCACCAGGAAGGCCAGCACAGAGGCCTTCTGGGTAGGAGTATGGGCCTGAAAGGCCTTGGTCCTCAGGCTCTCCGACAGCTCGGCTAGTTCTGTCTGCCCGCAGTGGGCCTCCATGTAGATCTGCAGAATCTCCGACACATTGTCTCTGTTTATACCCACGTTGGTCAAGTGATCCCCCAGGGCTGTTTTTGTCTAGAAGGTCAACGAGAATGTCACACCACGGGCAAAATTTACACCACGTCTCCCAACACTTTCAGAGGGTGTTGCTCAGCAAACGTGAAGGTTTCACACATTCATAGTTCAGCAAAACCCGGGAGGGGATGATTCTGTTGTCTCTATGGTAACAAGACGGCAAAGTCATAGCCATTTGTTTACATTGGTGCAAACCGTCCAATCACACTGTGCAAACAAAACAAAGCATGACATTTTCAGTGAGAAAATATGACAGATGCTAGACACTAAAAAAAAAAAAAGTGTGAAGCAAGGCTTATTTCTCTTGAACAAAAAAAAGTGTCATACATTGAATTATACAGTAGCCCAGGAAGACCAATTTACAGAACTTTCCCCCTCATTTATATCCATCTGCAGGGCTCTCTAAGGCATCGAACATTCAGGAGAAGGCTGACTTTGAGGGACCCACAGTCTGACCACTAGACCCTCATTTTCTAACAGACCTGCTCAGCAGAGACCACGCCCACCAACCCTGTCTGAGGGCCCTGCTCCAATCCGCACTCTAACTCCACCTCCACCTCCCCGCCCTCCCCTGAAGCACCTCCTTTTTTCCCCTCCAATCCCACTCCATACTCCCGCACTCTTTGTTCAAATTGCCTCCAATGCAATCTAAAGATGCCTAAGGCAACAAAAATAACGTTTCAGCTGACGTTAACCTATACTTGGTCGTGTTTGCAAGTCATTTTACATCAGACTGTGTTTGGAACAAGGTCCACTGCAACGCTGGATTATAAAATTTTATTTATTTTTCGGCCTTTATTTAACTCTGGAAGTTCCATTGAGAAAATGTTTCTCTTCTTCATAGATGTCATGGGGAAAATGGCAGATGCAACAGCTGCCAGAAGCGATGGACGAAGAGAAACAGGCGCCACTCAAGTAACACACTGGCGAACTCCCTCCCCCAAATATTAAGGACAGTCAAGCTGTGGGCTATTTGGAAAAGCCAGGGCAGCAAAGAAGGCCCAGAGCAGTACTCTACTATGTTGATATGAAGCATGAGTCAAGCAGAGATTCAGACAAAATCATTTACTTCCAGTTCTTGAGTCAGTCCCTAGTTTAGACCCGGCTACAGAACCGGCTCACTCTGTTACGGCGCTTCGGTGTGGAGCAGAGGCGACGATCCCGCGTTCGAACCCGAGGCGCGCTGGTGCTGACTGTAATCAGCAGCCTCTGAATGCGGCGCAGAACTGCTGCTGAGCTGCTGAGGGACATGGGAGGGGCACAGCTGCTCTGGGTCAGCGCTGTTCATTGCTGAAGTGCCTCCTGCTGGCCAGCTGGGAGCTGCTCAGTATTATTCTACACAAGCACATGTTCAGGTTTCCTTCGCCCTCGTTCTGAGCTGCAGAGGTTTGGCCCAATGAATGTGCAGATGCAGCAGCTGGCAGGTGTGTTTCTTTAGAGAATCACAAAGCGTCTCGTTCTCCCAAAGCGGGCAGCGAGAGTCGCATCAGAGCGCGCCAGTACAGAGCTCACTGATTGGACATTCCAAATTTGGGTGGGACTGGAGATGCCAAATTTTTAAGTGAACAAAAAAAAAAGAATAAATTATATGCATAAAATAAATCTATGTAATTTAACTGATTGATTTAATAATTAATTGATCAGTTACAACAATTAGTTTGATTCGTAATGGGGGAAAAACAACTAGACATGATATTCTGTAAAATTCAATTAACTGCAGTAACTGCAGTGCTTACATGTAAACTCAGACTTTAGAATGCTTGGGGCAGATTTTTATCCTGTCATCATTATCAGTTTAAAATACGCAAAACTTTTAAGGTCTGGGCCATCTGCCTTAGCCAGTGATCAAAGTCATTTACTTAAAAACCTCAATGGAAACCTTCTTTCAATATTTTGTCAGACAAGACACTAACTCGGATCATTCTCATGACAATATCATCTAAAGCCCATGACAGAAATATTTCAACTAAATTCATTTTTGGAACACTGGCCGATGTAAAAGAAATTAAACTAACATTTCAAGATGAGCACAGAGAAAGTGCTTAACTGACGGACTGAGTTTCACCAAATACTGCAGACGCAGCATTAAAAGGAAGTTTAACCACAGATACCCTCCTGAGTCATAAACCAATTCATTTAGCCCAGCTGTGCAAAAGTTATTACCGCCAGCCAACAGTGTTTTCTAATTACTAAATTATTGATACATTATTTGGTGTGTGTGTGTGTGTGTTCTAACTGCAGCAGGCAAATACATGCTTGGATAAAAGCAAAACACGTGGCACAGTCTATATGCATTTCAGTAAAGTCCATTTGTATCTCGACATTGATACACAGTCTTCCAGCTTTAATATCAGGGGTTTTGGTCTAAAATATTGCATCACCCAAGTAGTAATTACAATCATTTTACACATAGTGGTGCCCCAAATTTAAGGGGTTGAAAAGTATTAGGACAAACCAACAATCAGAAAAACAAACAGGACAAGTCAGTTATATATCCTGTATCTGCTGATCTGAAGCTGCACTGAAGCTGCATCACACTTATACTGAGGGAAATATTCACACCCAGGACTCCATGTTCTCAGGGCCACAGCATAACTTCTGACTGAAAAGATCAAGATCTCGGCATGATTCCTTTCACATTTCTCTGTAATTCAGCAGGACATATCTCAGATAGTTGAAAACTTTGGGATCCCTACTGTAATGTAAAACAGTCCTGAAGTTCAATTACGCAGGTCTGAGTACAGCAGCTGTATTTGACAGACCCATGTGTCAGTCCACAAGTTTTATAGAGTTAAATAGTCATTATTAATGAGCCGCAAAGCAGTAGCGGTCAGTGGCTGCCTGAAGTCTTGAATTTATTGAGATCACCTGATGTAAATACCCTCAAATTAACCCTTCAAGTGCTAAATACAAATAGTGTTGCTCAATGATGTAAGATATCAAAATCAAAGCTGTTGAAGACCTATGATGTGGTGACTTGTTTAAGAGAGCTCCGGCAGGGGAGCCCTGAGAGTTAGAGAGTCGCGACACGGGAGCCATTTTGTTTGCACTGTACGAAACTGGGCCAATTAAAAAAAAATCACAATCGTGCCAGAAGAACTGTTGGATTTTTTTTCATTTTTCAGAAGGAAAATCCTTTAATTTTGGAAGAAAATCAATAAACCAGCTTGCAATGGTATCGAAACACAGAAGAGAAGAAAATGTTTGGATATGAGGAAAGATGAACTGGGAAAAAACACTGATTCACTTTGAGCTGGAGCCCAATGACGCGATGGAAACAAAATGGCTCCCTGACCAGATTTTCTGAAACCCTCCTGTCGCAGCTCTACCAGAGAACTCCAGCATAACTCAGTGTCGCAGCGTCTCACCCTGTGCCCCGGCGGCAGGCCCGGGTCGCACACGGCGACAGACAGCATGCGCACCAGCAGGTCCTGCACGGCGCTCGCACTCTCGCCCACGTTCAGCAGACCCTCCTGCAGCACGCCCAGGTTGGGCACGTCCGCATTCACGTCGAAGCCCAGCACCTTCCCGAAACTCCGCAGGAACTGCAGCATCATCAGGCAGTCCGAGAACACGACGTCAGGCAACAGGAGCCCCTCCACCCGCGACAGCGCCGGCAGCGGCTGGGGAGGAATCGACAACAAATTATTCTCATCATTTCCACTAAAGGATCAATTTTAACCTGTCTCTGCGGTGTCTGTACTGACCTCAGCCTCTTCATCTCCGCTGTCTCTGCGGTGTCTGAACTGACCTCAGCCTCTTTATCTCCGCTGTCTCTGCGGTGTCTGAACTGACCTCAGCCTCTTCATCTCCGCTGTCTGTGCCGTGTCTGTACTGACCTCAGCCTCTTCATCTCCGCTGTCTGTGCCGTGTCTGTACTGACCTCAGCCTCTTTATCTCCGCTGTCTCTGCGGTGTCTGTACTGACCTCAGCCTCTTCATCTCCGCTGTCTCTGCGGTGTCTGTACTGACCTCAGCCTCTTTATCTCCGCTGTCTCTGCGGTGTCTGTACTGACCTCAGCCTCTTTATCTCCGCTGTCTCTGTGGTGTCTGTACTGACCTCAGCCCCTTTATCTCCACTGTCTCTGCGGTGTCTGTACTGACCTCAGCCTCTTCATCTCCACTGTCTCTGCGGTGTCTGTACTGACCTCAGCCTCTTCATCTCCGCTGTCTCTGCGGTGTCTGTACTGACCTCAGCCTCTTTATCTCTGCTGTTTCTGAGGTGTCTGAACTGAGCTCAGCCTCTTTATCTCCGCCGTCTCTGCGGTGTCTATACTGACCTCAGCCTCTTTATCTCCGCTGTCTTTGCGGTGTCTGTACTGACCTCAGCCTCTTTATCTCTGCTGTTTCTGAGGTGTCTGAACTGACCTCAGCCTCTTTATCTCGACTGTCTCTGCGGTGTCTGTACTGACCTCAGCCCCTTTATCTCCGCTGTCTCTGCGGTGTCTGTACTGACCTCAGCCTCTTTATCTCTGCTGTTTCTGAGGTGTCTGAACTGACCTCAGCCTCTTTATCTCCGCTGTCTCTGCGGTGTCTGTACTGACCTCAGCCTCTTTATCTCTGCTGTTTCTGAGGTGTCTGAACTGAGCTCAGCCTCTTTATCTCCGCCGTCTCTGCGGTGTCTATACTGACCTCAGCCTCTTTATCTCCGCTGTTTCTGAGGTGTCTGAACTGACCTCAGCCTCTTCATCTCCACTGTCTCTGCGGTGTCTATACTGACTTCTGCCTCTTTATCTCTGCTGTTTCTGCGGTGTCTGTACTGACCACAGCCTCTTTATCTCTGCTGTTTCTGAGGTGTCTGTACTGACCTCAGCCTCTTCATCTCCGCTGTCTCTGCGGTGTCTGTACTGACCTCAGCTTCTTTATCTCTGTTGTCTCTGCGGTGTCTGTACTGACCTTAGCCACTTTATCTCTGCTGTTTCTGAGGTGTCTGAACTGACCTCAGCCTCTTTATCTCTGCTGTTTGTGCGGTTTCTGAACTGACCTCAGCCTCTTTATCTCCACTGTCTCTGCGGTGTCTGTACTGACCTCAGCCCCTTTATCTCCACTGTCTCTGCGATGTCTGTACTGACCTCAGCCTCTTTATCTCCACTGTCTCTGCGGTGTCTGTACTGACCTTAGCCCCTTTATCTCCGCTGTCTCTGCAGTGTCTGTACTGACCTCAGCCCCTTTATCTCCGCTGTCTCTGCGGTGTCTGTACTGACCTCAGCCTCTTTATCTCCGCTGTCTCTGCGGTGTCTGTACTGACCTCAGCCTCTTCATCTCCGCTGTCTCTGCGGTGTCTGTACTGACCTCAGCCTCTTTATCTCCGCCGTCTCTGCGGTGTCTATACTGACCTCAGCCTCTTTATCTCTGCTGTTTCTGTGGTGTCTGTACTGACCTCAGCCCCTTTATCTCCACTGTTTCTGCGGTGTCTGTACTGACCCCAGCCTCTTTATCTCCGCTGTTTCTGCGGTGTCTGTACTGACCTCAGCCTCTTTATCTCTGCTGTTTCTGAGGTGTCTGCACTGACCTCAGCCTCTATCTCTGCTGTCTCTGCGGTGTCTGTACTGACCTCAGCCACTTTATCTCCGCTGTCTTTGCGGTGTCTGTACTGACCTCAGCCTCTTTATCTCTGCTGTTTCTGAGGTGTCGGTACTGACCTCAGCGTCTTTATCTCCGCTGTCTCTGCGGTGTCTGTACTGACCTCAGCCGCTTTATCTCTGCTGTCTCTGCGGTGTCTGTACTGAGCTCAGCCTCTTTATCTCCGCTGTCTCTGCGGTGTCTGTACTGACCTCAGCTACTTTATCTCTGCTGTCTCTGCGGTGTCTGTACTGACCTTAGCCTCTTTATCTCTGCTGTTTGTGCGGTTTCTGTACTGACCTCAGCCTCTTTATCTCCACTGTCTCTGCGGTGTCTGTACTGACCTCAGCCCCTTTATCTCCGCTGTCCCTGCGGTGTCTGTACTGACCTCAGCCTCTTTATCTCCGCTGTCTCTGCGGTGTCTGTACTGACCTTAGCCCCTTTATCTCCGCTGTCTCTGCGGTGTCTGTACTGACCTCAGCTTCTTTATCTCCGCTGTCTCTGCGGTGTCTGTACTGACCTCAGCCACTTTATCTCCACTGTTTCTGCGGTGTCTGTACTGACCCCAGCCTCTTTATCTCCGCTGTTTCTGCGGTGTCTGTACTGACCTCAGCCTCTTTATCTCTGCTGTTTCTGAGGTGTCTGTACTGACCTCAGCCTCTATCTCTGCTGTCTCTGCGGTGTCTGTACTGACCTCAGCCCCTTTATCTCCGCTGTCTTTGCGGTGTCTGTACTGACCTCAGCCTCTTTATCTCTGCTGTTTCTGAGGTGTCTGTACTGACCTCAGCCTCTATCTCTGCTGTCTCTGCGGTGTCTGTACTGACCTCAGCCCCTTTATCTCCGCTGTCTTTGCGGTGTCTGTACTGACCTCAGCGTCTTTATCTCCGCTGTCTCTGCGGTGTCTGTACTGACCTCAGCCGCTTTATCTCCGCTGTTTCTGCGGTGTCTGTACTGACCTCAGCCTCTTTATCTCTGCTGTCTCTGCGGTGTCTGTACTGACCTCAGCCTCTTTATCTCCGCTGTCTCTGCGGTGTCTGTACTGACCTCAGCTACTTTATCTCTGCTGTCTCTGCGGTATCTGTACTGACCTCAGCCCTTTTTCTCAACTGTAACTGATGATCAACTGTAATCGACACTGTGCCCAGTGCCCACAGCAACCCATGAGTTCATATTATAAATAAAATCAATCAAGGAAGTGGACGGAAACTATTTTCAGCTGTACTATATGAGGAAGATTTCTAAATCATTATTAAAAATAGACAAAACTGAGCAAAACTTACATTTTAATTGTCTTTAAGTGAAATATTTGCATTAACCGAAGCTTATGACGACAGGAAACTACAATTCATCAGCGAACACAGGCATGAGTCTCTATCCAGCAGCATTAGAAAAGGTCTTTGACATGTTCAACATTCTCACTGCAGGCCAAAATGCTTAAGATTCCGGTATTTTCTCGGAGCCTTACTGAGCAGCGCTCTGTCATGCAGACTGACGTGGTACAATATTCTTTAACAAAGCATCTCCACCTCACCTATATGAGGATAATACCACTGTCTGCAGTGCTTTTCTACAAACTGCTGCACCTCCCCCCACACAACTATAAACAAGTGCAACAAATTGATTGCTCTTTGGTTAGAGAGTATTACGGAGGGTACAGTGCACTGTAATCATCTCAGGACAAGATAAATCAAATTTTCAAAGGTAGCTTACTAGTTACCACATCAGTACAGTACTTGCCGGTGTCAGCGGTGGTGGATAAATATAATTTCCTGTCCCCTGAGGCTTTTGGTGAAGTATCAGTTACCTACTGCTGAGAACCCTAACCCTAACCCTGAGAGCACGAACACTAAGGACACTGAAATTAAGTTGAGATGGTAAAAAATTTAATCAGTAAGTATCATGGCATGTCAGAGTCAAAAAGCAAGGTACGGTTAAAACAGGTAACTAACCAGCAGCAACTCACAACTAACTAAAAGCATCAAGACGGATTCAACGATATTGTAACAAAGCCAACATCATTGGACCAAAGTGACCCACAATAACGTTTGCATGACCGCACCTTGTAGCTCGCAAAAAAGTTCTGACAATAACTCTATTGTTGAGCAGTGTTTGCACTTGGATTGAACTGATAAATATTTCACAGTAAACCATAAAAGAGCACAGCTCAGATATTTCCTCAAAACTTGGCTCCAAATAGTCTCCGCTCAGCACAGATCAAAATCACAAGGCTGCCTGCTGAGAGAAATCGATTTGGGGATCTTGCGATATTTATATCCAACAGAACTGTACGACTTAATATTTTGTCTTTCAAAACCGGGTCCATAAATCCTCTCCTGCTCGCCAGCACAGTGCAGAGACACTAACGGCCACTGGGTGGCAGTGTACAGATTATACACAGCCTTTAATATTCCATCCATGCTGCCACAGAAGCACCTCAGAATTATGCCCATGAATCCAGACATCATATATAAATATAAAAGGGCCAGAAAATAAATTAGAGCTCACACGTGCAATTTTGTGTCCATGAAAGCTGTTGTAAATAACAGGATTGGTATGACAGCACATCTTTGGTAGAGCACCACTGCTTAGAACACTGACATGAGATGCTTTGGAATACCTGTAGCATCTTTATTTGCATTGTTCATTCATTTCTTCAGTCGAGTTTTCTTTGCTATATCCCTTCCGCTAAACCAGCGAGACCCAACAGAAGGACTGGCTCTCCTGATCACTTCTTCGAAGGAACTGGTTACAAAAGGCCACCCAAACATATGCTTCTTCATATTTTTATTTTCAAATGTTTTGATTACATTCAATTTTTATACTCATTCATTGGTCCTAGGAGTTTTGGAAGAAAAAAAGCGACTGATATCAGCAGTCAGGTCAACACACAGGCTGGACGCTCTCGGACGAACTGAGCGCCAGGTGCTACTTCATGGCTTCAGTCTGAGACCCTCGCCGTCTCCTGCGGGCTGTAAGACGACACCATGCATACGCCGACATCACTTCACGATCAAATACTGGCACTCTTATTCAGAGATCATTCAACATACATCAGGCCATATTTAAACAAGATGTGTTTGTGAAACACTGATGCCCCTGTACATAACATGCACATGCTAACCATTAAAGGCCTATCATGAGGCAATCAAAGGTTAAAGGTCAAGGTCACAAGGTCAACATTAATTACCTCATCAGAAAGGCCTTATCCTAAGGAATACATATGCCAGGTATCGAATGCCTATTACTAGCTAATGGACAGTTATGGCCCATGTTAAAGTTTTTGTCACCAAACGTCATGCTCCAAGGTCAAGGTCAGAAGGTCAAAAGTCATGACCCCATCTGAAATGCCTTCTCACAAGCAATGTATATGCCAAGAATCATGAGCCAATCAAAAGTTATAGCCATCGCAAAGTGCGGACAGACGGACGCACGGACAGACGGACAAACAAAAAAGTATATGCCCCCGTAAACGAATGAGTAAGTTGGCATCCTCGCCCGCCCCAGAAAAACCCTTCCGCTTCCGATTATGATTATCTGACTTTGAAAAATCAGCCAAAATCACCGCAAAAAGAAAGAGAAAACAGTCCTGCCCATGCAGCAGATGATCTGCTCAGCTTTCAATCACTGCGCCAATTATGGGTTCGGCAGATCTGATTTTTTATGTTGTGATTTGTAACACTATTTGCATCTCAAACTCTCATTATAATAGAAAGATAAAAACCTCCCGCCCGCCCCTGAAACTTGAACAGTGAAAGATACTGACCAACTTATTATTCCTTCTTTAATAGTCTGGCCTTGGTTAGGATGTTTGTACCAGCAGTTGGTTTTCAACGGTCAAATAGCTGAAATAAATCCATAAGTGGGACTCCAGTCTACAGTTCTGAGGCGTCATTATATGCTTGTTCCGCTGCTGTATTTGTGTTTGCGGTCTCTTCAGCGACTGATGTCGTTACCTTATGGTCTTCTAAACACAAGTCTTCGTTCGGCTTCCTCATCTCCCGGGCGATTTCCACCTCCAGCCTCCGCTGCTCCAGCCTGCGCTCCTTGTGTAGTCGTTTCTCATCCCTCTTCTCCCGTTTCAACCGCTCCTTCTCCTGCGAGCGAAACGCAGAAACGTGGACACAGACGCTGTGAGAGGACTGCAGGACATACAATTCATAAAACAACAACAACAGACGCTGGCCCATGAATTGCAACGATTTCAAATGAAAGTTCTTGCGACCCGAGGCGTCGAGGCGTGGTCACAATCCATCAAAAATTTTGAAAAATAAAAGAACAAAACTTGAAGCCCATTTCGGTTTTGAGGGGATCACCACCCACCTCCGCCTTCTTCCGAGCCTCCATCGCCCGAATCAGCATCAAGTGCTGCCGCCTCCGCTCACGCTCCTAGTGAAGCAGACAGCATCTCGTCAGACGCAAAACGGCTCCGCAGAAAATATTCAACGGCATTGTGAAGCACAACAACGTGACAGAAAGCACATTTAGCAGGACGATAAAGAGCAAAAAAACAAAAACTGACAAATTACATCAACAATGGTCTGGTTTATGTGCTCTTGGTTAACCCTTTGAGAGCCACAGGCAACTGTAGTTGCCCAATGGTGCAAGATATCAAAACGAGATGCTGTTGAAAACCTATCATGTGGCAACTTTTTTAAAAGAGCTCCCGCAGGGGAGAGTTAGGGGAGCTGCTCCCGCAGGGGAGCTCTTTTAAACAAGTTGACACAAGATAGGCTTTCAACAGCTCAGGATGATTACATTTTTAATTCCTTGAAAATGTATTCAGTGCTCAAAGGGTTAAGATTTAGAGGGCAATAAAATGACACCTGATAAGTAGGTGAGAAAAGCAGTGAGCGGAAGGACGGTGGAGACAGGAGGCTTTCCCAGGCCCAGGGGCTTCCAGAAACAAGGCAGCAACTGCAAGCTATGAGGCGAGTATGCAGCACATCTATGGCTAATAACGCGAGTGGGAGGGTAAAATAAAGCCTTTCAAACTACTGGATCGAGTGGGAAGTTTCTCTTTTGCTACAAATGAAGGTAAAAGTGTGATGTCGGCCCACAGCAACAAAAACTTTACCTTTAGAGCACTCAATGCAGCTATTGTTGCTCAATGATGGAAGATATCAAAATCAAAGCTGTTTAAAACCCATCATGTGGCAACTTGTTTAAAAGAGCTCCTGCAGTCGCCACATGATAGGTTTTCAACTGAACAAGATAATTAATTTTTTTTACTTTTTTTAAATTTATTTCAGCACTCTAAAGGTTAATATATGTGGTTAATGCAATAGCAGTGATTCCAATTGCCTTAGTAGCACCAATTTTGCATGGACACAATTAAAATCAGCTATCGAATGAGCAGCAATCATAGCTGCTTTCCGGTCGAATCCTAAAATGGGCTTTCGCCAAAACTAAAACTACTCTCCGTAGCGCTAAATTCAATATGGCATGGGTCATTGGCAATATCGGCATTGCCTTTCTGGCCTAGCATGGTTTCATTGGTGGGAATGTGCAGGGGAAAGAACTCAAATGACACAAACACAGTCACTGACCAATGAGAGAAAAGGGGAGTGGTCCTGTCCTGTAGTTTATACTGAGCTGTACAGGCCAGGATCTGGGTTAATGAGTGAGTCTGGGTGACCAACCGTTCAGATTTATATGGAACTGGATGGACAGAGAAAGAAAAACCGCCCTTTTCGACACGACTCAAATCGAATCACTTTTCAGTCATTCAAAAATAAACACGACAAAAAAAAAATGTGATGAATGACTTCTGATGCCAGGCGTTCACAAACACCATTAAAATGCACTGGTGTCCTCGCTCAGCAGAATCTGAAGGGCACAGGAAGTTTCCGGAAGGGGGACGGGGGGAATCCTTGGCCCCAGAGGGACAGAGCGCATGAGCGTGAGCAGTGCACTTTGCCGGAAAGCCATGCAGAAGGATGTAGTATGGAGAGCAGCCAAGGCAGCGCTTTATGCATTGCTATGACAACCATATCACAACCATTTCACAATGCGGTGTTAGATGTACGAAATAAACATACCCATACCATATCTAGTCTATGCCTCTCCAACTCCTGGTAGAAAGAGTTGGCAAAGTATCATGAATCAGAAATCACAGAGTCATAAACAAGTGTTTATTAGAAGCCCCATGATGACAGACCAATACCACAGGTGTGGAGTGATTTAACCCTTAGAGCGCTAAGTGCAACTATTGTTACTCAATGATCTAAGAAATCAAAATCAAAGCCGTTGAAAACCTTAAACAAGTTTCCACATGATAGGTTTTCAAGAGCACAACATAACTAAGTAAATTTAAAAAAAATATATTATTTCAGCGCTCTACTGGTTAATAAAGAACAATAAAATGTGTAAAATGAGGCTCCCCTCCATCTGACATATTAAAATATGTGCAAAAACACTTCCAGTATTTCCACAATTTGTTGAATTTGGAACTGCAGTGATTTGAGACCCACCTGGTGTTTAAATATGACAGCTTGTTGTCTTCTGATCTCCTTCTCCTTCAAGACAGATAGGACAAAAATATTAGAATTATAAACATAACTGCCTTGACATCCAAAACGGAGATTGCAGACACAAGGCTGCTGCACTGAAGCTCCAGGTGTTACTTCTCGGGTGGATGCACAGAAGGGCTGGATCTCAAAGCACAGGCTGCAGCCTTCGAAGGCCGTATTATTAGGGGTCGTCACTTACTTCCATCCACAGAACTAACATTTAGGGTTAGAAATAAGATTAAATTTAGGGTTAGAGTTAGGTTTGTTGTTAGAGTTAAGGTTAGTATTGGGGAAACCAGAGACGGCTCCCGTAAACCAAAGCTGTTTAACGGAGATGAAATGACATCATGTCAGTTTTGCAGATGAAACTAGGTGACGACGCCTAAAAGTGCAGCCTACGAAGGATACAGCCTATGCTTTGAAAGCACCCAGTGCAGTCTGTATCGGTCTGAGGCTCCGCCCCTTCCATTCTCAGGACTAATGCTGCTTTCCATTTGTACTCGGAAGTCGGAATTTCCGAGTCGGAAGTTAACGGGAACGCTGATAACTCAGCTGTGACATCATTCCCAGCTCCGACCTCCGAGGAAAACGCAGCATAAGGACCAAACATGACATCAAGGGTTTAATATTGAGTCACTGAGACATAAATTTTGTGTGGGTTTGTTGACATTATTTTAGTTCCAGTTACAAGTGTCTCCAGTCAAGTGTCTCTGGAAAAACTGAACAGGTTTTTTGAAAAGGAGTGAAAACAGATCCATAATTAAATTACTGCGTATAAAATGATACGGTTTTGCTTGTTGTGATAATGTGGTTGAATCATGCACAGCGCCAGAAATTCTTGATTGGGAGAGCTAGGGGAGGGCTGGATTTTTCATTGGGGGGGCTTACGAATTTTGACGCAACAAACCAGTGTCATAGCCAAAACTGAAAATCGGGTGCCAGGAACATCCCTTTTCAACATCTATTAGTCCTGACCTGTTCGCAATCCTCTTTCCTAATGAACAACACATTCACCCCGAAAACACTCCTCTCCCTCAGGTGTTGCTGAGCCACTGCAACAAACAAAAAATACTCCTACAGCACCGAACAGCAGTGGCGGGCGGTGGACAGAGAGAGCGATTAACATGTCTTTAAACCGCTTATTAGTCTTTATCTGTTTTCAGTAATTTTCCCTGGTAAAAGACACTTGAACTCTCCCCTCTCAGGTGTAGCCAATTGTCTTCGTTAAGACGAGAAATCAAACGCAGCAGTTGAACGCAAAAAACAGTGCATTTCAATCTTTCTCAATAAAACAATCATTACACACAGGTTTGACGACTTGCTTAGGACGTGACAAAATTTAATGCGGAAAATCCACAGTGGTTTTTTCGAGAAGAGTTGCCTATTAAGGCATGTGAATTAAACATTTTATAGAATTTATTATTCACTCACCTAAACATTTCATTATAAGGGAAACTTTTTTTTTTTTTTACTATTTCTTCCCAATAACGTTAGTGAAGCAATCTATCCACTCTATTTATTCAGTTCAGTTAATTAGCTGTCCTGTTTGCTGCTGGACTTCCGTCACAGGTGTAATGATTGAAGCCAGGTCAGCCAGCCAATCAAATCGGTTCAGGACAGACTGCCTTTTTAACAGGCAGTGTTGATTGACAACAGCCTTTGCGGCACAGCAACGCAGCAGTGGATTGTGGATCACTTACAGTACATTTATTTTTGCTTGGGGGGGGCTTCAGGGGGGCTAAGGCTTTTTCAGCCCCGCCCGCCGTCAATGAATACCCCCGCCCTTTCCAAAAATGAAAGGCTCTGAGACCCTTAAAGATGAATGTTGCTATTGACAAGCTAAGTTTGAAGTAATATGGAACTACATTACCCAAAAATCAGAGCATTAGCTCATTCAAATGTTGTCCATGCTTGTAGTTACCTTCGCCAGCGACTTCGCTGACGAAGGTAATGTTTTGATCCCCGTGTATTTATTTGTTTGTGTGTCTGTCTGTATGTGTATCGAATAACTCAAAAAGTACCAAACGGAATTTCATAAAATTTGGTGGGTTGATTTGGCATGACCTGAGGATCAATCGATTAGATTTTGGGAGTGATCGGGTCAAAGGTCAAGGTCAAGGCCACGAAAAGGTCAAAACCAACTTTCGGCCATATCTCGGTCAATTTTTATCCGATCGGCATGAAACCAACGCCAGTGGCGAGGGATTCAGTGGCGTCGGCGAAGGTATGCGCTCTACCGAGTGCCCGTTCTAGTTCAATTATTGTTCAGAATTGCGCATCGTTGGCAGCATACGCATTTTATGGGCATGGAGTGTTTTATTTTCACGCGGTTGTATGGAAAAATAACTCACAAAGCAAAATGTACAACATCTTCAGCAGCAATTTTACTTCTGGACCTTAACCCTTTCATGAATGGAGGTCACTACAGTGCACAGCTGTTTAAAGGTGTTTTTCTCTATATATGCCTGCAATCCAGGCATATATAGAGAATCCAGACTGACTTTCATAATTCATGCATGAGAGGGTAAGTTATAAAAATCCCATTAATTTTTTCCACAGACACTGAATGTAGGAAAAGGAAGTGGAGAAATGCTAATAAAGCCACATACAAAACAGCAAGGCTGTGACTCTCAGCTGAACTTGAGTTCTCAGTCTCCTACAAAGGTCTGACTTATGGATTTTTACCAGGTTAAACTGAAAGGAAAGTTTACTGATAAAGGTTTGAAAGTTGCTTGAATCAATAAATGAAAATAGTAAACCAATATTTACAAAGTATAGGGACACTGAAATAAAAAAAGACTGACAGAATAAACTGGGGTATTATGCATACAATGTGTTTTTCGCATGAACCTAGTTGAGAAAAAACTGACACTGCAACAGAGCTGTAATATCTCATTACAAAAGACGCCTTTATTTACAAGGATCACAGCTGGATGTGGCTGCAACCTTTTGTGTTAAGACAGCTGTGACTGCTCTGCGTTACAGCTCACAGCCTGTCTAAACTAACGTTCGTTCATTTGTGTAATGACAGTTATCACAGCTCTCTATTACAGCTCACAGCCTGTATAAACTAACGTTCGTTCGTTTGTGTAATAACAGATGTCGCAGCTCTCTAACACAACTCACAGCCTGTATAAACTAACGTTCGCTCATTTGTGTAATGACAGTTATCTCACTCTCTATTACAGCTCACAGCCTGTATAAAATAACATTCGTTTGTTTGTGTAATGAGTTATCACAGCTCTCCGTTACAGCTCACAGCCGGGATGAACTAACCTTTGTTCGTTTCTCAGCTTCAAGGATTTTGGCATTGGCTGCCTCTTCCTTCCTCTTCCTTTTGGCCTGTAAGTAAACAGCAGAACTCACAACAGCCGCTGAGAAGGCATTTAAGCACCAGAAAAACCCAGAGGCTCCTGTAACCTACAACCCATGAATGCCGTTTCACAACCACAAAATGCAATGTACTGCGATCCACTTACACTTTCACACAACAGAGCAGCACTTTACACCAGCAGTATAATTTAAGAATGAAGGATATTGAAAAAAAAAACAAAGAAAATTAGCCTTATTTAAAAAAGGGGCTTATGGTTTTGAATTAAATTAAGTCTCTTTGCATGGAAAAATACAAGCATCAAAAAAAACATTTATTCAACATCTGCGCTGAACAGAAGAAATTAGGAATAAATTAAGTTAAATTTGAATAAGCAATGATAAGCAGAGAGAAATCCCGTTAGGAGTGGCTCCCCATCCGTGTCAAACACTCCTGAGCATCTACAATAACGAGTGTCTGCCCCCTACTTATGATAAACTCCCCCCAACGTCCAATGCAAAACAAATCTATTATGCACTATTTCACCATGGTCTGAAGAGGAGAAGAAAGACTTAATTCTTCATGGCAAAAGAATATGTCCACTAAAACTAATTAAACTTCAGTATTAAGCAAAATTACACACAGGAAAGCAAATAACTGGCACCATTCAGGAAATGTCTTGCATTTGAAATGTGCGTCAGTGAATTTGGTATGTCTGTCCCGCAATTAATGTACCACAGACCCACCTGCAGAATATGCTGACCTCTCAAATGGCATCATTCGGGAAATGTCTTGAATTTAAACGCAGACAAAAAATGGCCCAATAAAGTATATCAAATATATCAAACGTCAAATGTAAAATGCATAACCGTGACTTTGGGACGTTTGCACCATGTTTAACCAGCACAAACGCACCTCCAGAATCTGCTGCGCTCTGCGCTCTCTCTCCAGCCTGGTTTGCTGGAGTCTCTTCATCTTTTCCTGTAAGAGAAAGGAAAGAGAGAGAATTGAATTTCAGCTTTATTGGGTCACTTTTTCACCATAAAACCACAAACTCGCGCAGGTGTGTGTGTGTGTGTGTGTGTGTGAGAGAGAGAGAGAGAGGGGACGGTACATTAACAGGGGTGTATTTGTTATTCTCCCATATAAAAGCAGTGGAGAGGTAAAGAGGGTGATTGATCTGAAGGAGTAACTGGGGACTGCAGAGACACTTCAGTTACAGCAGAGAATCAGGTCATCTGTGCAGTAATGCAGAACCTCTCTTAAAGGCACCGGAACATTCTGACTGCTTTTATCAGGTGATCATGAGCACCTACAGCGGTAATAAAAGGTCAACAGTTCCTTATTTCAATAGCAGATTTTTGAAATGTAAATGTAAAAGACATCTTTACTCTGACTTAAATTTACACTTCCAAGCAACTAAAATTAAGAGCGAAAAACAAGGCGCAAAGTAGTTGGGAGAAATTAAAATAGGAATGGTGCACCTCCGCACATCTAATACTTTGCGAAAGTAACTCTCAAATTTGAGTGAATCTGTCCCAGTTAACTCCGTCTCAAGCGAGACTTTTGAATTTTATCTTCCTGCTCCGCGCAAAAACAGTTCAAGTTCAAATTTAAGCAGCGGCGGCTCGTGAATTGGCAACAGGGCCGGCTAAAACATTCCCTTAAAATGAATGACTGGTCATGACCTGTTTTCAACCATTCATTTAACTACCATCACAGAAACTCCGAAAACTCTCTACATTATCAGATGTGGCCAGTTTTCATTTATAACACATACTGATCCAGACTTCTCGCGCTTTTATTTACTCAGGGGTTGGAAGCAACGCATTTGTTTCATGATCGTTTAAATGAAATAAGATCATTTGAAACGTCTTAAAGCTGTTCCATTGCTTCAAACTCCTCCAGGCACAAGTACGTAAAATCCACAGCCGAGGAACGTAAAAATGCTACTTAAACTCATGCCGAATGCGTGACAGTTGACAGGTACGCGTTATTAATGAAAACGGGCCGCATCAGATAATGTTCAGTTTTCGGAGTTTCTGCTGTTGTAATTTAAATTGATGACTGAAAACAGGTCATGAACGGTAGATTCCGTTTCGTTGGTGTTGCGGCAGTAAATGAGAATTACTTGACTCACGTATTTCCAAAACAATTCCACGGATTCCAGAGATTTAAAAGGTCAAACAAAATTTTATTTTAAAGAAAATATGCTTGTTCGTTCAACAATTATTTACATACGAACATTAGATCGAATCCATTCACTTTTTCCTTTTAATTATCCGAACACTGCGGTCAAAAAACTGTGTGCTGAAAACTGCCATGCACACCCCATGATTCATAGCACCCAAAGGCCACGTAAGCACCCAATGTAAAGCTTTTTTCCTCTTTGAGCACCAAGCCCCGTAAGAAATGAATGCAGTTGCGCACAATTGCAATTGTATAATAAAGAAATGTGTGCTCTTTAATTTGGCTACACTCCACTATCTATTTATTTGTGTAAAATTAATAATACAAATAATACGTTTGAACTTAAATATTGCTGGAGCATATAATTGAAAACAAAATGCAGTTTCGGCTCTTACATGAACAATCATTCACTTTAAGGGATTGTTTGAGCTTCCCCTGTTGCCAATTCACGATCCGCCACTGCATTTAAGACGGAATAAGTTGGCAATTAGGTTGTTGCTCTCTTAAAATTTCAAATACTGCAATTTCATTAACAATGTGTTATGTTTCAAATAGAGACATTTTCAGTGAGAAAACAAACAGTTAGTAGCTTGAAGCTGCATAAGAGATTTGAGAGGGTAACCAACCGCAGGGGCAAAGGTCGGGTCACAGTAAGAGCATCAAGGTGCTTTCACACCGCACGCGAAAAGAATTTTTCGCACGACAGATTACATTCAAAGTCAACGCAAAGACGCAAATTTGAAAAAAAAATTGCGAAAAATGTGTTTTGCGTGCGGTGTGAAAGCAGCGTAAAACAGGCGGGGCGATGACGGAGGAAAACCTGCTGCTTGAGGATCTTGATTTGTTCCCTCTGTTTCCGCTTCTCCTCAGCGGCTCTGATCGCTGAAAGAGAGAGAAGCGTCACCAGGGCCAGGGGAAACCCCTCCAAGGGAACGCGGACAGGAAGTCCGCATGAGATGCGTACCTAGCTGTTTCCGGGCCTCCTTCGCCGCGCGAGCCAGGGCCTGCGTCTCCAGCCGCCGCATTAGTTTGATCTGAGCTGCCTGTCGGGCTATTTCTGCAATGCAAGAGGACGGGGAGATTAGACGTTATTTTATACTTACACCGAGGGCTCTACGACAGAGATGGTACTCCACGGGGCAAAGCTTGCGCATTCAATGGAAGTCCCACGTCCCGGCTCGATCATCGCCCAGAGACTCTGCTGCCACTCAGCTGAAGCTACTAACCAGGCAGCCAGGACTTCCGTTGACTGCATGAGCTGCTTCTCCCGCACGCGCTTGCGCCAAACGTAGGCGAGAGCGAACTGTTGTATTGCTCATTGTTTTTGGCAAAAAATAACCGCGTTTCTAGAGGATACAAGTGGACAAAGCAGACTTGGATTATACTGGACGATGCGTTGTATGATGTGTTTGAAAGTTTGTCTGCGGACGTTTTGTGGAGTCTTTCCGTTGCTACTTGGTGACCCCGTTTTGCTTACAGCAAAAAAGGAATTTGGATAATTTCTCAAAACTCTCCAGTGGCCATAAAGTTGTGCCAGGTGGAAAATCAAGACCTCTAATGATGAGTAATTGATATATAAATTACAGTTTTTGGGTGGATCCCTTTAAGAGCCCCTTGGACCACGTGTATGATTAAAATGTTGCCTCTAGTGGTGCAAACTGGTATTGCACTGTGTGTGCGCATTTTGTAAATTTGTTATGGATACAATCTCACAGAAGAATGGATGGATGGAGAGACATGACAATGGCAATGTCCTGTTGAGCACAATTTTTCCAAGGGGGTTGTAAATTTTACTTGGGACAAATGAACAGCGAGTAGGACATTTTTCAGGAATATTTGAAGAGTTTGTTTCCAAAACGCAATATATGCATTTTACTCATTTTGAGTAAATCAGCCTCTTCTACTTTTGCGCTTACTGCATTCTATCGAACAACACAAATTTTGACTATGAAAAAATACACCTATAGTATGAATTTCTAAAAACAAAATTTTCACCATGTGTCAGAAGCACAGGGCTGTCCCTCTATGGGATTATTTCAATTTTTGTCATTTTGGCACGTAGTGCGTTTTGGAAACAAAACTGTTCATTGTTGGGTTACCACAGAAGTAGTGGATTTAAATCCACAAGAGCCAACTGGCAAAGGGTTCGACACTCAGCTGCAGAGGCCCGATCACTGCGGACAGGAGGACAGGCCACAGAATTGACACAGTACCTTGGGCTTTAAGCTTGCGGAGCAGTTTGGCGTTGGCGGCGCTGGAGAGCTCCGCCTCCCCAACATTGGGGGACCGGCCCTTCCTGCGCCGGGAGAGGGGGGAGGAGTCCTCGGCAGGATCCTGGTCCACAGCGCTTGAGGGACGCCCTTGCTGCCCGTCCAGAGCCAGGATGCGCGGCAGAATCTCCTCCTCTTTCAGAAGGCTCCAGTGCAGGCCCTACGACACAGATAGGGCGCCACTGTCAGCGCATTTCGCCACAGCCATCGGCTCCGTCTGACGGCAAGGACACGAAGGAGGACACTGGAGACGTGATAAATAAACCTGATCCCTCGCTGTCTCCTCGCCGTTCAAATCTTAAAGCTACATAATTTGAGATGAGTAATTTAAAGGAAACTTAAGAGTCAAAGGCAAATACTAACACTGTGGCCAACACTAATACAGTAACAGCTGGGTCTCACACTCAGCCAGAAATGGCCTGATCCGAACTGCCACCGTAGCAGAGTACAGTCCGAGCACTTTGGCTTCACAGCAATTTAACACGGGTTCTAAAATGCAATCCCATACAAATACGTGGATATTGAGAGAAACAGTACATTGTGCACTGTCAAAGCAAGGCCACTTGGGATATTCTTCTGTCTCCTTATATAAGGAGGCTGTGACTGTCATTTTGTCCTTGTGATGCGTATACTGCAAGCGCAGTTTCAACGGGCTGATGCGCTCGTCCGAGGTTATGATAGGGCGACTGATTGCCCTTGTATCGGAAGACTCAGCACTTCAGCAGTTCTGGCAACGACACGACTGGCAGTAGATAGAAACACAGTCACCTCAAGTCCTTCTCTGGCCGCATAGAAGTTACCAACCCTTATTTTTACACTGAAGCTAAAATTATTGCGTCTGATGTCACTTATTTCATTTCTGGATGGATACAAAAGAGAGAGGGTAACGGCGTTGGTGATACAGGATATCCAGAGGCAGACGGAGGGCGCAACAGCCTGAGACTAAACACAACAGAGAAGGTTTAGCTGCTGCCCTGAGGGTGGGGCTAGGCTAACATCTCAGGGCGCAACTTGCATTGCACATAAATCCTAGCCTTTCATCAACAGATTAGGTCAGTTTGCTAGCTGCAAACAGACAGAGAAACATATGGTAACTAAGGAATTATCTATACACTGAGGCATAAGTTAAGCATCACCAAATTCAAAATGAAATTTTCCAATAATTGTCAGTGCATGTCAGCTGGAACTCTGTTCAGCACCCCTGGCTGCCCCGCTACGATGGATAGGCGTGCCAGAAGGGCTCTCCACGCGCATTCCGCACGAGGCCACGCACCTGATCCCTGTTTGCATTAAGAGGGAGCACAATATAGAGTTTACATGGCAACAGACGTGAACTGGTTGGCGGAGAGTGTTTCGCAAGTGCCTTACAAACCTCTGTTTTCCCTCCAATTGCTCTATCAGAGCCTGAAGGCGAAGAGACAAGGGAACCAGAGTTTATCCTGCTGCTACTCTATTACATGACAGCAGCTAATTCCCCAAGGATATTAAGCCTCAAAAAGTTTATTGCTTTTTGGTTTATTATTGCAAATAAAATTACCGCCCTGTGGGCCAGATTCTCGCAAACCTGTTGCCCTGTCTGTGTCTGTTTCTCTGGTGGTTCACCACAATGTTCAAACGACTTTATGAACCATGCGCTTAAATGCACTCGCCACATGTTAGCAGTAGGGTAGAGCTTCTGGAATCTTGAGTTTCATCTCAGATACTGATTCTGTTTCTTCCAAATATGTTCAGACTTCAGTCCTCGCAATTTTTGAAGGACAGTAGGCCCATACTTTTAACAGAATTAAATGTGTCAAAAACTTACTCCTTCATTAAAAGGTAATAAACTGTGAAGTAAAGATATAATTCTTCTCAAACTGATTTTGTATGCCGGATAGGCATGTCCAAGCCATGTTTCCAAAAATTAGGCAATGTCTGTCGTTGTTATTAATTCTGTCTTTTGGTGAAACGAAACTTGTTCAAAGAGTTGGGTGGTGCTTAACTTTTTCCCAGGAGCACAGACAGCACACCTCCGAACTCGACACAGAGACACCAGAAGATGCTCCACGGGTGAAGGGGGGGGGTTACCTTGACGACTTCCTGGTACTGGCGTAATTTCTTCCCAGAGGGGGCGCAATACGCCACATCGCCCTGCATTCGCCCACCTTGGTTTCTGACACGAGTCTCCCTCTGCCACCTGGAGGATGAAGGGGCGGTCGTCACACCAAACGCTATTAACACGCAGGAGTAAAACTTTAAAACACCAGCCTAGCAGATAGAGTACGGTGCATTCAAACCGCGGGCAGGTTACTGCTTTTCTCATGCATCATTTCACACTGACACTTTGAATGGCAAAATTAAATGCTGATTAGTCTTTTAGGATTGCAGTATGGACTAATTCAAGCTTTACACTCAGTCATCAAGAAACAGCTTCAGGGATGTGCAGAGTCCAGGATTCGATGCTCAGTTTCTGAATAAACGGATCCGATTTGTTTAAATGGAAAGGATTCAGTAGGCAGCGTCTTATAGTGTTTCTAACTTATTGTCTAATTTTAGCCACATGGGTGGCCATATATCTATGGGTGCTGTTGGGCAAACAGCATTGAGCCCCATTGTGTTTCACACTAACTGAAAAAAGCAACACGCACTTCAGGCAACACTCTAGTTCTGTGCATATGGCAAAAATGACATAAAATGTACATCTGTATAAAAATGAACACGCCTACTGAATCTAAAAATGGAGATTGCTGAGATTTTTGCCAACCGAATACTGTTTTGAAAGTTGTGGATTTTAAACTTGTATACCGCAACATACTGAAGTTCCCTCCAGGGAGGCAGTTATCTATATATGCAGCGTGTATCTAATTAACAAACTGTTGGAGATAAACAGAACAAAGCCCCACTGAGACCTGCTAAAAATGACACTAAAGTACTTTGGAATGACTATCATGAACAGGGACTTAATCACAGCTATTTTTCATTTGGACCAACCGCAAGCTCATTCAATTAAAATAATAAAACACTTGATCAGCACAGTTATATAAATGACCACAATGGGTCCTTCCGATGATACCAGCTAATTCTCACATTAATATATTCCAATGAACCGGTATTTAACAAGAAAGGATTGCACTGCATATTCCAAACTGAGCATCAACTCTTCAGTTCTCAAACACTGACACTGCAGCGGCCAAGTTGGGTCATTTAAAAAAAATATTTAGTCAGCATGTGTCTCATTATAGTAAGAGATTGAAATCTGAAGGCACAACAACTCCGTAACACAAGAACACGAACGAACATTAAGAATCAAATCTGCTGAGCCCATACGTGACGTGACAGTGCCTGACAGCCAATCAGATCATCTGCTTCAGAGAATTTCTCTCTTTCCACCTGATTACGGATTTTTTTCAAAATAAAAACTATAAAAAAAAAATCGGAGGCGGGAGGGTTTCTGGGCTGAACGGGGACGCTAACAAATTAATTTTTTGATATGACTTTATCGCAAGTGACCAGGGGTATGCAGCGGGCAGACCCCAAACATGCAATAATGGCGAATAGAGAAAGTCTTAATCCTTGTTATAAGCGCAGTGGGTCTGGCCCCCGTGGTCTAGATGCTGTGGATCAGGAGGCCAGTAATATAAGCTGACCGTTTAAAGCAGGCTATAGCAACCGGCGAACAGCGGGCCTGCGCAGTGGTGGACCCGATCAGCAATGCAACATCCTCGTCTCGGCCGAAGCCTGGGAGAACGCCAGCGAGATCTTGGAAACTTGCCACAGTCGAGCACAGCCGGCAGGGACCTCACACAAAGCGTGAAATATACACAATCTCCCGCTTTGTATCATGAATTCGGTGATTAGAAACATGTCTTACTGACAGAAGGAGGTGGGATTTAACCCTGATCCTAGAGGTGATGTGTTCCAAGCCCTTCAGCTACCAGGAAAATGAGACATTGGTAGTTTCCCTATAAGGGTGGGGTAACAATGCTACATGTTCCTAAATACATACTGTGACCTCCTCTAGATTGGCAAGTGGGGTATAACTGCATAGTGCTCTGAAAAACCAAGAGCCGCACCAGCCAGAGTAACGACGGAGGAGGATCTGCCGGGGAAATTTCGCTCTTAAAAGTTGTTTGTATTCAACCCCTGGAGTTAGCCGCTTGGTATGTCAGTAGGAAGTCAGTCTTGCTTAGTGTCAGTAGAGGACTGGAAGTGTCCCATCGACGTACCCCAGCTGGAGAGGTGCTCTCCGCTCCCGCTCATCAGCGACTCTCCTCCTTTTACCAGGTGCTGCAAGAGAACAGCAGCCATCAGCACAAAGAAACGATAAACACAGCGCGCAGCGCACACACACGCACGCATGTAAATACACAAAACACCTCCCAAACCCACCAACACACACACACCCACATGCACGCACTCACACATACAGTTACCCACAAAACCTCTTGGACCCACTGACAGACACACACACACACATCCGCACGCACGCACTCTCACACACACACACACACACACACACACGGCAGCATTCAAGTGATGACTGACTGGTGTTCACCAAGGAAACAGGCTCCCAGCATCACACCATCACCACCAGCCTGAACTGCACGTCTCATCCAATTTAACCCAAATGTACATTAAACATCAAAAGTGACTGAGTAACTAATGGGGCATTTACGTTTGTTTAAACTTTAAACATAAGCACTGAGCAAATGTTTGTTAACATTTTTGCTTCAATAAATTAAATAATTTAAACTATTTTGTGTGTTTACTTGGGTTGTCTTTGTTTGATGATAAATTTTGTTAACTCTGTCAAATTAAAAAATAACACTTTCACAACACTGCACTACTAGAACTTCTGGTCTGTTTTTTATATCGCGACTTTGAGGATTAATAAATGAAGTCCCTCTTAACATCAGCTCAGTGTTATCTAGCGAGCGGACACGCTTAGCCAGCTACTGTACTCAACTTCAGCTTCATTGTATTGGCTAATTCAGTTTCAGAGCTTCGCCGATACTATGGTTGATGAGTCAATGTTGGAATTCTTATGCTCCCCTTACTATATAGGAGGTGCCGTATATTTTTATAAAATGATCATGTATTCCATAAAGAAGACCGCTCATCAACACAAAATATAGTCTTTGTTAATAAAGCACATTCTTTCTCTTTAAGGACTACAAAGGAAACTTAACCATGATGCCTCATTACCGCTTGTAATTACATCAGGATACTCTGCCATCTGAATTAACGTAGCAAAATGAGAAGTGGAGTTGATTTTTTTCTATTAGACAGTTTATTGCGTATTTTTATGAGAACAGCACTGGGAAACAGTGCTCAGTTTTATGAAATAAATACTAAATAGTTAGGCCCACGTCAGCTCATAAGGTGGGTGCTCCCTGGGGCCCCCTGCGGGTGGTAGATAATAGGTGCCGAACGTAAGTTAGCATATGACTGCGCCAAATCAAGTTTTATCGTCAATTGCACAATCAAAAATACATAAAACATCACTTTTTTTGTGGCAATGGACTCTTGGCCGGCGAGCTACTTTCCGTTTGATAAGGTAAAACCCAATAAAAGTATGAAAAAAAATAGCAAAGCAATCAACAGCAATAACTCCGGACATTTTCTTCAGAAAAAACACCTTTATAGTTTCTAGTTATCGGTATAATTTGCTCGGGCTTCTGGCCAATAAGCTATGAACAGGATCACGGCACATTTCCAGCTTGAGTCAGTTTGATAAGGAATTCTTTCACATTCAGAAAACTTTGAGGTGTCAGTGGGAACAATTTTGTTGTAGCCAACTAACTGCAGAAACAATTCAGAGACAACGCCTCTGCTAACCATGAGCTAAAACATGGCACAGGAAATATGAATTTTAAATGTTAAATTACAGACTTTTCCCTGTGTAGGACAATGGACCTATAGAACACCCTGGTCTGCAAAGGTATAATGTTCCTGTCCTGAGCCACTTATTCCCTCTGACAAAAGAAGCCTAAAAGAAGGGAAATTAAAAAAAAAAAAAAACTGATACTGAAGTCAGCAGATGCAGGAATGATTCTGAAACATCGAGCGCACAGACACAGCCACACGCTAATCTCAGTATGCTGAGTGCGCAGTTTGTGGAGGAAGGAAGCATTTCTCACCGCCCCTCCCCCCTCCTTCCTGTCCACCCCCAGCACCCCCTTCCATTGTTATCATTTGACTTTGCCGCCAAAAAACCCCAGCAGGTCATTCATTGGTTTTCCCCACAACTTCTGTTCCCGCAACCAATCAATATGAACTCTACTGTAAAGAACAGCCCACTGTGTTGTGGCATTAATTTTTAATTTTCCGGTACCGGGGGGCCACAAAGTTCCACAGTCGGTTTTGTGTGTAACTGTTGCAAAATTATCTCCTCAAAATTGCACGATCACAATAAAGTGGATCGAGGACCAGCAGCCTCATCATTCAGCTCCACAACACATTTAGCCAAGGAAGCAAAACATTACTGCAAATCACTCATCAGCACCAGGGTAGGCTAGAAGTGGACAGCAGTTAAATTTTTTTTTATTTGGTTACCTGGTTGCAGGTTGAAAGCGTAAGAGGAAGACGGTGCGCTGTGATAGGTCAGGATATTGGTACTGTTCAGGGGGGCGGGCGTGGCCAAGCTGGCAGTCTTGATAAGGTTGAGAGGGGAGGAGTCTGCAGAGCGGCCGGCAGTGGTGTTCAGTACGGAGGTGGATTTGGACAGTTTTAGGGGGGTCTTCTCTCCCTCTGTGTCAGTTTCGGTTCCGGCGCGGTCCTTCGCTTGCTCCTCCGAGCCGCCCGAATCACTCTCCAGATTACTGTCAGACACTACATGGGGAAACAGCACAGAGGGGGGAACGGATTCAAGTCACGAGTCCTGTAAAACACACACCGCGGAGGCCTCAAGTGCTCCCTGTGTGCCATAACATAATGAGATCAGAGTGTTGAGTGTGTTTTTACTCGTAACAAGCTGCTGACATTGCCAAGCAATATCCCCCGCAACTGGCATTGCATTTTTGAAGAGAGAATGTTTATAAGCATCTAGATTTCTAAAGAACTGTACTAATCGCAAAGCTGTTAATTTCCTTGCAAAAAAAATTAGTCGGAGAGTATCCATCCATCCATCCATCTTCAACCGCTTAATCCGGGGCCGGGTCGCGGGGGCAGCAGTCTAAGCAGGGATGCCCAGACTTCCCTCTCCCTGAACACTTCCTCCAGTTCTTCCGGGGGTATCCCGTGGCGTTCCCAGGCCAGCCGAGAGACATAGTCCCACCAGCGTGTCCTGGGTCTCCCCCGAGGCCTCCTCCCGGTGGGGCATGCCCGGAACACCTTCACAGGAAGGCGTCCAGGGGGCATCCGATAGAGATGCCCGAGCGACCCCAGTTGGCCCCTCTCGACGTGGAGGAGCAGCGGCTCTACTCTGAGCTCCTCCTGGGTGACAGAGCTCCTCACCCTATCTCTAAGGGAGCGGCCCGCCACCCTGCGGAGGAAACCCATTTCAGCCGCTTGTACCCAAAATCTCCTTCTTTCGGTCATGACCCAGAGTTCATGACCATAGGTGAGGGTAGGAGCGTAGATTAACTGGTAAATCGAGAGCTTTGCCTTTCAACTCAGCTCCTTCTTCACCACGACAGATCGGTACAATGACCGCATTACTGCTGCCGCTGCACCGATCGGTCTGTCAATCTCACGCTCCATCCCTCCCTCACTCATGAACAAGACCCCCAGATACTTCAACTCCTCCACTTGAGACAGGAGCTCTCCTCCAACCCGGAGGGGGCTAGCCACCTTTTTCCGGTCGAGAACCATGGCCTCGGACTTGGAGGTGCTGATTCTCATCCCAGCCGCTTCGCTCTCGGCTGCAAACCGCCCCAGTACATGCTGAAGGTCCTGGTTCGAAGGAGCCAACAAGACAACATCATCCACAAAAAGCAGAGATGAGATCCTGTGGTCCCCAAACCGAACTCCCTCCGGCCCCTGGCTGCGCATAGAAATTCTGTCCATAAAAATAATGAACAGAACCAGTGACAGAGGGAAGCCCTGCCGGAGTCCAACATGCACTGGGAACAGGTCTGACTTACTGCCGGCAATGCGAACAAAGCTCCTGCACCGGTCGTACAGAGACTGCACGGCCCTTGATAGAGGGCCGCAGACTCCATACTCCCAAAGCACCTCTCACAGAATGCCACGAGGGACACGGTCGAATGCCTTCTCCAGGTCCACAAAACGCATGTGAACTGGTTGGGCAAACTCCCATGCACCCTCAAGCACCCTGCGGAGGGTATAGAGCTGGTCCAGTGTTCCACGACCAGGACGAAAACCGCATTGTTCCTCCTGGATCCGAGGTTCGACTATCGGCCGGATTCTCCTCTCCAGCACCCTGGAATAGACTTTACCCGGGAGGCTGAGAAGTGTGATCCCCCTATAGTTAGAGAACACCCTCCGGTCCCCCTTCTTAAATAGAGGAACCACCACCCCGGTTTGCCAGTCCAGAGGCACTGTCCCCGACTGCCACGCGATGCTGCAGAGGCGTGTCAACCAAGACAGCCCTACAACATCCAGGGATTTGAGGTGCTCAGGGCGGATCTCATCCACCCCCGGTGCCTTGCCACCAAGGAGCTTCCGAACTACCTCAGTGACTTCAGCCCGAGTGATGGATGAGTCAGCCTCTGGATCCCCAGGCTCTGCTCCCTCTACGGAAGGCGTATCAGTGGTATTGAGGAGGTCCTCGAAGTATTCCTTCCACCGGCCGACAATATCCCCAGTCGAAGTCAACAGCTCCCCACCTCCACTGTAAACAGTGTTGGCAGTGTACTGCTTTCCCCTCCTGAGGCGCCGAACGGTTTGCCAGAATCTCTTCAGGGCCGACCGATAGTCCTCCTCCATGGCCTCCCCGAACTTTTCCCTTACCCAAGTTTTTGCTTCCGCCACTGCCCGGGCCGAAGCACGCTTAGCCTTAGTCGGAGAGCATGCATCAGAAAACTCGGAAAATTATACCAAATTGTTTTAATGACGCACCTTTATGTGTTTTTACACCTCGATGCCAAATATGATCGCAATCGGATGATTAATTTTGAAGTTATAGCCCGGACAGGACACATTACAGATTTCCCACAAATTTGTCGCTTTTTGGCCCAAAACGTGAGAAATTATAAAATTATTTTCAAAATTGTTTTTCATGACACACCTTTATGTGGTTACACACCTCGATGCCAAATATGATCAGAATCAGATGATTAGTTTCAAAGTTATAGCCCAGACAACAAACGTGTCGGACGGACGGACTGACGAACGGACGGACCCCATTTTTATAAAAACGTACATCTCCTCCCCCCCTTCCCTGCCTGACCAGAGGGACTGACGAACGGACGGACGGACGGACAGACAAACACATACCGAAAGGCACCACTGCAGGACCTGAGTAGTAAGTTTGCAAAGTCTTGTTCAGATCATGCCAACGGTTTTGGGGTTAAGCTCTGCAAACAAAGTGGGACGCCGACGGTGACGCGAACACGAAAGTGAACGGGAAACCGAGCACAAAACAATGAACCTCACGTCACACTAAACAGCGCTATCATGCAAGAACCGGGACACAAACCTGATAAGCTGTCGTCCGAATCGTCATCTTCCTCTTCATCGTCCTCATCATCATCCTCTTCCTCATCGTTCTCGTCCTCGACGGAGTCATCGGAGTCCTTCCCGCTGGGAACGTCGGACTCCGTGCCTCGGAACAGGTCCACCAGGGACTGCGCGAGGTGGCTCTGGGACAGCCCTTTCCCAGCAGGCGTGGCTTTGAGGCCCCAGGTCTGGCCCCGCCCGTGGGCCTGGGCAGGTGAGGTAGACGGCTGTGCGGAGTGGCTCTTGGCCCCAGCGCTGAGACTGACAGGTGTGGGGGAGGGTGCAGCAGCTGGGGCCGAGGGGAGGGGCTTGTCCAGGGCTCTGGCCTGGCCCCGAGGCTTCGAGATGAGGGCCAGAGGAGCCTCCTGGGCGGAGCTCTGGATGACGCCGTTGGGCTGGGGGCGGCGCAGGAGAGGGCTGGACAGGAAGAGGTGGGAGTGGTTGTTCTGGGGAGATGGGAGCTTGTGGGCCTCAGGGAGGAGTTCTGACGTCGACGAGCCCGCCTTCTTCTTATGGACACCCTGCAGCTTCTGCAGCCGGAGCGGGGGAACCTGGGAGGGGAGGGTCTGGAATCAAGGCGAGAAGAACAAAAATCACCCCAGTCTGTAATCACACCCCTATCACCACGAACACAGTCACCCTCAATGCCGACTTCTTTTCTGAACTCATGATTTGGATACATTTGCTGAAAATGTGCAGATATTGAGGTGGCTTATTTTTGCTCAATGAACTAAATCTTTATTGATAGTCTGTTAGTGAAAAGCCAGCCCAATGCGATACACTTTTGGAAACAGTCACGTCCTTCAAGACCAACTGCAAATAAGAATGAAAGTAGAGGGAAATTCATCCGTCAGACATAGTGGTGGCCAAAGCAACACATTAAGCATCATGTGGAAGCACCATGTAGCAGCAGGGAAGGATATGATCGTTTGGGGGGGGTGTAGTCGCGGAGAACACGCCTCGCATCCCCCGGCCCACGTGAGCCCAGAGAAATGTGCCTCCCATTCGGCTTTATGTGCCGAAGTATAGTACTGTGCCTTCAACTTTCTCATTTGAATTCGTTCTTAGATATTCATTTTTATTTTCAACATCAGTGCAGCTGAAGATAAAATGTACATCCGAGATACCAGGACTTAATTTTATAATGTTTGCTCTTCATTAAACGCAGCTGATGTAGATTATATAACCGTATCAGAGCCCTGATCTCAACATCCTCACAGCAGTCTGACCACACGGAGAGACAGAAGTACAGGAGACAGTTGGTAAGCAGAGGGACTGTGGCCAGTTCTGCAATACGGCGATGCCAGGTTCCCACTATCACGATTTGTGGCACGATTTAAATCGTGGTCTTAATCATGGTGATCCTATCAGATCTTGAGGTCAGTCATGGTAATCGTGTTGATCGTAGAAAGTTTTGGACGGTTCAATAATTTCCTACAAGCAAAACAATTAATTGTCAATCGTGCTCGTCGCATCACCTCGTATCCAAACCTGAAATTTTAAGCTGCGTCCACACTGGACGTGGAACTAATTTTTCACACAAGAGATTACATTCGAAGTTTTGCATTGACTTTGAATGTAAACTGTCATGCGAAAAATTTGTTTTGTGTCCGGTGTGAGAGCAGCTTCAGAGAAGTTCCACGATCAGCTATGAATGGCCAATCGTGGCGTTCGTAACGGAGCGCACGACAGCGGGAACTACGCATGAGAAGAAGTTCCACGATCAGCTATGAATGGCCAATCGTGGCGTTCGTAATGGAGCGCACAACAGCGGGAAGTACGCATGAGAACCATCAAAAACTTTAAAACATGAGACTATAGGGCAGGTTACTTCTTCTTTAGGTAAAGGGTCGTCACACCAAATATTGATTTAATTTACATTTTAACAATTCGTGCCTCTTACATTTACATATAGTTTTGAAAAAAAGTGCTGTCAGACAGTCCCACAAGCACAAGATTGAAGTCAAGATTCAGCCATGTTTATTATGGTTAAACTGTGTAAGTGCTAATTTTCACTTAATTTTGCGAATCTACTAGAAGTTCCAGCTACCTCGCTAACCAATCAAGAGCACAAAAGCCCACAGCTGTGCCCAGCCCAAGTACTCAGAGGTTATATTAACAGTACAGCATTCAGGCGTAAAGCCGCTTTCACACCAGACGCAAAACTAATTTTTCGCACGACAGATTACATTCAAAGTCAATGCAAAGACGCAAATACACCCGGAATGCGTGTATTCCCTTTATTGCATTGACTTTGAATGTAATCTGTCGTGCGAAAAATTAGTTTCGCGCCCGGTGTGAAAGCCGCTTAAGACTGACCAGCTGTCTGTCAGTTTCAGAAAAAGCATGCCGAGGTGGTCGGCACAGGGCGATTGATGGCGTCTTTGCGTGGACTTTGAATGTAATCTGTCGTGCGAAAAATTAGTTTTGCATCCGGTTAAGCTTAAGACAGCTTAAGACTGACCAGCTGCCTGTCAGCTTCAGAGAAGCACACTAAGGTGCCCCTCTTTCTGAGCAAAGGTCGGCACAGGGCGATGAGCTCCACCGTTCACAGGGCCGTGTGCCTGCGCTCGGACTGCATCGCAGGCCGTGGGAGATTTCTGCGGCTACCACTTCCGCTGACAGAGAGTGGTCACTTGTGCTGCTTCGGCTCTCCCGCCGCAGACTGAGCCGTCTCGGGCAGGTTTCTCATAGCTATGCTGGATTACACCTTCCAGTGCTAAAGCAACACTCCCCAGCAGTCTGACTCCACAGGAAATAGAACGCTTGTCGCATTTGTAACAGTTGAAGTATGCAGCCTCAGCTTTGAGATGCACCTACTGGTGCGAGAATGACAAGGGGGCTGAAATAGCCAGGGACACATCCCCTGTCGCAGGTTGTTGATATTACTCAGTTCTCCCTTGCACACGACGGCTTTTACGGCATTTCCCGAGTTGTTCGCCACCGTGATTTTGGCATTGCTAAAATAAATCTAAATCCACAGTCACATCTAATCCCTAACTTGCTGTCTGACATTGCTGTCAAACAAAAATGACCCAATTCTTGCACTAAGTGCTTTAGAGTTTTCTTTTTCAGATTTGGAGGAACCATATGACCTTTTACATTCTGTAAGAAACATCATTAGCGAAAATACAAGGAACATTTTGCTGATGTCAAAGGACCTTGTATACAAATTTAGCAAGTTTTTCAGGGGACAGAAAAAACAACCTTATTTTGAACATGTTTGGGGTACCCTTCATTTTTTTTGTGAAACATAAAAAGAAAGGTTGTTTTTGGAAAACTTCATTTTCATTTTTTTCATCAAAAAATAATGTGATATCACATTGAAGGTTTCCTCACCCAAATCTGAGAGAGCTGAGCTTATGTCACATAACAATTCTCTGTCCTTTCATTGGTTCACTTGTTACAAGGCTTTCACAGTGGTCACAGTAGTTATTTCTGCATCGTCTGATTTTAAAATCTTAAAACGGCTAAAATGTCATTTACAAGGTTTTCATCTGACTCCAATAGAAGTTTATTTCCTTAATTTTCAGAAAGTATTGAGAGAAAACAGAAAACGCGTTTAGGAAAAGAGCAGTATTTGGGTGAAAAGCACCCCGCCCTGCTGTGTAAGAAGAGTTATGGACAACATCACTGCTGACAAACCTGCACCCCGCCCTGCTGTGTCAGAAGGGTTATGGACAACATCACTGCTGACAAACCTGCACCCCGCCCTGCTGTGTCAGAAGGGTTATGGACAGCATCACTGCCGACAAACCTGCACCCCGCCCTGCTGTGTCAGAAGGGTTATGGACAACATCACTGCTGACAAACCTGCACCCCGCCCTGCTGTGTAAGAAGGGTTATGGACAACATCACTGCTGACAAACCTGCACCCCGCCCTGCTGTGTCAGAAGGGTTATGGACAGCATCACTGCCGACAAACCTGCACCCCGCCCTGCTGTGTCAGAAGGGTTATGGACCACATCACTGCTGACAAACCTGCACCCTGCCCTGCTGTGTCAGAAGGGTTATGGACAACATCACTGCTGACAAACCTGCACCCCGCCCTGCTGTGTCAGAAGGGATATGGACAGCATCACTGCCAACAAACCTGCTTCAGCCTGAAATCATTCACTTGCTGGATGGGATGATCTGGGACGCTCCTGCAGCTGGGCGTCCTTCCGTCAGGGGAGTGGGCAGCAGGTTTAGGGGAGGGGGTCAGTGATTTGGGTTTAGCGGGAGGGGAGAGGGAGTGGGGGAAGGGCACTGGTTTCGGGGAGGGGCATAAGGGGACGGGCTTGGGCGAGGCCGAGGGGTCCCCGCGAGGCTGCATGACTAAGGACAGGGGCTTGGTGCCGGAGGCCAGACCCGTAGCCTGGATGACGCTTTGGTGCGCTTTGGCCACTTCGTGGGGTGCAAAGCCAGGGAAGCACAGTGAGACGGGCTGGAGAGTGGGCTGAGCGGTACGATAGGTGTGGGACGCTGCCTGGGTGCGTGAGCTCTGGTCCCGGCTGCACCTCTCATCCAGAGGGTCCCTGAGGTCCTTCCTGCTGTCACCCCCACCCTGCAAGAGCACCCGAGACAGGGGTCAGACCTCAGCAGTGTCCCATCAGCCCCTCTCAGCTCACACACCGCTCTGTACCATGCTAACGCGCACAGGCTAAAGCCACTGACATCACTCACAGGACAGAAGTGTTCCGTATAATGACTGAAAACCTGCCTTAGTCAGGCTCTGGTCAGTCCACAGAGCAAAATAGTTCACTCAACACAGATGAAATGCAATGATTTTGAGAATCCTCACACAATGCCTTCATGGTCATGGATGTTCATTAGCCAATGAACGCACCATAACCCTAATTATAATACGCGCAAAGTCCATATTTAAAACCACATGCTTGGCCAATTCCTGTGAGAGCAAAATAATGGTGATAAGCAGGGAAGTGCAGATTTAGACTGAGATTAAATCTAAGGAATAACGATGCAGCATGTTTGGAAGGGAGCAGATGTATCAGGGTCGTTCCTCCATTCCATTCAGGCTTCGCTTTTGCTCCGAACCTTTTCCTTCCTTTTCCCAGGGGCCTCGTTATCGGAGTCAGAGTCCTCGCTCTCGTCGCTGGGATCCTCCTCCTCGTCATCCTCGTCATCATCCTCCAGGTCATCGGAGTCGCTACTGCTCACCGTGTCGCTCGAGGGGTTCGAGGAGGACTCGCTGTCGCTGTTACTGGAGCTGCCTGTTGCGGGGTTCTGTTACGGGTAACGGCATCGTCAATAACGCAACAAAACAACAGACTGCATCCGGAATCAAATTACTGAATGTCAGCTATTCCAGCAGCGAGACGACATCACGGGATTCTCTGCTGGTCTCCAGTCACCTGCGTCAAGAAGGATTCCTCACAATTGACGATGACTTGAAATTATTGCCACAGGGAATCTAACATCAAACGGATGTACAGTAAGCAAATATAACAAGTTAAAACCTGAGCACAGTTCACTAATACCCCTGACCCTTGTGCACTGAAGACATTATGGCATATTTTCATATGAATCGGCAATGCACCTCTGCATGGAGTATAGAATGCTTGACAGAAATTTGAAAACCATCTGATAAGCAGTTTTTGTGAAATAGGTCAGACACCATTAGCAGTGCAAAATTTTCTAAGTTCAAAATATGGAAAACAAAAGTAGTTTTTGCAAAAAAATCATCATACTTTCATGAAACTTGGCAATGCACCTGTCCCTGAAGGGTAGAATGCATGACTGCAATTAGAAAACAATCTGATGAGCGGTTTTTGAGAAATCGGTCAGACAAACTGGTGCGGACGGACGGACGGACAGAAGTCTTTGGCTAACACTACATATCCTGTATAACAGGGCTTTACTGGCTTCATCTCATCTCAGTCGCAGCTGCTGCGTCACCTTCTCTCCACTCTTCGGCTCTGGTTTGTCCTGGTCGCTCTCGCGGCTCCTGGCCCTGGATTTGGCCACTTTGGGCAGGTCGGGGTTCCCCGGCGGCAGGGACACGGCGCTGGAGGAGCCTCTTCGAGGGGAGGCGGTGACACTGCTCCCATTCACTGCGCTGCTCAACCCTGCTCCCGCAAGCAAGAGGAGGCGACAGTCACATCGTCAGCTACGCAGCGCTACGATTCAGTCAAAACGCAACTGTGACGCTCCAGCTTTCGTAAACATGACACACAGCGCGTCACAACTCCTCAGTTACACAGCACAACTGTTCAGTAAAAACTCAACAGTGATGCTACAATAATGCAGCTTGCGAGTGTCAATACGCCTGCAGCAGGAGTAAAATCTAGCGGCTCAGTAACGAGTGTTAAACACAGACATGGTACCAATGCTTCATTGTACATCTTGCCGCTGCCACAACAAAATCTGCAGACTGCGGCAGGATGCAGGTCACCACTTTCTCAGTAAGACATCACTGCAATTCGGGTCAAATTCAAGTCAAATAACCTCATTTCGCCACCAAATAGTAATACATCAACATATTCAGAAAACATTTCGAGCATCTGCTCACAAAATGACTGATTTATTCATAACCCTTACGATTCACAGCAGGTTGATTTAAACGGCAGAAATTAATGAAGACTGTAAAGAGTCCATTGATGTGGGAATTTTCACACATCAACACTATAATTTTGCCCAAAAGAACTCATTAGCATTCAGTCCCTTTCCTAACATCCTAACAGCCAAGATTTTGACACTGAATGAATCAGGCAGAATATGTGGGTGTAGAGTCAGGGGGCTGTACCTTTGGGGGGGCCTTGTCCGTTCTTGGCCTGACTCCGAGACAGAAAGGGGTGGGATTCGTGGGTCTGGACAGGGTTGCTGTAGAGGGGAGGTAAGCTCAGGAGATGGGGGAAGAAGGAGGCGGGGCCTCGTCCGCGAGCCTCGGAGTTTCGCCACCATTCTGTAACACAGGGGGTGACCCTCATCCAACCGCAGCTCATCTGCACTCACCGCACAAACCTTAAACGAGGCCCTTGGCCTCAAATCTAGGCGCTTGAGGCCTTGAGTACTGCAGACCACCATTCCTCCCCACTGACAGATGAAACGGATTCAAACCTGGGACTCCACTCTCGGTAAATCTCAGACTACTCATTGGCATTAATCTATCAATTCAACCGAAAAGAAAATCAGCAGAACTACTGGCATTAAGAGCAAGACCTGAGAATCCCTGCCTCGCATTATGCCATTGAAACACCCCCTGAGCAGTTCATATAACAAACCCAGCGCGCGTCAAAAATTTGTTTCCATAAGCCTGGAGACTCGAGAAAGGTTAATGGTCTCAAGGCGACACATTTGTTAGGACCGATGCATTGCAGAGTGGAGTAAATAACCTAATACCGATCTCTGTCAGCGCTAACTTCATATCTTAACCTTTAATATTAATGATGCTATAAAATTTACTTTTTGTCTTCAGAAGAAAGACATTCCATTGTACTGAATTGCAAAAATAATCTATTACTGGCTTTTTAGTGCATTAGAATTATGAAACTTCAAAAATACTGAAAGGTCCTGCAGTCAGGCCAGTCCAGAACCTGGAGCTGCTGACACCCAGCGATGCCTTCGCATGTGTGAGGGATGCGGTTTTGCATGGTCTTGTTGAAATATGCACGGGCCACCCTGGTGAAGATTTCTTAAAGGCAGAACACGTTGCTCCAGAACCTGTACTTCCCAGCATTAATGCTGCCTTCACGGATGTGCAAGTTACCCTCGTCAAGGGCCCTGACACGGCCCTGCGCTGAGAGGAAACGTTGTCTGTTACAAGCAATAATCCGGATGGCCCTTTTCTTCTTTGGTCTGGAGCGCAAGGCGTCCATTTCTTCCATTAAAAAACTAAAAATATCGCTTCTTCTGCCCACAACACACATCTGCAGTGTGTGAAGGTCCATCGCTGATGAAACAAAGCCCAGAGAAGTCTACTGTGCTTCTGGTAACTGTTGACATCAGGATTCCCTTCTGTATTATAAAGTTTTAACAGGCAGCGTAGGACATAGCCCTAAACTGCAGTACGACACAAAGGTTTGACAGAATAATACTCAGCTCATGTGCGTATAGATGACAGTTTTTGATTCACACCCGTCGGCGTAATCGGAAACCGAAGATACTCAGCTAATTCTTGCGCCCCGGCCCTTTACCCGCCGAAATTCCACCAGATTCCTTACATCTTTGATTATGTAATTCATTGTAGAGGATAAAATAACCAAATACCTTCTAATGATTCCGTGAGGAACGTTGTTTTTAAACCCCTCAATAATTTGCTCACAGATTCGTGGGAAAATTGACCATCCTCAACCCATCTTTAAACTTAAGGACTAGTTCCATTCAAATGGAGTTAAACACAAAATGAATTAACAGACAGAATACTTATGCATCTCACTGCCACTACAGTCTGTAGCAGTGCTGGAGTTGGATCCACACCGCATGAGGACGTTTAACATTCCCCTCAAAACACAGCTGATTCCCAGGTCAACAACTGATTCCAAGACCATAGTCAGCTTGTGTTCCTAAAATAAATGCTTGGGAAAACTATCCTGCTCCTGCAAAGAGTTTGCAGTAATGCAGTTTGCTGCATAAGAAATCCGTAAAAATAAAGAAATCCAATGGATTTGCAAAGAAAACAAAATGATGATAATTTAAGAGGCGGATCACAGACATGATATTTGATGAAGCCACAGCTCTATAGATACAGCATATGCAGTATAAAAGTGTATAAAAGATTCACATTAGATTTAAAGTTTGTCCACATTTTGGCCCAACAGTGGCCCAGTGCGCAGAAGGCTCTTGCCCAGCTGGGTTAGTACCTGGAAACGCCCCCAGCTGGGGATGGGCTGTCAGGGCCGCAGAAACGCCCAGGGTGCCGAGGCCGCCGAACTCAGAGCGCCCTGAGCTGGCGGCGTAGAGGCCAAAGCCAGGGTGACTGACGACAGGGAAGGCACTAGAGACGGCGGACATGTTGAACGGCTGATCGCCGGCCTGTCGGAACAGATGCCCTGGAGAATGGAAGAGGACAAATCGAGGCTTGTGGATTACTCCAAAAGTAGATGTATAACGCCGCTCGAGCACCACAGCTAAATAATTCATGGGAATGAACGCAAAAGTTTCATTTCATACCGTCTCCCTGCAGGCTTTATATCCTACGGCAGGTTACAGAATATCTTATGCACCATTAATAAAGACAATATGTAGTACAAAGGACAGACTCCCAGGGAACCTGCTAGACCTGTTTAAACATGAATCTGCAAACATGAAACGCAGAATCAAGAATGACTGTCAAAAATAATTAATAATTGATATTCAAAGCTCAAAAGCCATGACTATGCTTGAATATGGACAGTGAAAACCATTAAATGAGCAACTAGTGGGCTGAAAAGTACTTTTTCATTCAGAGCGAAAGGAAAGGAAGGATGTATTAACTAATGTAATGTAATGTACACGTCGCACGTCAGCTGCATGGATACAAAAACATTGACGAGAGTCGAAATGGTATTTTTAAGATGGCTGCCGCGACGGCCGTACTTGATCTTCGATCAGAATGCCTTGAACAAACTTTCATGCGCTCATGAGAAGTCACATGCATGGCACATTTCAGCTTCCTTGGTCAAGTAGTATTGAAGAAGATTTTTAAATATATTAATGAAATGTTGGGGAGTGACTTATAACAGAGATGAAATCAAGAACAAAATGGAAAGTCCACCAAAAACATGGAATGTGTGTACTGAGCCTTGCTACTTAGTACGCACATACAGTATAACACCAGCTGAATTGCTGCAGACATGATTGACAAATGAGTGAAAACTGAATTTTCAGGATGGCCACCATGGCGGCCGTATTTGGCAATGGATCAGAATGCCTCGAACGGACTCTGGCGTACTCACGGGACACGTGCGTGCTGGATTTCACCTTCATTGGCCCAGCAGTTTCAGCAGAGAAAATGTTTACACGTGGACAATGACTGAAGATGCACAAACTGACCACAACATAAGCCCACTGGACCTCTGGTCCAGGTAAACTAATAAAAATTTACCTCCGAGAGTGAACCTGTTAAACTGAGCTGCATCTTTACGAGGGAAAAAAATTGAAAAATGTGAACATTAAGTCCTGTTGGGGGACTTTCACAGCCAAGTGCAAGTTCATATTTTTGTGATGCTTTGACAGTTCATATTGTGATTTCCGACAAAAAACATCGAGCGATTCTCCACGGGACGACAGGGTCTCAGCACAATAGGAAACTGGGCAAACAGCAGTCACGCGCAGTGAGAAACCACATCAAGCGTACGGACAGATCAGTGCACCTCATGAAAAACCAGTGCAATGAGCAAGTGTCCCAAAGCCCCACTTGGGGTTCATACATTTCCTTCATCATTACCAGCATCACCGTCAACCACGCTTCTGAAATCTATTTTAAGAAATCAATTCTGTCATCGAATATTAGTGTTGGCATTATGAGATTACATCTCGACTTCTTATGCAGCAAGATAAAGTGATGCAGGAACTAATTTAATCCGAACCCAATTTCCAGTGGAAGCAGAGAGAGAAGGCTGATGTGCTGCCGGAACGATCAGTCAATGTGCCAGATCTGCATATATGAAACAGCGCATTAGGAGATTCCATTTTTCTGAGAACCCTATAATGCATCAGGCGTATTAAATATGAAACGCTAAAATTTTGTTTCCGGAAGATTCCCATTAAGCAAATTCGTAAACATGTAGGATAAACAGGAATATATTCAACCCCCTGAGGAAATTCTCTGTGGAACGCTAATTTGTATTCTTTGAATTATAGTCTTGTTTTACAGATATTCACCATAACTATACTACCATGTTACGCTTTTATGAATCCACCTATGCTTATGTATTCTGATGGTCTTTAGTTTAATAAGACCGTGCATTGAGGGCAATGCTGGTGACTGCTTTTCAAGCCAGAAATGTGCCCTTTCGGCAGAACATGAAGACTGACTGCTGAATTCAAGAATATCTCATGTTGTCATGCTGCGTGGGGCAGCCTTACTCACAATGAGATTCGCTATACAGAGTCCCGCACTCTCACACAATTTTAGGGAATTGCGCTGCAGACCAAGAAAGGGAGTCCGGGGAAACCCTCCTGTTTGGCCAGTTCTAACATTTAAACAGAAGAATTGCAGATGTATCAACACCAGTTGCACTTTACTCCATCATCCACCGAGGGCAATGGGGCAGACGCAGGCTTAGCAGGAGGCTGAGTGTCAGAATGCAGGCTGTAGTAAACTGTTCAGACTGCTAAACACCACAGACATTAAACCAGAAGTTATCTAAAATTTTACAAGCAGCTTGTAAAAGCGACTTAGTTCTTTATAAGCTGCTTCCTGGATAAAGGACTAGAATTTCACCAGTTTGCCAGGCTTGAGCTTACAGCTTCACATGGGACCAAGGGACAGGAATATTATTTTTTACCTAAATTTGGAAAAAAAAAAAAAAAAAAAAAGGCCAAATTATTCCACAACAGACACATCTGCAGGGGAAAATTCCCACATCAATGGACTCCTTACAATCTTCATTAATTTCTGCCGTTTAAAAAGACAGTATTTATATTAACTAGTCAAAGCCAATAGATTGTTTTCAATTACACACTTCGTATTAATTACAGGGAGATAATTATTTGAAATGAGAAGTGACCTCAGAGGAATAGCTGCTGCGGAATTCAATGTGAATCCACAGGGATCCGGGGAGCAGTTCTGTTATAACTTTGCTTTGCTTGATTTTCAGCGGGACAGTAATGAAAATGGCCACACCCACAGAAATCTAATCCAAAGGTTCCTAAAAATGTTTCCTCTGCGCCTCGAATGAAAAAACATGAAGCCACATGAGGACCAATGAGGTGATGGAAGAACAGTATTTGACCCTTAAAAATCCCAAAGTCAAAGTTTTCAATGCAATTTATTAATAACTACTGGAACACAAATAAATAACTTCACCATCTACAGAAAGAGTAACTAACAACAGAAGAACAAATATCATCACACCCGTACAGCTCACATACTGTACAAGCCTTTGATCAATTCACTGATTCAGAGTCTCTTCTCCAAACAGAGAGAAATGGAAGTAAGTTTTTCTTTAAATCCCAGCAAAAACTTGCAACAAATAAACATTCACAGGTTTGGAGGGAGAGCGTAAGGACAAACCTCTTCCTCATCTTCTGATTAACTATACAGTTCATCATACATAATTAATCAATTCTGTCACACTGAGATATGGGTCCATTTCAAATTAAATAAGCAGTTTCAGAGTAATTCAACAATGTCTTTTCTGGAAGCCTGTGAAAGGGATTAGATCTCTTGAAGTCCAATACAAAAACTGAATCTTTGAAGAACAGAGAAACTTAAAACTACAATCGACACTGCCAAATTCCTTTTGAGTTTTTTTTTTGACTATATATCGACAGCGTATTATGATTAAATTTTGATGCATATCTTCCCTTAATCTCAGCTGTCTAACGACAGTTAATGATGAAAAAAAATAGTCTATTGAGCAGAAAGCTTTGTAATACTCTTTAATAGCATTAAGAACTGATACAGGCTTTGAGACTGAATTTCAGCCTTTCGTAAATGAAACACCCAGACGAACACGCTGGTGATCACGGACAGCATTGCATGTACCAACACTCTGCTTCAGACTCCTACAAATGAGACAAATCTACTCTTCAAAGATGGCAACTAAAGAACACATCTACACTTATCATCAGGAGAAACACAAGAGGGCACTCGGAGAGGCATTACCTTCACCCTCACAAAATAATTGAATGTGAATGTTAAATAAGTCTTGACTGAGCTGTCTTTACATGCATTGAAATTCGTATGGATCCTGGAATAAGAATGAGTCAGATATTTATCAAAATTAAATATCTTCCTCCTTAGCACAGTATCAATCAACATAAGAACCTGCACTTACATCCATGCCCAACTTTTTCAGATGTCCCGTTAACTGACAAACAAACGAACAAAACAAAGAAACAAGCAAACGCCGGTGAAAACATATTAACCCCACAATCAGAAGCACAGAGGGATGTTTTAATCGTAAGAAGCCTACGACTGAAACATACCATTCTTGTTTTTAGCAAATGTTATCGTGAACTCAGACATATGAAATTAAAATGAGCACATCTATAGGCTTTTGGCTCCAGATCAGAATAGAAATGGGAACTTTAGTTAAATGCACAAAGGTCACCATTTCATCAGTAACTTCAGTCAAAAGAAAATCTCTCCATCTAACCCAGGGATCCACAGATGTAACACTGACACCAACAGTAGCACAGCGTAGCCTTTATATTTTCATCTTTTCAATGTTTGGACTAAACCTCATCACATCTATCCATCTGCAAAACTGACAAACAGGGACCTCTAACAGATGGGATTCAGTGGATTTAAAATAAAAGTCACAGACAAAAAAATAAGGTTATTAGTGACTAAATAAAAAAAGGTGTGTCTTAGTAGATCTTCTTTCATTTGGAATGAGTGTGCACCAGTGTATATCTAAAGGCGAATAACTTCATTGAAGACGGTGAAATGTCTGCACTGTCGTAGGCACCGGCTTCAGAGAGGACAGACTGTTTCCTGCATGTGCAGAGCAGTCTGAGAATTTCTACAGTAACACAACTGCTTTTAGACTCTGTGCTTTGTTGTATTAGATCAGAAAACAAAGAATGTGAGATTTAAATAAAGACTAACTGCTTTAATTTGCATGTATGTGCGTCCAAACTGTATGAACAAAGACACTGAATTCATTTTTAAACATGAAATGCTTAAACACAGCCGCTCTGTGCGAGCCCCAGCACTGGGCCGGTCCGAGGACGCCGGGCCTTACCGCAGGGGGAGAGGGAGGCTCCTGAGGAAGTTTGGACGGGGGCCAGAGGGCTCTTGGCGGACGGGGCGGAGGAGCGCGTCGGGGGGGAGAATGCGGTCGTGTGCACGGAGGACGTGGCTGGTGATGGGGCGGACAGCTGCTCTCCGGACTCCATACCTGTCGAAAGCAATCACATCGGTGAGAGACGCCACAGAGAAAGGTCTGGAAAAGCCAACACCTCCCTCCGCAGCGCGGGGTTTTCACCTCCATTCCCCGGTCTCCCAAAGTCGCACAACAAGACCGAGTCAGAGCCTGGTATATGGGTGAAGGTTCATGGTCAGTGTGAATTTGACGGTGAACGGTATGGGGTCCAGGAACTACTATAACAGCAGCAGCAGATGCTGCTGAATGCTGTGTGGATCCGTGGTTGTGCTGTCAACCCCCCCAATGACGCAAATAAAACTTGGAGTAAAATCAGTTTGAAAGAGCAAGTACACTCAGCCAAATGAGCAATGGTGTAATCTCATCAGTCAGTCAGTCACTCACTCAGTCAGCTAGCCACACAGTCACTCACTCACTCAGTAAAACAGTCACTCAATCACTCAGTGAGTCACTTAGTCACTCACACAGTCACTCAGTCGGTCACTCTCTCACTTCCTCAGTCAGTCACTCACTCACTCAAATGTAGGGCCTGGCAAAAACATGAATTCAGCAGTTTTTTCTAAAAGAGAGAAATCCTGAGGGCTGTCCTTTCTAGGAAGTATTTCAGTGAAATTAAAGGAATCACAGCTTCAACAGGTATATACTACAGAATGCGATGCAGTAGCAATGCGTAAAAAGAGAGGAACGTTCGCCATGTTTCGGACAGTTTCTGCAGTGCCCACACATGCAGAGACAGGTAACACAGCAGGCTGCTCACAGCCCATTTTATCCCTGTGTGACACAGGAAAACTGCTCTAAAACTGCTCTAAAATGGAGTTTCCATGCCGCATGATTTTTTTAGCGCTACATGCGGAAAGCTGGCTTTTGTGCACTATTTAGCAGAAGGCTGTCTGATAAGCTCAGCTTGCAAATAAATTTTCAAAAATAAATAAATGATCTCGTGCTCTTATCATGTGGCGACTTGTTTTAAAGAGCTCCCCAGCTTTCATTTTAATATCTTACATCATTGAGCAACGATAGCTGCATTTAGCGCTCAGAGGGTTGCAGCAGTGGAGGCCATATTTCAATACTTCTTTACTCACAGGGGGGTGAAATGTCATGGGAATCTGCTCTTTTGTGGACCGTTCATAATTTGTTGAATCAACACCAAAAAATTTCATAATGACACAAAACAAGTAAAAAAAAAAAACTAAACACAGTATATAACAAATATACCCATATAATGTGTTACATTACGGGTATTTCACAGATGCGGTTATCCGTAGCTCCATGACGCACAAACCGTATTAAGCAGGACTGACAGGTCTAAAACTTCAAATGCCAGAGGTGGCCACAGGCAGGGATCCCTCTGCAATACACCTGCAGAGAAACTTCAGCCCAACTTTCTTTGCAGAACTGGCTACAATCAACCTGTGATGTTAATAAAATTAAGTAAGGCCAAGCCTTCAGACAGTTCAGTATTACACAATTGGCTCGTTCTGTGGCTTTAAATCCAATTTAACTCTTTGATACCCAGCTTTTAAAAACCACACGACCGCTCCACCCAAGTTAATTAAACCAGATGAGTTTCAGATAAGTTAAAAGGTTTCATTAAATTGTGAGTTAACCATTGCATTACATTGTATGAAATTTAATGTTGCTTATACATTCCAGCGCAAGTTGGCTGCATTTATTTACAGCAAAATGTAAATAATTCTAAATTTTGAGAGCAAATATTCAGAGATACATTATCAGTTTTATCTTGAATATTTGCTGAAGACCTTGATTAGAAGAATCCTGTGTGTATTGGCTTAGCTGGAATGAAAGCTGCACCCACACTGGCCCATTTCTGTGGACCCCAAGGCAATCAAAAAACACAAAAAAAAAATCTGCATTCGGGCTGAGGATTCAATTAGCATAATACGGAAATTCCCAAATGAGGACAGGAAAGGGTTAAACTTAACTTCTCTCTAATTGCCGAGCCGAATCTCGCTAGTTCATTATGCTGCACGATTTATAACCAACAGCCCACATGTTGCGAACTCGGGAGCGACCAGGCTTCTGTGTCGGAACATTTACTATGTCCATCTCCGTATTACTTAAGGGCTGTTTCTTTTCACCATGCGCCTCGGTCAGCCTCAGGGCCGTCAACGCATCATCGCAAACGCGGTTCTCGAGCCTCTCGCTGACCCTCTGAGGCCGCGGGAGCTCAGCCGATGATTAAATCTCCGAAAACAAAGCTGTCGGCTCAATATCACGGAGCGAGTCTTGACAGGAGCGATGGCGGTGAGGCATCGATGACACCGAGCCCTGAGCGGAGGAGGCTGTGGAAAGGTCATTACGTCCTGCTCCAGCGGCCGCACGGTCTCCCCGATTCACTCCCCCGCATACAGCACCTCCATCCTCAGCTCATAAACCTCACACACACTGCAGTCCCCAGGAGTCTGCACAAACATGCACTCATGCAGACATGCAGAGCTGAACTCCAGCATATTCACATGAAACAATGAATAGGAGGTTAAACAGCCCTCCGATTCGGCAGGTAACTGTATCCTTTTTGGGGCTCTAAGACTCTTCGTCCACCGACTTTGTCCCTGGATTGATCAACCCCAATAATGCTTTTCTTCTTCCTGCATTATAACACCATCCCTACCCCTGACCCTTACATCACGGTGATCTGTCCATTATCCTTTCATCCAACCATCTGTCAACAATGGTGGCAAATTTCATTAAGGGATGAAAAATCTGGGGACAGAGGGTCCTGTAACCCCTTTTTGGGTTAAATTCAAAGATGTTCAGTTGTTTACATACACAGTGAGTCCAAATTCTTACAGGCGACACTGAACTGGATGCTGCACAGTAATAAAGGTTAGCAGAGATCAAACTTGCTCAATTTAGTCAATTCTGAACATCTGCATGCGTCTTCAACTTTAGAGTCCATAGAAACGATACAGTTCTGAAACTTTCACATCGATCCATAAAAAAATACTATAACTTCAAATACACATTTATTAGGTAGCAGCAGGTGTAGTGTTGGTCATATAAATCTGTCAATAATTGGTGGAGGGAAGATCGATGTGGGAGGCTGCCGAGGGCTCAGTCTGAACGGAGGTAATTTTTATACAATACAGCCCAAGTTTTACACCAGAAAGCCGTTTTCCCCGAAGCCATTCATATTTACCAATATTAAAACACAAGATCATTAATTGACTCTCAAGGGCTCTCCATGTGAGCTGAGGCACAAAAACATATTGAACAGGTGTCCTCCGGAAAATTTAATATATTCTGAGAATATGGTTAACAGCAACTGTAGTGAATGAGTTATAAAATAATAAGCAACTGCCGCTGTCGAGATCAGTGTAAGTTATACTTCAGCGTTTAAGGAACCAATGACTTCATCATGATGACTTTATTTGCAGAGGTATGACAGAGAAGTGATGCGCAGCACAGTCCATAATCTCTGAATGAGACAGTATTAATATGACTTGAGTAAGTAACTAATAAACTTCTTTTGACTGCAGTGTTATGACAATTTAGCAAATAGAGATGGACTGCAACTCCCCGGCAAGAAATCTGTGGTAAAGACATCTCTCCCTCAGAATCAGTCACATCTGCAACATGGCTGACATTTTCTGGCTTATATTTCTGGACTTGTGGTCCAAACCTGTGCTGATCCCACGCAAACATGCACAAAAATCGCACCATATGGAAAACCAGTAATTACGCACTTGTACTTGTGTGAGTGCCTGTGTGTCGGAGTGAAAGCGTGAGTAGAGCACGGACACAATACTGAGGGTTTGATGAATAACTGACAATAAATAGGCCCAGTCTGACCATCTCTGCATTGTGTGTGAGGAGTCATCGGCCAATCTTTCATCAGGGACAGTTTTTAGCGGTTTCAGGGATGAAGATGCCGGAGGTCTGGATTATACTCTGAGCTCCAGAGCTTCGCGAGGTGTTTCAACTGCGTTTAGATGACATGAACTGCACTATCACCTGCTGCCTTCCATTCCTGCTAGTGATTGGGCCATTTTGCCTTGAGGTTTGCCTTCATCCAATGAAATGCATGCACAACTGGATTTGGGTTATATGACTGACTTGGACATTGTAGAACATTCGAGTTCTCTGGCTTTTGGGTAGCTTAATCAGTCTACTTCTATTTATATAAACAAATAACCATGCAAATCATGAGCCAATCCTTCTCTTCTCTATACTCCTCCCTTCCCATAATTCTGGAGCGAGCTGTTCTGACACAAGCATCCGCAGGACACTGTCCCAGGACTGTCAGTGGTAAAATGAAGACTATCGTACTAAAATCTAGACATCTGACTGTGGAGAACGTCGTAGAAACTATGTGTCCTAAAGTTTCCAACAGCTCAAGATCTGCCGTTGAGAAACGTACACGTTATACATTTTTACACCTTTCGAACAGCCTCTAACATGGGAGTAAATATGCAGCAGTCTCTCACGCCTTCATTTCTGCTCATGACTTCGATGCCGCAGGAGGGTTAGACGGCAGCTCGCTGGCTGCTGCGGGGCGGGGGTGGGCCGCACCGCAGCGAGGTGTGGAGGAGGCCATTTCGACACGGCTGGCTGGACGTGGCGAGTCTTTGCTCTGCGCCTTATTATCTGCAGCGGTAACAGATGGCGGACGCTAACAGCGATAATCCCGTAGCAGAGTCATCAGCGTGCATCAGCAGTAATCGGAGAACAGACTCAATATCTCTCCGGCTAATGGAAGCGGCAGGCTAAAGGAGCGCATTATACTGGATTCCTTGACCCCGCTCAAAGTCAGCTGGAGAAGCAGCCTCCCGAAGCGCTCCTCCGCATATCACAGACGCTGTCAGACTGACCCTCTCATCAAAGCCTTGACCTGAGCATTTTCCGCAATCAAATGAATACATAAAACAAATAAACGTATAGCGCGCAGCAGCTCTTCTGAAAATACGTAAAATGCCATCGCATTTGTTGTCTCCAGAGCTAATGGCCATTCATTAGCACCAGCTGAAGCTCTCCACCCCCAACGAATATTCACCCGGGCATTTTCCTGCGAACGGTTGCCTGGTGACGCGGATCGCTTCAGTTTAACTACCTTCACAAATCATGCCGGTGTCCCTGATCCCTCCAAACACAATTATAGGGCCTTCCGCTACAGAGGACAAATAACAATGTCGCTCTGCTAAGTGAGAGTTATTTCCAACGCCAGGGGATAAAAAAAAGCCTCGCGCCATGGAAATGCCAAGGGGACTCGTTTCATCTGACACCTCTGATTTCGTTAGTGTGATCGCAGTGGAATTGGGATCTTTTCATGTAGCGGCGCTAACCTTCTTGTGTGTGATCATATCCCAAACACAACAAGGCGAGAGAGAGAGAGGGGAACAATTGAGTATATGAGGATGAAATTGTGCTAGTATGGGAGGTCACCGGCGGCCTCCCACATCGAAATGCCAGCACCCTTGGAATATGAAACGAAGCGAGGCGCCTCCATTTCCCCCGAACACCCCTCAGATCCCTCGATCCAAACCCCCGGAGGATGATTAACTGTGCGACCTGTACCTGGCCTGCTTTCCGCACGGAAAAAAGCGAAGATCTAACAAGGCTTGAGAAATGCACTGCACCGCGAGGCGAGGCCGAGGGGGGAATGAAGAGGCACGTCTGCACCGCGAGGCGAGGCCGAGGGGGGAATGAAGAGGCACGTCTGCACCGCGAGGCGAGGCCGAGGGGGGAATGAAGAGGCACGTCTGCACCGCGAGGCGAGGCCGAGGGGGGAATGAAGAGGCACGTCTGCACCGCGAGGCCGAGAAGGGAATGAAGAGGCACGTCTGCACCGCGAGGCCGAGGGGGGAATGAAGAGGCACGTCTGCACCGCGAGGCGAGGCCGAGAGGGGAATGAAGAGGCACGTCTGCACCGCGAGGCGAGGCCGAGGGGGGAATGAAGAGGCACGTCTGCACCGCGAGGCGAGGCCGAGAGGGGAATGAAGAGGCACGTCTGCACCGCGAGGCCGAGAAGGGAATGAAGAGGCACGTCTGCACCGCGAGGCCGAGGGGGGAATGAAGAGGCACGTCTGCACCGCGAGGCGAGGCCGAGAGGGGAATGAAGAGGCACGTCTGCACCGCGAGGCCGAGAGGGGAATGAAGAGGCACGTCTGCACCGCGAGGCGAGGCCGAGGGGGGAATGAAGAGGCACGTCTGCACCGCGAGGCGAGGCCGAGGGGGGAATGAAGAGGCACGTCTGCACCGCGAGGCGAGGCCGAGGGGGGAATGAAGAGGCACGTCTGCACCGCGAGGCGAGGCCGAGGGGGGAATGAAGAGGCACGTCTGCACCGCGAGGCGAGGCCGAGGGGGGAATGAAGAGGCACGTCTGCACCGCGAGGCGAGGCCGAGGGGGGAATGAGGAGGCACGTCTGCACCGCGAGGCGAGGCCGAGAGGGGAATGAAGAGGCACGTCTGCACCGCGAGGCGAGGCCGAGGGGGGAATGAAGAGGCACGTCTGCACCGCGAGGCGAGGCCGAGGGGGGAATGAAGAGGCACGTCTGCACCGCGAGGCGAGGCCGAGAGGGGAATGAAGAGGCACGTCTGCACCGCGAGGCGAGGCCGAGGGGGGAATGAAGAGGCACGTCTGCACCGCGAGGCGAGGCCGAGAGGGGAATGAAGAGGCACGTCTGCACCGCGAGGCGAGGCCGAGAGGGGAATGAAGAGGCACGTCTGCACCGCGAGACGAGGCCGAGGGGGGAATGAAGAGGCACGTCTGCACCGCGAGGCGAGGCCGAGAAGGGAATAAAGAGGCACGTCAGCACCGCGAGGCGAGGCCGAGAGGGGAATAAAGAGGCACGTCAGCACCGCGAGGCGAGGCCGAGAGGGGAATGAAGAGGCACGTCTGCACCGCGGGGCGAGGCCGAGGGGGGAATGAAGAGCCACGCCTGCACCGCGAGGCGAGGCCGAGGGGGGAATGAAGAGGCACGTCTGCACCGCGAGGCGAGGCCGAGGGGGGAATGAGGAGGCACGTCTGCACCGCGAGGCGAGGCCGAGAGGGGAATGAAGAGGCACGTCTGCACCGCGAGGCGAGGCCGAGGGGGGAATGAAGAGGCACGTCTGCACCGCGAGGCGAGGCCGAGGGGGGAATGAAGAGGCACGTCTGCACCGCGAGGCGAGGCCGAGAGGGGAATGAAGAGGCACGTCTGCACCGCGAGGCGAGGCCGAGGGGGGAATGAAGAGGCACGTCTGCACCGCGAGGCGAGGCCGAGAGGGGAATGAAGAGGCACGTCTGCACCGCGAGGCGAGGCCGAGGGGGGAATGAAGAGGCACGTCTGCACCGCGAGGCGAGGCCGAGGGGGGAATGAGGAGGCACGTCTGCACCGCGAGGCGAGGCCGAGAGGGGAATGAAGAGGCACGTCTGCACCGCGAGGCGAGGCCGAGAGGGGAATGAAGAGGCACGTCTGCACCGCGAGACGAGGCCGAGGGGGGAATGAAGAGGCACGTCTGCACCGCGAGGCGAGGCCGAGAGGGGAATGAAGAGGCACGTCCCTCTGTCCCTCACAACACTCTGCACACCTCCTATTCCAGACTGTTCCACCACATCATGAATACCACACAGGCTAGTCTGTGTGACTGCACATACAGGGCATATGATGCAGAGCGATTCCCCTCTTACCGCCTGCAGATCTCGTCCTCAGTGCACAAGGACAGTGAGCCTCAGGGCCACAGCCGCCTCTGCCGTCTCCCATATCTACACCACAGCACCTGCAGCACCTACCACTGCCCTGAAACAACACTGTACCGGGTCTCTCGCCTGGGACCCGCCAGTGAGGGCCGTATAGCATGAGGGCGGGCCCGAGACATTTATTAATTCAGGACAAAAACATATTCATGTGAGTTGCAGCTTAAATGAGAATTTAAGGGGCTAAATGTCAAGAACAGAAAAACAAAGCCGCAGCTGCGACAGAAAACATTTGTACACTGATGTAAATTTTGGCTTTTAAGTTCTAAATGTGAGTCTTAATGAAAACAACACCAGTGAGGTCAAGAGATCAGCTCTCATTCGGCTCTCTGCATCGACAACAGTGTACACACCAGAACATTCAACTTTTTAAAGCAATATTTCACATTTATTTAGACACACTGAGCCACAGCACATGAAAAGCATCTATAACTTTCACTTCACCCTCAAGCATCTGAACTGCAAGCATTTTTTCTTTGTTTTTCCCTCTTTTCTTATTCGTTTATGAATGTTCAACATCAACTCATGAGCTTCGCGTGTAGCTTCAATCCTGATTCGTCCATTCTACTGTTCCCCCCTTTGTTCAATAAAAAAATATATAAATTATAAAAATAGTAGGGCTGTCCCAACCGATTAATCGTGACTATTTTAAACGCAATAAAAGTAACTGCCACTATGAGGCAGACAGACGAGTTTGCTTATTACCTTTTCTATGACACATACCTAACGCGGTCATTTGAAATGCTCCCGGGAAGAAAACTGTGATTTGAAGTCCGCTAATTACCTGCGAGGTTGGACAGCCTCCATCGCCTTGGCATAATTAGCTCACCTTATATAAATTCCCGTGTACTTTGCCTAACATGGAATCAAGCAGTTTATTCAGCCAACTGACTGATCAAAACCAAAATGTGGACTATAATGATTAAGAAGAGAGGATGAGAAGCAGACGGACCGAACCAGGCCGCCGGTTAATAATCTGAATAAATAGCAGACCTCTGAATTCCACCTCTCGTGGAATTCGTACATACCATTAAAATATTTCTTAAAAATAAAATCATTTTATGATGGTCCTGGTTTTTAAGCGTTTCAAAACATACGCAAAGTGGAAAACATTTTGTGAAGCATAGCCTATCGAACATGAAAGTGAGAGAGAATATGTTTGCATTGCACGCAATAGTCACATGTACCAAAGATTTGGCAATGCACGTTCAGGCGAATCTTTGCCGCAAATTTGTGGCATTTTTTATTTGATAATTGGACGAGACTAATTTAAAATAAAATAACTCATGGCACTTGATTTCATTTACTTTGGAGCGTCTAAATAACCGACAGTGAAGGTGGAAAACATCTTGTTTGAGCACATAGATCACCAGTAAATTGTTAACGCAGCGCTGCAGAATGCAAAATTAGAAATAATCTAGCAAACACAATGAGGCAAATCTGTTGTGTTTCATGGTTATTTAAATTTCAAAATGTGACAAAGAAAAATTATATCTAAATAAATCAGACAGTCTACCAATTTAAATCAATAGCCTAATTGAGCGAATCAACTGTTTGATTGCAAATTGAGCAAAGTAAAATTGGGAAGGAGGTGAGAGCAATCGTCAGGTAGAGGATGCAGGCCATAACTTTGCGTTGTTCGGTGCGTAATTTGCCAGAATATGTTTGCTAGATTAGCCTATTTCTAGTTTTACGTTTGGCTGCGCTGCATGCAAAGTGCGAACAATTAACATGTCCTGTTCGATAGGCTGCGCTTAAACACAATGTCGGGCAGGGTAAGGGTACGCTTTGAGATGGTAATTAACTCTGAAGAAGAGGGCGAGTGTTCGGTCTTGGAGATCATTCGGGAAGTGTGGGGTTCCTTCTTCGGTAAATTTTTGTGGTGGAACACACACTGCGGGAAAAGGACTCCCGCATGCTGGGATTACAGCCACATTCCTGGGGCCCCGCCTCTCCTTTGGCCAGGGTCACCCGCGGCGGGACGTCCGGCTCCACCCAGAGATACGAGCAGCGGGTGAACGCGCAAGCGCTCTCATTCACTCCCCAATTCGACACGGGCCTCGGAGGCACTTCACACATTTTAAATAGAAGAGAAGAAGAGCGTTTTTAACACCTCACTGCGAACAGTTTTAGCGGCAACAGACACGACCCGACGTAGGAAACCCCCCCCCCCCTCTTCAGTGAGAGTACGGAGTAAAGACAAAGAGGGTGGAAAAAAGAAAAACATGAATTTTACTGCAAAGTCTTAAATTAATGATTTAAAATGCATTACATTGTCCTTATCGGGTTTGCTTTCTAGTTCCGGATGCGATAAGGAGGGAACATCAAAAACTAGAAAGCACGCAGGCCTTTGTCGGCGAAACTGCGGATTTGGGGCGATAAGTGTGTAAATGGCTGGTTTCCTGTGGATTTCCTGCCTGTTTCAGAGCATTAGAACCACTGACCCCTGAGCCAGGCATTATAAACTGGTTTATTTTGGGGTCAATCCCTCAGAGAGAAACAGGGATGCTAACGGAGGACATGTGCTGTGAGGCTGTTCAGATCGCAACCTACAGCTGCTTTCATTTTGTGTTTCCAATTCAGTTCCGAAAGCAGGGATGAGAGGTGAGTGGACGCCCCGTCTAAAATGATGACATCCCATAAATACTGTGCATTGAAGTCCCTGGGAACTTAAATCATTGCTTCTCTTTTATTTTTTGAACCTTAAAGGTATACAGAGTACACTCACAAAGATGACGAGATTTACTCATCTAAAGATTTAACTTTCCCAGTCGCTGGATTCAAAGTAGGCTTGAACCTTTTACTCCCAAGGTGGCATCAGGTTGTACTCGAGTTAATCCACCTAATTTCATCAAGTAGGAGCCGTAAACATCCGTGACTAAGTTGCTTTCGGTAGAGGTTAGTTTTTCAATAATCAATAAAGATTTTATCAAGATCTTATTTAGCATGTTACTGCATAGCGGTAACAAGTTCCTTCCGTGTTGTGAATGAAGGGGGACGGCAGTGACCGACCCGCCCTCAGGCCCTGCCAGCCAGCTGTGCAAACAGGGCGGCAGTCTTTCATCTTAATTTAAGGCCGTTAACAACTAAAGGGTGTTTGGAATCCTGTCTCTGACACAAATCTATTCATGTGTAAGTTGGTTTGACATCTTATTCAGAGGAAAAAGACATTTGTTTGGAATATAATTTCTCTATTGGTAGAATTTCCATGACAAATCTGGGATTCTTCTATTCATGAATTCCAATTCTGTGATTCCGTCCGCAATTGTGGATAATTGGTACCCCATATCAGGGATGTCCAATCTTATCCATGAGGGCCCAGTGTGGGCGCTGGTATTTATTACAGTCCACGGCTACAGCACCTTTGTTTCCTTTGTAATTAAGAGACACTTTATTGAACCCCACGGGGTAATTTGTCTTCTGCATTTGACCCATCCTATCCGGGCAGCACCCGGGGACCAACTCCAGCGGGTGTATTAGTCTTGGGCAGTTAACCGCACAGACCCTCACGGACAAGATTGGACACCCCAGCCCTACATACATGTTAATGTCTTTCCATTCAAACTTTGGTAGATGCTTCAGAACAAAGTCAATCTTGAAATATGACATAAATCTTAAAGACTGACTCTGTGTTCTGAGGGACTCTTAAGGCAACACACTGCTCATCTGCTCGGATATTGTGGCAAAATCAGGAAGTGTATCAAATACAACAAAAAAGGAAATTTATTAATTGTAAAATTGAGTTTACATATCAGTAGTTGAGAGACTACTTAAACGCATAATGATGCAAATATATTTTATTTTCGTTTAAAGTCTCAAATATGTTAATTGAACATTTCATGACTGGAACATCTGCACAGACAGTTCGCCTGTTAGCGGTGAAAAAGGAGAAAATCGGGTTTTGCTACTGAATCCAACAAAACTCAAAAACAACTCAAAACCAGTAAAATTAACAGTCTACAGCCGATTCTTAATAGTGTGAACACATATTATACACACACAAACGTGTATATTTACACACACACACACACACATGCAAACTCACATGCGCACAGACACACGCGCACAGACACACAGACACACACACACACACACACACAAGCAGGCGGGCGCACAGGCATATGCAAACACACCTCCTGTAACACCAGCTGTTTTGCGATTTAAATTATTCTGGGGATTTCAGTGGTGGGATGCCTCCACTGACACAAACACACAAAATCTAATTAACAAACGATCTCCCACTAAGCGTTAATGTATCTGAGGAAAATTCAAAGGCTGTATTAAAGGAAAATCAAAGGTATTAATAAGCTTGAACTCGATTAAGCAGTAATGCCCTCCTAAAAGCGCAAATTTGCAACACAATTATCATTGCAGAGACCGGCTTGGTAAACAAATGGCGCCTAAAAATGAAAAGTGCAATTAAAAAATAGAGGGTAATACCAAGAATGTCAACCTTTGCATGGAAACAGGAGATAATGCCTGAATACAAAGAGAATATCAGCTTTCAGATGAAGAAAAGTTTAAAATTAAGTGAGTCAAAGTTTCCAGATCAAAGGCCAACTCTCATTGTGCCCTGCAAAATACTTTTGGAATACACCAACACCTTGGCTCTTTTAAAAAAATATATTCTCAAACTTAAGGCAATCACCTGCAGTCATTTGGTGCAATTCAGCTTAGAGGAGCTCGGACATAATCCATGCCAGCAGCCATACCACTATTCAATCTGCTCCAGCTGCGCAGCTGAAGCTAAGCAGGTGTGGGGTGGGTTAGCACTCGGATGGGAGACAACATGGGAAAACCAGGTTGCTGCTGGAAGAGGTGTTGGTGGCCAGTAGGTGGCGATCTTCCCTCTGGTGGAATAATCCCCAATGCCCCAGTGCAGTGATGGGGACACTGTACTGAAGGAGACGCCGTCTTTCAGATGAGATGTTAAACAGAGGTCCTGACTCACTGTGGTCATTAAAGATCCTATGACACTCATTGATAAGAGTAGGGGTTCCCCGGTATCATGGCTAAACTGCCAACCTGACTCAGTCAACCTGCCTCCTAATCATCCCCTGATCTAATTGGCTGTGCTAACTTCCCTCCCCACCTTCGAAAAAGAGATTTCAATCTCAATAGGACTTCCCTGGTTAAATAAAATAAATTAAATTAAAAAAAAAAAAATCATTACACAAGTTTTAATACTACAGCGTTACGTATTTACAGTTTCCAACACTTCTAACTATTTTTGTTCCCAGCAAAATACGCTGATACAGCCAATGGCTTAAGCTTTTTGTGAGGTATTTTGTTGCGTTTATACCATGTCTGATAAAAGCTTGACCGTTTAGGGCAGACTTTCAATAATATCCTGAACTATATAAGTATTCCTGCATTCATTTTTCAGTTCAGTCAATCAAAATAAATTCAGATTGACAGTCTGAAATTCACTGGGGGTTTGTATATTTTGTATGTTTGGCAAATTCTGGCTCTTTAAGGCACACAACTGCTGATTGGGCCTAATAGTGAGATGGAAAATGACAACAGGCCTACGGTGGAGAGGCTAAAAGAACCGTCAGTGAGGGCGAAACCCTGAAGACGGTGACCTTCGTGTTTGGTCAGCACAGATAAATAGAGCGTCCCGGCTATACGAGAGAAAAACAAAGCGAACGGGACTCTCCTTTATTTCAGATGCTGTCAGATGCTGAGATGGCTGAAATGAAACCAGGCCGGGATCAAGGTAAACATCGTTACGACGGCTCTCTCTATCCCGCAATGTATTGCGGAAGAGAAACCCCAAGACATAAATCAAGCGTCCGCACAGAGAGGGAGAGGGCTGCCCCATCCTGAATAGAAGCGATAAAACAAACAGACAGGCCATGACAGAGGATTTGTCATCCGCTGCCCAAACCTTCAGACAGAAGCTTCGACTCTAGTTTGGCAGGCAAATTCAGAGCAGAGATGGTACACGCACAACGGCGATTTAACATCCTCTCTACCGAGCTCAGCGACAAAACTGAACAAGAACAGACACCACAGGAGAATACAAATTGACGACAAACACCGAATGGAAGGCCAGGATTAAGACACCCAATTCGAGTCTGTTTAAGAGAGTCTGATGGCTTTTTCAACGGTGTAGCTATAGGCCAACATTTTGTGTAATAAGCTTAATTTGTGATGCCAACAGGAAAGCTGTAGCAGCAGTCTTACAGAGACGCTCTCCGTTAGGATGTTCATTCACACAGATGAATTCATCTCAGTTTTACAATTCTCAATTCTTACAATGTGAATCATTCTTCCTCCTACTAAACAATACTGAAAACAATTCAGTTTAAAGATCAGCTGCGCTCAGTCTTTAAGGGCCAGCGAAAACCATCATCTGGGGTTTGTATGATAGCAACACATTTACTGCCCATCAGTATTTGCAGTTAGGAGGAAAAGCAGGAGCTCCGCAAAGGCACAAACTGCCCTGAGAGACGCGAAGCTTCCAGCGTTTGAAAATGCGAGCATTTCCCATGCCTGATGTAGGCAGCTTTAAAGAAATACAGTTTAACAGGCATCATTCATTTCGCTGCATGAAGACCACACTTCCTCCAGCAGTGCTGATGCAAGGAGAAACTCAAGTAAAAGAATTACAAATATGTTTATGTTCATGAAAATGCGACAGCTCCTTCAGAAAACAAACACAGCACAGACAAACACCAGAGAGACACACACACACACACACAAACACACACACACGATCCCTAGATTCCAACTCTTGCTGTGGAAGGAGCATTGCAAATTAATGACAAGTTAACAGCATTGGAGTAATTTTTCTTCCAAGTTGACCAAATAGCGATACAATATCCCCGTATCAATATGATTTATGATTCATGAAACCTGAGAAAAGTTTGCTGCCTTCGGTGGCGGTCAGCAGTACTGAGAGATTTTCTCTCTGTCGCAGAAAGAACGTTTACACCTGGAAAAAGCTCAGCTTGGATCTGGACTCCATCTTTGCTCATTGACAGGCCAGGTAGACAAGGTGGGGCACAAAACTCCAGCACAAGAACCGCCCGCAAAAAGTAAATAAAGTCAAAAGTGCCGCATAAGGGAAAAGGGCCACAGCACTCTGTGTCCAAGTGAAAAAATGAGATAAAAGCCCTTATTAAATGAGCAAGAACAAGGCTGGGGAAGCCAAAGCATATCGACACCAGGTCTTCATTCGGGACAAGAGGAAGATCTGCTGTCAAAACACATCAGTCTTTTTGTGCCTTGTTCTCGCCAGTTTAAAGGGCTTTTCATCTATTCTTTTCCCCAGACAGGGTGCCTTCGTTTTAACGGCTCCAAGGGCTACGGCCTGTGAGAGCAGCGGCCCCTTCTGACTGCGTGACTGACGGACCGGCTGCATCCTGCTGCTCTACAAACACAGAACAGTCATCCTCACAAACGGACTTGAGCCGGAAACAGTTCGGCTGGCAGCCGTGAAATGTCCGGACTGTCTATTTCATGATGAAAAGGAGGTGATCAGCGCCTCAGCTGCTTCCAGAGGACCAACCTTGGAAGACAGGAGCGACGGAATATCGACAGCAATCCTTTGCACCTGTAGCGGCTGGAAAAGTAATTTGGTTTCGAAATTTCCTACTAAATTTCAAAGGCTAACTTCACCATCAAGCTCAGTACGTATTGAGGGAAGGGACATCCAATTTTCCTCGAACACGCCGATTTAACCGATTTAAAATCTCCCATCAACTTTCCCTTCACCTGTGAGACATTCTCTGGAGGTCAGGGAACTTTGGAGAGAAAAGGAAAGAGCCTCTGATTAAAGAGAATCAGGATGCAGCCGCTGACTGATATTCCTTGTTAAAATGTGCATGTGTGGTGCGGAGCCCATTTGTGCCACTAGAAAGGTGGAGTTTGTGACCTGCTGTACTGCCTAAACTGATGATAAATGCCTAGACTGGTCTCCGTAGTACAAGACAGTCGCCGGCGCATGCAGGGGTCAGTGAGTGTAGTTCGTATAGCTGTTGTGGAAATAGCTGCTATTTGGCTGAAGTTTGTAATCTCCTCCAGAGCCGTTCCATTTTAAAACTGTTAATGGATTGCTTATCTTTTTGCATTGGTTTTGGGAATTAATAGAGAGTTTGCATGCATTAACTATATTGCTAGAAGCAAGCCTAGTCGAAGAAGAAATGTCTCCGCAATTGTAACTGCAAATAAGCGATCAAAGTAAGGAACGACCGTGACTTGTGCGAATAACCAAAATTTCACAATCGTACCGGTCGTATCGGGATCGTATCAGGGTCGCGGTTCGGTGTAAACAGACCCTAATGATGCGAGATTCTTTCATTTGTGGCCAGATCTCTGTCTGCAATAGAGACACTGACTATCCTCAAGCCTTTATATAGGAGTTAAGAGCTTGTGGAAAGGGTACTGCCACAAAAAAGGGACATCTTTGCCAATTTTTGGCAAGTTCACCACGTGGGGAATTGTCCATAATTCTACATATCTTGTTTTTGTTTGCTCAAAATTGTTTTTGCATTTTAACTTCTTCTATTTTGGACATGCCATGTGTATGAAGGCCGTCTAATTTCAGCATATCTTGAGAGCAGCACAGACTTCCAGAAATCTTTCCACGTTTTAGCCTTGCAACCAAAGATCACCACGAAACATATTTGCCAGACGTGTCAGACACCGTTAATGTTCCATCACAGACTGCGAACTTGGCTTTATGAGAATAAGCCTTCGTCCATAAGAGGGACAGAATCATTCTCCTATGCGCCACATAATTCTTATATCCAACGATTTCCACATTTTCCCTGATTTATCTGTCCCAAAGGGTCCCCGTTTAACCAGGCAGCACCTGACTCTTGTTTCCTTGGTGCCGTACTTCTGAATTTACTTGCTTTTTGGAGGAGATTTTTTTTGAGGACGGCTGTCAAACAAAAAAATGATTTTCAGATAAACTGACAGGATACGCAGAGCGAATTCCTAACAAGGACAGGATACAATTCCAATGACGAGCAGGAAAACTTATTGGTTGCGTCAACAATGAGACACCATCTGCAACAGTGTCCGACTGACTGAAATATCAATCTCAGCTGCCACTACTGTCACGCATGAGAAATGATATCAAATATTTATGCTAATAATACTTATTCCTCTCCAATCCACTGTGCTCTGAGTTTTCACCTCGTCTGTTGTTTCTCGGCACTATAAGCACCAGGGGCCCCGTTCGGTATGTCAGCACAGGACGAATACGAGCGCAGTGGCCGCAGCATGGGGTATAAACCCTGCATACGCTCATCTGAATAAAATGGCCGATCAGAGGAACAGTTCACCTTGATCTGAGAATCACCCTGAGACCAGCATCTACTGCACCCCCCCCCCCCCCCTCCACTCCAATCCTCAGCTCCCTCTCCCAAACTAACACCTTTCTGCACGCGCCCAGAAACCCTGAAATAGGGGAAATGAATCAAAGATCTCATTTCCTGCAGTCCCAGGAGAATCTTTTATCACATTAAAAGTCTAAATCAGCAATCCCGTAAAGGAAAATAAAAGATTTTTTTCAATGACTGAAAGGGCGGGGGGCGCAAATTTCCGAGGAAGGAATAAATCAATGCCGCAAAACAGAAACAACAATGCAGCGTTTTAGTGAAGGCTGTAAATATATGGCATCGATTTGGAACTTCTGACATTCTGAAACTTTGTTTTTTGCCTGACTGGAGTGTTTTAACACCTCGTTTGATGAATAAGGGCTAAACCATGACTCATCTTTAGAGGGAAATTTGGCGCACGAGACAAATTGCCACTGAGATGTGGTGATGTGGTGATTGAGGAGCTTCTGCAGCTAGTAAACTCTGCCGCTCTGTTCTCACCATCCTGCTCATGCAGCACCGCACGGACTGTTATAAACCCCCTGACAAACACACAGTCACACACATACTGATCTGCTCGTCGGGTAGAGAAGCCACTTCAGCTGATAAAAAATGTCTTCAAAATAAAATGACCTCAAACAGAACAAAAGCCTGAGCCTGTATTTTTAATCCATGATACAGCGTACAAACCTGGATTAGGGTCAGAAAACTCAAGAAAAAATGCTCTTATAATTCTAACAATGCCCTAGAAATCACAAGGCAGGGGCAAAAAAAAAAATTTACTTTTTACAAATAAATTCCTCCTATTTTTCAGTTATCCTAAAGGCTAAGGGTGTTATTTACAGACATTTGTGTGGATGTCATACATGCATGTCAATAATGCATATCCAACAAAAGAAGAAAACAGGCTTGAAGAGAAAAAAGATAAACTGAATGCAATTTTTATTTAATTAATCAGGATTAACTTGGAATTTATTAAGTGTATAATCTTACTAATTTTCCACATTTTTAAATGTCATGTTAGTTTTCATAGACCCAAAATCTGGATCTGAATCAGCAAAAACTCCACACATCATCACTGCTGTGTCGCCTTTCCGCCTGGCGTTTACCTTGTTTATGACAAAGCTGAACTTTTCCTTTTCATTTGAAATTAATTGAAGGGGGTGTTAACATTCCACACAACGGAATTCTAACATTCAGGCTCTGAGCAAAGCCCTGTTGAATCAACAGTTTGGATTTGAAATTATGAGATAAAATGCTGCTTTAGAGATAGAACAAGCTCTGACAAGGCTACACATTAACTGTTCTTGACAGGGTTATAAACAATACTATAAGCGCAACAATGCAATTTAATACAGTCAAAGTGAATTTGCGGAGAATTTTTTTTGTCAATAACAGTCTTTTTCAGCTCCGACGGAAGACGTTCCTGGTAGGAATTTTTTATGCCTGCTGTCAACCATCCGTTACTTTTGACCATTTTCTTTCTGTGGTGACTGTGGTTGGACGGACGGCTGGTTGCCATGGGACTGCGGAGGTGCTGTGCGGAGAGCACAAGAACTGCGGACATCACGTCCAGCCGGCGAGGGGGGGCTCTGCTCAGCCTCTCCTGAGGGAAATCCGCAGTGACACGACACCTCAGGGGGCAGGACAGACTCTGCCACCGTCTCACGGAGTCATTCATACATCTGCTATTCCACACGCATTTAACATAATATTACCAGTCAGGCAAAACCCAGACCACTGCATTCCATATTGCATTCCATATACATCAATCGTTCAAAAAGAAATGCTGCCGATAAAAAAGCTTACTGCCTAAAAACTTTACAGAGATGACAGTGAAAATTTTATTCAGTGTTGCCATGTTCAAAGGAATTATTTTGCCACAACAAAATGATTCTCATTGTATCAATGGCAATAGAGCAAATGCTAATGCTTATAAATATTGTGTATTTTGAATGTATCATCAAAGCATCAAATAAAATGCATTAACTTAAATGCAATCGCTGCCGTCTCATGGCTGCCACTGAAATTTGTTGGCCGAATCAGTGAAAATAAAGACGCTACATGCAATCCTAACATAGCTCATCCCACATTTCACATCACAGAAAATCTAAATGAAACAAACCCTTAAAATATTCCAGTCAATCCTTCTGGATCTGGATATTGTAACAATGGTTAAACTTCCCATGTGCTGCTGAAGCCTCGTACTTCAGTCCGCTGCGAAATGATTAACGGTAAATTGCATCACACCGCACTGCAGCGAATAACCTTCACGGCAGCGTACTGAGGCGATGCTCATTTTAACATGCGGAGGCCTGTATGAATCATTCTTAAAAAAAGAACACAAACAAGGACAAACGCACAGGGGTGGAAATGGCCCTCCCGGACCAACTGGTGTGTGGACGGAATCAAAGAGCGAACAGTGTCACACTGTGCAGCGAATACCATTTTTAACTCGGATTGAAACTCTGCGGAGCGTCCTTACAATGGGAAAATTCCTCACTATGGAGCCGAAAATGCATTGTCCTGAGCAGAACTAAAGGCCCGGCAGAATAAATAACTGGTTCGAATGCTGATGATGTTGAAAAATTTTTTCATCATTTCAGGTTAACAAAAAAATTCAGCCTGCAAAACTGAAGTAAAAAATATCAATATTTATCAGATGTGTCTCACTCCCACAGACAGTTACAGCAACGAGTTTCACGCTGTCGTGCCTCATGAATTCTTTCTTGACATTTTGCGATTAAGCTTAAGTACAAAATATTGAGAAAAGTAAGAGATTGCTAATCAATTTTCAAAAGGGATTGCCAGCCACAGAAAAACGATTTTGGTACATACTTTCACAGCACTTAGCGCCCAACATTATGATTGCTTCAAAGAAAAATTTTTGAGTTCAGTAAAGATAAATAGCCTAAATCTTTCCAGAGTTTCTGGCCCAAAAGCATGCAGTCATTTGCATTCAGCTGCGATCAACAAAATGGAGTCTGTCGCATCTAGGATCTTCTGGACCCAGTGAAAAGTGAGATCTTAGGATTGCTCAGGGCTCTGTCAAGGCTGACCCTCAGCGACAAATTAACCCATACAGCACTGAATGCAGCTATTGTTGCTGTATGATGTAAGATCTAAAAAATCAAAGCTGTTGAAAATCTATTTTGTGGCGACTTGTAGGGGAGCTCTTTTAAAAGCCACCACATGATAGGTTTTCAACAGCACAAGATAATTTATATATTTTTTTCAAATTTCAGGGCTCCAAGGGTTAAAACACCTGAACACGGCTTTGGCGTTGGCATAGCTCTGTTCATCAGTAAATGAAATAAAAAGAGAAAGAAGTCATTTCAGGCGTGTATGAGGCATCTTAACTCAATGCCCATAAAGCATATCAAATGTGAAATCTGTGTAGCACACCAGCGATTCCGCAACCAGCTAAACCACCATGGTAGAAAGAGTGCGCAGTTTACAAGAAGCTAAGAAGAAGCTACACCTAGAAGTTAGCAAAAATGGTCAGCTCCACCAATGAGTGAATCATGCAGCCTGCACTCAAAGGGAAATGGTTTCAGCATTATAATGGACATCAAGTGGACTATGCAGGTGCGGCACTCATGATGATCATAATAATCAGATAAATTTGACGAGAACAATATACGAAGTTTACGGAAATTAATCTGAAGTTCTGCACCAAATGTCTTGTCTTAAGAGAACTCCTTTCGTCAGCGTACATCATCTGATCTGAGATGGTGGGCGTTCCTTCAGAAGACCTGACATGAATTCCCTCTCATTAATTAGTCACTGAGGTAATTGTTGGTTAGCGTAAGAATGAGAAAATGCCGTCAGTGACTTGCCTGCATGTTGGCAAAAACATTCGATGTCCATATTTCATAGGATCGAATCCCCAATACAACGTCCAGGCGATGCTGGTGTTCAGCACTCATTACAAAGCCATGGGCAATAAAAATGCCAAATTATATCAGTGTGCCGTGAAGAATTGAGCCAAATTTATGTTCTGCAATAATGCTGGGCGTGCTTAGATGCCTTCAGCCAAAACAAGCAATTTTCGCACAACTATAATCAAGATTTTATGAACCGTGAAAGGACTCAAATACACTCAGTTGTCACTTTATTAGGCGCGCCGTTCTAACGCTGGGAGTGACTCCCTGCGCCGCCCCCCCAAATCCCCCCCCGCCCACCCCTGCCCCCGCCACCCCGCCACCAGAACAGCCCGGATTCTTCACCGTATAAACTCAACAAAAAACTTGATTTGAAATTCTGGTCCATGTTGCCACACAAGCATCACACAGTCACGTTCCGCAGACAGTCTCCCAGTTCCACCAAATCCTGGTGCTTGACGGGAGTGAGATTTGGTGACTGTGGAGGCCACTGGTACAAACTGAATTCCGTGTCCTGCGAATGGAACCAGCATTGGAGGACAGGGGCATTGTGACATGGCGAGTGATCCTGCTGGAAGAGTAACGACAGGCTGTCACAATGTGCCGATTCAATGATCCCCATTTAGTGTTCAGGGGCCTAATATGCAGCATGAAGACCTTCCCCGCACGAATACGCCAGCACCAGAGAGAACCACGGACACAAGGCGGTATGGACGCATGTCGTTAACACCAAATTCTGACACTAACATCTACATGTACAAAAGTAGTTGCAGGAATCGAGACTCATCAGACCCACAGACTTTTTTCCGGTCTTGCACTGAGCAGTTCTGGTGGCGTGCCTCAGAGGAGAGCTGCAAACTGTCTCTCTCTCCTGAGCCGGCAATAGGGGGCAGTATACAAGCAAGTCCTGTACATAGTTCTTGAATTGGGCATTCCAGATTAGGGCGGATCTGGAGATGCAAAATGCATGTAAAAAAAGGGTTAGTTTTGGTTAGGAAATGAGTTTCGGCTGAACACACAGTACTGCCAGGGCAAAGAGTTCCTGACCCATCTCTGACTTGAAAAAAACAACAGCATTCACCCTTCAGACTGAGTCTTGCACATGAAGAGGAGAGAGGCGAAAATGGATTTTGAAGGCACGTTGGAAAGAGTATATTCCTAATTAATTAAATCAACATTTATGGTTTTAAAGGTTATCAGGACTATCCTGCTGTCAATTAGAAAATTCCCCCAACTGTTAGGAAAAATCAGGACTCAGTGCCACAGCCGTCGCACACAGACAAGAGACCAGACCACACAAATGAGCCAAATATGTTATGAATAAATGATGTCAAAGTTTAGGCTAACAGCATGCAAAAAACTTAGTTAGCAGCCATAATTCGCACCTTTCATAAATTAGGACCCAGGGCATATTAAGAGATCTAGGTGCAATGACAACAATGAACAATTAATCATTATACGCTTAAAGAAATGATAGCACGTTTTGTCGCCATCCTGGTAGCTGCAGGGATCAAGCGTCAGATTAAGCTGTACTAAACTATTCAGGACGTGACATGTTAAAAACAAACTCAACCTCACTGGCTGCATCATTCCACCAAGAGCTACATGGACTGATGATGAGGTCTGACCAAGGGCTCCACACACAAGCATAACAGCCAGAGCATTGCAAGGGCTTCCATAGAGACAAATGGCAGAGACTGGCCCACAGTTAAAAACAGATGTTCATACAGCCTACTTCAGTACACTGTCCTCGAGACCTGAGCACAGTCAGGCCTCCTCACCAACCGCCAGGGAACAAAGGAGAGGAACATTTTACCAATATTTATGAAAACAAATCACATGACTCAGAACAAAGGTACAGTATCGCCTGTGCAGGGGAGAGCAGGGTGAGTTGTTGCATGATTTAGTTGTCACACTGTAAACAACACCAGAGGCACAACCTCAAAAACCGCCCTAAGGCCGACTCCACAATAACACTGCGTCGAAGTCACAATAATAATCTGATAACAAAATAATCTGATATGAGAAGACCTTTATTATTTCAGATGTTCAAAAAGAAAAAAAAAAAACACATTTAATTAAACAAAAATTTGTTAGGAATGAATAGTCAAAATTCAATAAAATATTCCACTTCATCCATTTAAAGAAATGCCGAGCCCCGACACAAGCTAGTATTGATAAAAGGGTTCGAACGCAAATGTAGTGGAGACGGGGATTAGAGTTAGAGAAGGGAAGTGGGCGCGGTCGCAGCGGACAGAAGAGCGAAGAGCCCCGGCCTGCGCTGCCGTTAGAAGAAAAAACCGTTTTCAGCAGCCTGTGGCCTGACAACAGAGGGGATTATATCAGCTCTGTGGCATCCAGGTCAGCTGACTTCAGCTCTGTCTGACGGAGACGAGGCCCCAAGTGCTTCCAGGCTCAGCGCACCTGCCGAAGACAGATGCTGACGCTTAAATCAAATTTAGCCTCAGAAGAGAGAGAGAGAAAAAATCATCTGCCTGATGACGTCTGATTAAAAAAACACGCAGACTGCTGCATTTGACGCGGAAATCAAAAATGCCGCAAACTGCAGTAAAAATGGCTCCTCACAAGCTTCTCCGTAGCACAGGGGCTCCACTCTTCTCCCTTTTGGAAATAAATTCTCAGATTTTTCTCCTGGTTCACTTCTGGATCAGGCGTTTTTATTTTCTTAAGTTTGTTTTACTTCTCATACCCAACACCTCGCTGCATATTCATGTATTGGAGAAAATCCAAACAAATATTTATTCAATGAGCTCGCCGGTCAGTCGTTACGCAGCAGCCACTCATCATGGCTTTGGGACATCACTGCTGAGATCGCAGAACAGGCAGGGCAGTAGATGGAAACCCACAATCCTGGACACTTTGAGGTATTTGCTGTCAAAGCCTTAATCCAGGACAAGTGCTGGTTTGTGACTCGCCGATTGGAGCCTGGCTGCAGGTCTGACGTAAGGAGATGTCAGCATTAATTTTGCCGACTCGCTGCTCTGTTCACTGCATTCTGATCTGCTCGTCAGAGGTGACCCCGAAATTACTAAAGCAACCAAAAGACATCAACACAGCCGCACTCTCTGATTATTAGTTTCCATTTCATTTCTATTGCAGCAATAAAGGCTGGAGCTACATGGGAACTATTTTATTATCGAATCAAAAGTAGCTCTAAAAGGAGTAACGCACAATGCAGGCATTGAACTGGCAAGGGCTGAATCACTGTGATGCATGTACAAACCCATACAGACCAACCTGTACAACCCTCAGCTAGCCTACAGCACTCACAGTCAACTGAATTTACTCATTGGGCTCAATTTCTGAGCCTTTACAAACGGAAAACCATGCAGCGGTAACCTTACGCGCAATTTAATCTATCGCTTACCGCATAACGCTTTCGCCCAGTTTGGTAGTTCTGTGCTCTGAATTAAAGCCGTTTGCTGTACAATAGGTTGAACTGCTCATTAGGGGGTGCTTCAGAGAATAAAGTCATGCTGTGCTAATTTTGTGTCACAGTGCAGGTTTGCGCTTAAAGTCACCAAAACAAACCTTTAATGTAAACGCTGTCACTCTATGGTAGCTTCACAGGACTGACTTCCAGCCAGATACTCATAAATAAACACATTATTCTTTTACTTTTGTCATGTACCTTATAAATTATGCCTACAAAATGTCTACTGAAGATTTTTGTATGTGAATATTTTCTTCTGAGGAGGGAAATATAGATAATTAGCTAACTCAAGTCACGAACGTACCACCAGCCAAGCATGAATGGGGACAGACGGAAAGACTCAAACAGCCAGACGTGAGGACACCATCATGACAATACCTCATCATAAATATAATAATAAATAATAAAAACTGCAGAAGTCAGATGTCATCATCTAAAATACAAGCTTTGTTAAGGGCTAAAAGTCAAGGTCACATGACCAGCACTCAAAAGTTGATTTTTTTGTTACCAACATAAAAATGAACTGGAAAGGACTCAAGCTTTCATGACCTGAAAAGCATTTTTCTCATTTGACTTCCGATCTACAAACTGACATCTTAACTTTTCAGAGCAATGATGTTACTGTAACGCAATCACATTTCGCCCTCAGAGGAATAGACAAGAGTCATCAGAAGATGACATATCCCACCGGTTCCACATAATTTGTGATTTGTGGCAGAGTTTTTGAATTCTGCGGTAGAAAAGGGACAAAGTCGAATTTTTGGGCTGTTTTTGGTACAGAAATGAAAAATTTTTGGCAGAATGGAACTGAAACCCCCAAAAGACACAGCTACAGCATAAGGGTAAGTTCTATACCGAATTCGAAGTTTGTAAGTGGTATATTTTTTGAGTTCTGCTCCGTAAATGAAAAAGATTACGGACGGACAGACTGATAAATTTTGGGCACGGTGATTTCAAAATTCCCAAAAGGCACAATGGGATCACTAGAATAACATGCATACAAAATATGAAGTTTGCAAGTGGCAGTTTTTTTGAATTCTGCTCTAGAAAAGGGACAAAGTCCAATTTTTGGGCTGTTTTTGGTGTAGAAATCAAAAATTTTGGGCAGAATGGAACTGAAACCCCCAAAAGACAGAACTACAGCATAAGGGTAAGTTCCATAGCAAATTTGTATTTTCTAAGTGGCATAGTTTTTGAGTTCTGTCCCGGAAACGAGACAAAGTCCAATTTTAGGGCTGTTTTTGGCAAAAATTTCCAAAATTTGGAGAGCATGGCACTGAAACCCCCGAAAGGCACAACAACACCATAAGGGTAAGTTCCATAGCAAATGTGAAGTTTGTAAGTGGCATAGTTTTTGAGTTCTGTCCCGGAAACGACACAAAGTGCAATTTTTGGGCTGTTTTTGGTGAAAATTTCCTAAATTATGGGCAGCATGGCACTGAAACCCCCAAAAGGCACAACTACGCCATAAGAGTAAGTTCCATAGCAAATCTAAAGTTTGTAAGTGGTATAGTTTTTGAGTTCTGCTCCGGAAAGGAGAATGATTACGGACAGACGGACAGGGCGATGACTATATCCCACGGTATTCCATACCGATGGGATTAAAATGTACACAACACTGTCGTGTGAGTATCTATTAACAGCATTCAAACTGTATGTAAATGGAAGATTCTTGCACCACATCTGTCTGAAGAATCAATGGGGATTCAAGATTATAGGATTGTGGATTGTATTTTAAGCTGAATTATAATGAACTTGTTGATGCTTGCTGCATAATTCATATCTCCAGCAGAGATTTCAGTTACATGCATTTTTGACACACAGGCTACATTTAATTGGGCCCAGTGCTTGACCATCAAATCATTACTGGCGGCCAATTAGACATTTTTGTGTGCAGATGAACCGTTTAAAATTGGGTGGATGCCAATTTCATCACTCATCCCCTTTAAAACCTGAGTTCAACATTATTTCAATCAACAGCTCTTTGTTAAAAACAAAAAAAACAAAAATCACCTTCCATATACCGTCTTATCATTCAGAACAAACTGAGCAGGACACACCAAGGTGAGTTAATGAGTTAATGACATCTACCAACGAATATAATATGAAACGGGCCAGCGCCAAATGGCAAAAAAACTGCCTTGAACGTGACATTTGGTGCCTTTACACTGGCTGTGCTGAAGGACTGATCCAGTATCTCCTCGTTTGATGGAGTCTGTACATCTGGGGCATCCAGTGAGCTTCCCTGATGCCTCTTTGCAGTTCCTGAGTTCATGTCAGTGCTACACTTCCTCTCTGGCTGATACAGCCAAAGCTTTATACGCCAACCAGCAGGCTGATGTTGCCACTCCAGTCACAGCTGAAGATGGGCATCTCAGCTGACTTACTGACGGAAAGCAGTCCAGTCCTGAGGATATGAAAGACTCTAAATCACGGACTCCACAGTTGCTGCCAACTCAGGCGGCAGATGTGCACGCACATCTAACAGATGTCACTGCCTCGCCTCCGTTTTAATGACCTCACACGTGTTTGCCTTTCTGCAGGATGAGCGATCGCCACAATGAGGCAGGGTCTGAGGGGGCAGCCTGCGGTTCCTTGCGCTAACGCAGAGCACCGCGCCGAAGCGAAAGACCGATTGACAGTTATACTGTAAATTTCAAAAGGTGCAGTGCATATGCAAGCCTGTAGACGAATGGGCCAATCAGCTGTCATTTGTAACCGCAGAAACCTTTCGACCTCAAGCAATGTTCCATGTGACTGTCTTTGCCAATTTTCCTTTCGCACGATGCCCCGAGCCACAAGAACCCTGACCTCACCACAAACTCAGAGTGCCAACATTTTGCAAATACAGCAAAGCCAGGAGCCGCAGAGCGATTTCAGAGACTGCCCTTCCTGAGCTCTCCTTAGCGGCTCCTGTATAGCGGATAAGATCCTTTCAGCGCAAAGTAGCTACAAACTCGCAGCATCTGCTCTGTGGGAGAATGAAGTTTTGCTGTCACATTCGCTGCAGGAAGTCATGAACGCTTTGGAGGGTTTAGACATGCAGCTGTCTGCTTCCTGCCTCGGCCAACATCAACCGCAGAAACAAACAAGCAGCAGCTACAAAATGTGTCCTGAAACAACCTTCACTGTCACCGCGGTCAAAAGTCGCACTTTACACATTTAACAAATAACTATGCAAGAGCAAAGTATGAAAACAAAAAAGAACAAAATTTTCATTTTCGCCATCATCTGAGAATCATGAATGCAGTTCCATGCACAGAATCCCATTCTTCACAGACACGCTGTGGGATAAATGTGAGGAATAAATGACTAGTTTCCGTCCTAGAAAAAAGAAAACAGGAGGGAAGTGTGTGTTTTGCAGAAATGATGCACCTTTTCCGCACAGCCAAGTGGAAGAACAACATCGCCGAAGAGCTCTCGTTAGCACATAACGAATGTCCTTTGAGAGCTGAGAGCAGCAGGACCTACAACAGAAGAAGACAAACGCCTGACGCCGTTAACCATTCTCACCTCACTACAGCCCCGGGAAACTCACTTCACCTACAGCCCCGGGAAACTCACCTGACCTACAGCCCCGGGAAACTCACCTCACCAACAGCCCCGGGAAACTCACCACACCTACAGCCCCGGGAAACTCACCTCACCTACAGCCCCGGGAAACTCACCTCACCTACAGCCCCGGGAAACTCACCTGACCTACAGCCCCGGGAAACTCACCTCACCTACAGCCCCGGGAAACTCACTTCACCTACAGCCCCGGGAAACTCACCTCACTACAGCCCTGGGAAACTCACCTCACCTACAGCCCCGGGAAACTCACCTCACCTACAGCCCCGGGAAACTCACTTCACCTACAGCCCCGGGAAACTCACTTCACCTACAGCCCCGGGAAACTCACTTCACCTACAGCCCCGGGAAACTCACCTCACCTACAGCCCTGGGAAACTCACCTCACCTACAGCACCGGGAAACTCACCTCACCTACAGCCCCGGGAAACTCCCCTCCCCTACAGCCCCGGGAACCTCACTTCACCTACAGCCCCGGGAAACTCACCTCACTACAGCCCCGGGAAACTCACTTTACCTACAGCCCCGGGAAACTCACCTCACGTACAGCCCCGGGAAACTCACCTCACCTACAGCCCCGGGAAACTCACCTCACTACAGCCCCGGGAAACTCACCTCACTACAGCCCCGGGAAACTCACCTCACCTACAGCCCCGGGAAACTCACCTCACCTACAGCCCCGGGAAACTCACCTCCCCTACAGCCCCGGGAAACTCACCTCACCTACAGCCCTGGGAAACTCACCTCACCTACAGCCCTGGGAAACTCACCTCACCTACAGCACTGGGAAACTCACCTCACCTACAGCCCTGGGAAACTCACCTCACCTACAGCCCCGGGAAACTCACCTCACCTACAGCCCTGGTAAACTCACCTCACCTACAGCCCTGGTAAACTCACCTCACCTACAGCCCTGGTAAACTCACCTCACCTACAGCCCTGGTAAACTCACCTCACCTACAGCCCCGGGAAACTCACCTCACCTACAGCCCCGGGAAACTCACCTCACCTACAGCCCCGGGAAACTCACCTCACCTACAGCCCCGGGAAACTCATCTCACTACAGCCCTGGGAAACTCACTTCACCTACAGCCCCGGGAAACTCACCTCACCTACAGCCCCGGGAAACTCACCTCCCCTACAGCCCCGGGAAACTCACCTCCGCTACAGCCCTGGGAAACTCATCTCACTACAGCCCTGGGAAACTCACTTCACCTACAGCCCCGGGAAACTCACCTCACCTACAGCCCCGGGAAACTCACCTCACCTACAGCCCCGGGAAACTCACCTCACCTACAGCCCCGGGAAACTCACCTCACCTACAGCCCCGGGAAACTCACCTCCCCTACAGCCCCGGGAAACTCACCTCACCTACAGCCCCGGGAAACTCATCTCACTACAGCCCTGGGAAACTCACTTCACCTACAGCCCCGGGAAACTCACCTCACCTACAGCCCCGGGAAACTCACCTCACCTACAGCCCCGGGGAACTCACCTCACCTACAGCCCCGGGAAACTCACCTCACCTACAGCCCCGGGAAACTCATCTCACTACAGCCCTGGGAAACTCACTTCACCTACAGCCCCGGGAAACTCACCTCACCTACAGCCCCGGGAAACTCACCTCACCTACAGCCCCGGGAAACTCACCTCCCCTACAGCCCCGGGAAACTCACCTCCCCTACAGCCCTGGGAAACTCACCTCACCTACAGCCCTGGTAAACCCACCTCACCTACAGCCCTGGGAAACTCACCTCACCTACAGCCTTGGTAAACTCACCTCATCTACAGCCCTGGTAAACTCACCTCACCTACAGCCCTGGTAAACTCACCTCACCTACAGCCCCGGGAAACTCACCTCACCTACAGCCCTGGGAAACTCACCTCACCTACAGCCCAGGGAAACTCACCTCACCTGCAGCCCCGGGAAACTCACCTCACCTACAGCCCCGGGAAACTCACCTCACCTACAGCCCCGGGAAACTCACCTCACCTACAGCCCTGGTAAACTCACCTCACCTACAGCCCTGGTAAACTCACCTCACCTACAGCCCTGGTAAACTCACCTCACCTACAGCCCTGGGAAACTCACCTCCCCTACAGCCCTGGTAAACTCACCTCACCTACAGCCCTGGTAAACTCACCTCACCTACAGCCCTAGTAAAAACCTTCTGTCACATGACAGTCATCATCAGCAACCACCCCCCCACCCCCCAGCCCCCCCACTCACCTCCTGCCACACATGTATGTGAAGGCACATGCAGAACACACATGCAAACATACATAAAGAAAAACAACATACAAGCGCGCACACGCGTGTGCAAGACACAGGCACACACACGAATACAAGCACTCACATATATATATATATACACACACACACACACACGCGCGCGCGCATACACAGGCACACAGACACACACTCAAGAACACAAGGGAAGAAATGGGCCAGGAAGCTTTCTTCCATTAATGAACTCTTGCCTAGAGCAGAGTGTGTAACTTTAGCACAAACTCCGCATTAAAACACCTTCTGAGCCTTAAAGAAAACTTCTCTGCCGCCACTTATGAGTACATTTCTGCCACCGTCAATTGTTTTAATGAAAGTAAAAGAGTGTTATCCGAGTGCGTCGTCTAGAGCAGCAGGTGAGCCATACTGATGTACAGAGGGACAGAGGGACAGCTGGACAGCAGCCCTGGGGGGGGGGTTAAGGTCGGGATGGTGGTGGTTTTTCATTCATCGTCTTTTTCTGGGAGCGTCTTTGTGTTTTTGTTCCTTCCTTTCTTATCTTTTCACTTTCCTTCGGTTCCTTTTTAACATGATTGTGTCTGACTTTTCTCTCCATTTTTCTTTCTTCCAAAAAAATGTAAAAGTGTGGATATTTGGAGACTAGGTGATGTTCGGAAAACATGAATGACATGACGCTCCACAATAATAAAAGTACTTGAGACAAAAAAGGAATTTATAATCCCCTTGTGCAACAACGTAAAATCAAGATTATGATTAAAATATTCAACTTGCGTTAAACTATGGATGCATAAACAATTCCAAGATTCTTTAAAATTTTTATCTTAAAGTCCATGCGGGATCTGCCACACTGGATGCAGCTCGTGGCTCAAGAACGGTCAGAGGAATTTAAAACTTCCAAGATGGACAAGAAAGTTCTCCCTCGCTGGTGTTATGCAGATGTGTTAAACAGCTGTTTTTACGGACAGGAGAGCTGTTTTCCGGGGACGGAATGTTTGATGCAGACCAGGGATGTAAAGCTAATGTATGTACAGTAGTAAAACAAGGTTAGAGTCGTAAAGTGATGCACCTGAGGAGCGTCTCTAAAAACTTAGTGCCAAATATAATAATGAATGAATATCAGATGTATGCAGATATGTATATCATATTGTATTTTGCAGTTATAGAGGTTAAGGAAGAGGTGCAGGAGGCGGTGAGTCAGTGACTGGTGCAGAGAACAAACAAAATATTGCAGATATTACTATGGCTTATTGACCCACTCTGCTGACCAGCACTGCTTAAGAGTGAGACAAACCCGGGTCTGAAATGGCCCAACACTTAGTGGGGAACCACATTTGCAGCCACAAATCCAAAGGTAACGCTGGAAGGACGTACACTTGCTTCAGCCGATTAATACCATCAGACTGCATATCCAGATTACAGCAGCGGGCAGAGTCATCACCATACATCATCATACGTTACTGTCTGATGCATCGTTAACAGAAACGTTACATTACAGGGGCCAATCACCGCTCATTTACAAGCATTCCTTCCAAAGTAGAGAATAAACTGAAAATATAAAAAATAAGAAATATTGGAAATATAAGAAAGGAAATAAACCAATAAAAAACATCAGAAATCCTGAAACTAGCTTAAGAAAAGACAGATAAGGAAGGATATATGAATGGTGCTCCCAGCTGAAGTGCCGTATGATTAGAGTGAGGTTGTGTATATTAAATCTCTCACACTGTAGCAGCAGTTCGCATAAATGGGGCATCGCCCTACAGGTCGCTCGCACAGATACCCCCAAATCATGAGCACGTCTAATATTATACAGCACAACTCGAGATACACCTCGAGATAACGAGGGTGTGCCACAGCCAAAATCTGCCCACTGAGAGTAGGAGAGTGCGTCTTCATGAGGGCGTGTGTGGGTGTGTGTGTGTGTGTGTGTGTAAGTGAGGGAGAGTGTGAGAGGGACTCATAATAAGGACTTTAGCTCTTGCGATACTCTTCCCTCAGGATCGTGGCCCTTGTGCTACCACTGTCGCCACTTTCTCATGGAGGGCAAAAACCAATGTTTCATTAAGATCGCATTTCCACATTCACTAGCTTAGAGCAAACAAGGCCTCATCCCCTCATTTCCCTGCCTCTTTAACCTTCACCTGCGATACGGAGGCATCTGTAACTCAGTGAGCCCAGCTGATGCACGCAGAAAGCCCATCAGCTCGACAGATTAGTGCATTTCTGGCCAAAAATGGTCAAAAGTGGTGCCACCGTGACTGAACATATCATGCGACACCAGATCAGTTCTTACCGTTTCCAATCGGCGCTGATAACAGAGTCCGCAAGATACAGTCCAGTGTCCTCAACATCACCCATTCAAACACTCCCTTCACCATCCCACACAAGACCTCCACCCTCATGGTCCTGATTCCACGCTCAACTACCTGAACTACAGTATTTTTTGGAAACGGAAAGCAAGCGAGAGCAACAACTCAGCAGTCCAGCTTACTGAGCGCAGAGTCGTGGATTTATTCAAATATGCAGCTCCTCAGTACCTCATTTTTCACGGTAAAAAAACATTCATGGAGCCAGAAGCTGTGTCCCTTCTTTCACTCTCAAAAAAACAGCGTGAAAAGATCTTCCACAATGCTAACCGCATAGAGCTTGAGAAGATTTAGTACCAATCAGAAGAGAGGAGCACACTTCACTAAGGACAGCTTGGAGATCATAGGAACCTTCTCGGGAGATTCATGGGAGAAACAAACAGAGTTTTCCAAGGAAACCTGCAGGATCACAGCGTTTGGCTGGGGAAAAACTCCCCCTCACATCCATCTCCGACATCCGCCCGGTCAGTGCGTGAAAATCACAAGCTCACAGAGCCACAAATTCATTACCTTAAAAAAACAAGGCAATCAGAGATAGCAGACCTGGCCCCAGCCACGGGCTGACAGACAGACTGACAGAAACAAACACACACACACACACACACACAGACATGATCATTGCTTAACCTGGCCCCCTAGGGGAGGGGCCAGGTAACAAATGCACTTGGGTATTCACACAGGTATTTTACAGCTACAGGGACAAAAACTATATTATACATGCAGCCAGTATTTAATAGCATGAAGACTGCCAGACAGACCTGGGGACACAGGCAGCCGTTTTGATATTTCTTCCTTTAGTGGCAGTATTTACATTCAGGCCTTAGGCGATCAGCAGATTAAACGGTCCCAGAGTTCAGCCTCCCATGCAGTCAGTTCAAACAGCCACATATTCTACTGGACGAATTCAGGTTTGCCACGGTGCCCAAGGCATGGGAATGAAACATGCATCGTATAAGCACCCTTGGTGATCCCATTTTATCCACAATACAGCTGCTTCCCAATATCTTTTGGGGACTTTATTGTGTACTTTGACCCTGTAACACCAAGGAACCCTTATATGAGTTTGTCGAATGCAGCCACATCATCAAAAACTGAAACTTTAGGCCTACTGTAAACCTTGGCAGAGATTCCAAGGCTTTCAACGATCCCAAGTATGACCAACTAAGTTACAATGAAATGTGTACAAAATGATCTACAGGATCTAGATATTTTCCATCTGATTTTATGCTGTGACCATAAAACCATGGCGACCAGGGATGGAATATTTCTCATGTGTGATGCAGCTGCAGTGCAGCGCGGCACCAGCAGATACAGCATATGTGTGGGACACTGTTGGACAATGTGAAAGAATGCCTTACCTAACTCTGAACCCATTTAAGGGGAAATTCAAGCAAAAATGAGGGTTTACGAGGTTAAACATTCCAGCTCCGACGTACAACAGTCTCACGGGTCCAATCTTTCCATCGAAGGCTGAAAGGAAGTGTGTGTATCGCCCCACGCCCATCACACACAGTAAACCCACCAGAAAGGCAAGTACCTCAGCACACTGCCCCGAGAGGACACAGGGAGAAACACAGCCATGTTTCAACTAAACAATTATAATCTTTTTTTTCTAAAACACAGACAATCAACTTCAGGCAACTGAGCAGTTACCCAGAAGGCAACTAAAAAGCATTTTCCGCTCAGAACTACACTACATGGGAACAGTGTAATTTTTAAAAAAATTATAATTAAAAGAAACTGAGGAGCTGCTGAGCTTGCGGAGGCTAAATCCGAGCATCTTCCCTTGAATGCGCGAGCGGCGTGAACACAACATTCATTTTGCTGCAGGAGAGCAGGCGTCGCATAATAATGAGCTCCGCTAATGAAATCACCCGCCAGCCTGCGACACATACATATTAAAGCAGGACCTCCGTGTCACTTCCTTTTCGCATCGTTTGTTCTTTCCTTCACATTTTTCCTCCCCTGACCGCCGAACTATTTTTTTTTACCTTGAATTTTATTGCTCCGAGCCAATTATTAGCCAGAGATGTTATTTTATTCCGGACATGTGCGCAACGCTTCGCGTCGAGACGTGAAAAGTATGTAATTAGCGGCGTTAGGAGTGTATTCCAAACAATGGCAGAAACACACCAGCAATCGAAATAATGAGCACAAAGGTTCAGGTGTCAAATCTGATTTACACAAACAAACTACTTACTATTGTTTTCCACTATTAACCACACAGTAAAATTAAATGTTTATTTTTTGGTACCAGACTATTACTGCATCCATAAGTGTGCACAATTGACCGCATGCCTTATTTTGCACAATCATAATTTATTTAAACTGTTATGAGTGGTCATGTGAGAAAATAAAACTAAAAAGTCACTTTTAATGTATTTTCTACCACAAAAAGCCTGGTGTGTTTTCAAAGGCTGGTATATGTTCTACCTGAAATATTCATCAGTGTCACTTGGACCAGCGGAAGTGAGCAGGTCGCCATACTTCCTGCACTGAGACCTAAAAAAACTGTTAAATAAACAAGTGGAATTTAAACCACGAATATATAATGCCATAATTATCCATAGCATAATTACCTTGAAATTTATGCACTTGGATGTTGATTCAAATAGACCAAGGGATTCAACCAAAAACTTAAGCTTTATGATTTAGATTCATAGTTAGAAAATGCACAAATCATTCTAAGATGAAGTTATATCGTGAGGTGGAGATAAAAGCTGGTAACAGACACAATACAAGAATATGAGTGCAAACATCCTTTTAATATGCAAACAGAATTAAGTTTACAAAATCTGTCCTAAAATCTGTAATATGTGCTGAAACATTTATCCTCCATACAAATATCCAGTAACATCCTCCGAGTGTCCAGCTCTTTTTGTCTGCCTCGACATGGCAGAAGAAATACAAATGAATATGATTTTTGTCTTAAATATGATCATTAAACAACACATAATACCCTGATACAACACTGAGTGTCCGCAGGGGTAGTTGGGCGGAGTTGATGACCCTTCGGACGAATGTCGAAGCTTCAGGTGCCTGTTCCATGGATACTAATTCACCCCATTCTCACCGATCGCTGCGAAACGGGCACTCAGAGCCGTCTCCCGTAAACAAAAGAGAGGGATAATTGATCAAGAGCAGAGGAAACATCGGAGAGAGAGGAGGGAAGGTCGTCGCGCGGCGAGCTGAGCCGATAGCGGGAAAAACGTCGGCAGCCCCAAGCTGCCATTTTTCTTCCCTGACAAAGACTCCATCTGCCACTGAGCCATTCGCAGCCTCGGAGTCAGAATATCAATGATTTCCGACCATTCGGCGAGCGTGCGTTCACCTTGGTGTCACCTCGGCGCGTGTCTGCGAGCTGACGGCACAGATATCGTCTCTGCAGGCACTACAGGCTGCCAGCGCGACGCGGCCGAGTCCAGCTCCTGCAGGAAGCCTCTATCTTCACTGATGTGATGGGAACCATTTTAGCACTGAGCTCATTTTTCAGCATTCAGCCCGTGGAAATAACTTCTCAAATCAGAAACAACATGGCAGAGGTGTTCTGAATTATTACAATTGCCATTATGATTATGAAGTCCATTTTTACTACTGAAATGGACGAACTGCTGACTGTTTAGTTAGATTTTTCCTGTCAGGTTAGAAAAGGCCACTGCATGTTCAGTAGCCCACAGAAACTATGGCACCGTCACAGAGGCACTCCCGGCCTGAAAAAAAATCTCCCGAGACACTGTTCAAGGAAGAAGCAGCTGGCCTTAACAGCTAAATGATACTAAAGAAACTTCAATTTAGCCCCAGGCCATCTGTACACTGAAAACACTAGTGTACAAAGCCAGTGCTACCCAACACCAAGCCTTCACTGGCCTCAAACCAGCCTCTAACAGCATAAATCACAGGCACTGCTCTTACTGGCTAAAAAAACATTTTGTCTGTTCTTTAAAAATCTTGGACTACATGAATTCAACCTCCTTAAAAGGTCTTTTTAAAACACAATCTTTGGATTGTGTAAATCCAAGTAAAACCTTATTTCTGCATGAAAATATCCACATGTAAACATGATCAAAGGGAATTAAGTCACTTACTGAGTAGGTCCCTCAGGAAAACTTTTCCAAGCAAGGCAGCCTTTTGATTCCAACTCATTTTGAGGTCTTTAAGAGCAGCAAGTTGATTTTTTTAAGTAATATTCTGTTTGATAAATAAAAACAAAGTCATTTGGCGCAGATTGTTAATATGAGACCACAGTTTCCTTCAGCCATTACTACTTAAATGTGTTTTTAGAGCGATTCTACACCCCACGCCCACCTCTTTATAAAACTGTAATGGTGTAACGGGCGAAGCGGGTTCGTCACTCCCCAGGTGCTGCTAATGGCTTCTTCAAACACTGGCCATCTTTGTTTTTCTGCATTTCTTGATGGACGACAGGCCACAGGGGCCTGAATGCTCTCAGTCGATCATCTTTGCGCACGGTGAGGTCACGTTTCAGAGGGCTGGGTCGCCATTAGCAATTTCTGAGGCGATTACGCTGGTTTCTCATCTCTGGCCACAGATAGAAAGCCGGACAGCACTCTGGTCAATGGGGGCAGGATCTGGTGCGGGCAGCGATTGAACAGTAGTATTGTACAGCCGTGTTTTTTCTGGTCATAGCTGGACTGTGGTGGGTGAAAGCTGGATGAACTGGTGGCCCAGGCTACAGGGCAGGTGTTAGCAGGAGGTGTAATACCTGCACTGAGGTCCTTCCTGCTTCTTCCAAAGAGTCAAACCGCTGACCCCGCCTCTGGTGCCATGACAAGACCAAACCTCCAAACCTCCTTTTAGCTACCAAGCGAAAGCAGACGCTCTGCTAGTGGAGCAACAAAAAACATCAATAAATGACCAATTTTGATAAGAGTGATTCCTTCAGTAAACCGTTGTACAAACTTGCAGAGAAACAATGTTTATGTCTGATGCACAACTGGCATCAACTCGACACAGACATTGTGTTTGTGTTTAACAACAAACTGCTCTGCAGTCGCACAGAAGCCTGGCCATACAATATGTTTGCACATCATATCATTTACTCAATTTTCCCTTTGAATATCTTCACCCAAGGGGCATTGGCGGGACTCTCTCTCATACGACTGCCAAGGTGAGCATTATGGTCTGTTCTACGCAAAGTTAGAGTTTGAGGGGTCAAGCTGGATTAAGCTTAAACATTTTCATAGCAGCCACATATTTGGACTTGTTAGCAATCTTTATGAAATAGTAAAGGCAAAACCAAAATGAAAGCGAGCTGTTGTTTTTGAAGTAGTTGTCAATAAGATTCTCATTTTCTCAGAAAGATTCAGACTTTTAGGAGGTCACACCGAACAGGTTCTCTCCTCACAGCCGAAACTCAAGACGGGAGAGACCTTCAGGTCTCAGGTCTCGACAGTCCACCAACCTGCAGGAAAACATGGCTCCTCTGAGCAGTTTCAGAATGTCGGAAAGCGGGCACGAGAAGCAGGCTAAAACCCCTCTGTTATAACGCAGGCGAGTCTGCTTCCAGTCTCCTCCGCACGCGCAGTCCTCCGCGCCCGGCCGTTCAGCAGATCGCAGGCTGAAAGCACCCGGATACGGCAGCTCTATTCCTGACAGGCAGCGGGAGACAAGCACTGCTGGGCTGACGCAATACGATCTGAAGCTCTCGTGCATCTCCTGGGCCTCCTGCGGCTCGTGACCTTCACAATGCGCCTCTCCGCCAGCCCTCTCCCTCCCTCCCTCCCTCCCTCCCTCCTTCCTCATCTCTCTACCCCCGTCCCAAGTGTCATTTAAAAGCCTCGCACTCCTAAAGACATAATACCAGAGTATGCGTACAAGAGCGCTCTCTGCATGCTCCCTTACACCAATTAATCACATTAGACATTGCAAACTTGGCTACTTTTAACAAATAATAGATATAATAAAGCAATTCGGTGATTCCAACATGCCGTCTATCGGTCAAGCTTTCGAGCAAAAATAAGAAAGCAATTCGAATATAAAAGCATTGGAAGTATTGTAGCCTTTTGACCTTGCAAAACTATAATTTCACACTTTTGTACACAAAGGTGGCAGGACGACAAGGCAATCACGGCGTGACTTGATCTCTGCGCGATGAACGACCAGCCGTATTTATTTTGAACATGGATAATATTCAGCGGTGTGAATAACACAGAATCCCAATAACAAGCGGCTGCACCACAAGCGCGTTGTTTTCATTTGTTTATCAGCAGATCCTTTCATTTGCCGCCGTACCAGCCATAGCAGAGAGCGGGGCCTCGATTCAGTGTCGCCCTGTCTTACCCATCTGATGGAGCCAATCTGTCCCCAGTTCAGCCCCAGCCCACGAGACAAGCCTTCAGAAGGCACGCCACCGGCTGACATAAATATTTTAAGCAACAGAAAATGGAAAAATGAGGCTGGGGACTGAGAGGAAGGCCCTCCTGGTACAGAGCGTCAGTCAGTCAGTCAGTGGGACGAGCGACTCTCTGCAGCGCGGGTCCCTGGGAGAGATGGCGCTTACAGGCAAACTGAAGGTCAGTGATGGGCGCAGTCAGTGCCTCAGCGATGCTGCTGCAGAGCCAGAGGGACTGTGTGCGCTGGATCAAAGGAGAAAACTCATCTATCTGCTGATTTGTGACACGAGCCCAGCGCCATCCAGCATTTCCACAGACCCGCGCAGCATGAACACTGAAACGGACTATAAACAAAAATATCCCACGGCAACTACACTTAACCAGAAACGCCCACGTCTGAATACACCCGGCCTGACGGTGCACACACGGACAGGCAGACAGACGACGAACTGATGACAATACCCTTCGGCCTGAAGTCGGGTCGAGGTTAAAAACTACACTTTGCCCCAGAAAAAATGTTGCATGGATCCCACATGGTGTCACAAACCTTCCTTAAAGGTTCTCGTCCATAATTATATGTCTGCATCGCGTAGTTGCAGCAGTTCTGTGGGCGGCACATTCATGCTGTGAATCTGCAGCGCCGCCACATTCTGATGACTCTGGAGGTCATTACAGAGCACTTAGTCCAGTTGCATGAAAAAAGTATTCTTCAGTCTCGTCTTAAAGCACCAAATTTGGCACACATGCAGGCTGATGTATTCTAGGCTAATATGGATATTGAGCACCCTGGAATTTCGCTCATGATAATTTTAAAATGGCTTTAATTTTAATTTTAAATTTTTTCAAAATGATATACAAAACCCAAAACCAGTGAAGTTGGCACGTTATGTAAATCGTAGATAAAGACAGAATACAATGATTTTCAAATCCTTTTCAACTTATATTCAATTGAATACACTGCAAAGACAAGATGTTTAATGTTCAAACTGAGAAACTTTTTTTTTTTTGCAAATAATCATGAACTAAGAATTTAAAGGCAGCAACCCATTCCAAAAAAGTTGGCACAGGGACCTTTTTACCACTGCGTTACATCACCTTTCCTTTTAACGACACTCAGTAAATGTTTGGGAACTGAGGAGACCAATTTTTGAAGCTTTTCAGGTGGAACACTTTCCCATTCTTGCTTGATGTACAGCTTAAGTTGTTCAACAGTCCGGGGTCTCCGTTGTCGTATTTTACGCCTCATAATGCGCCACACATTTTCAATGGGAGACAGATCTGGACTACAGGCAGGCCAGTCTAGTACCCGCACTCTTTTACTACGGAGCCATGCTGTTGTAACACGTGCAGAATGTGGCTTGGCATTGTTTAGCTGAAATAAGCAGGGGCGTCCTTGAAAAAGACGTTGCTTGGATGGCAACATATGTTGCACCAAAACCTGTATGTACCTTTCAGCATTAATGGTGCCTTCACATATGTGTAAGTTGCCCATGCCTTGGGCACTAATACACCCCCATACCATCACAGATGCTGGCTTTTGAACTTTGCGCCTATAACAGTCCGGATGGTTCTTTTCCTCTTTGGTCCGGAGGACACGACGTCCACAGTTTCCAAAAACAATTTGAAATGTGGACTCGTCAGACCACAGAACACTTTTCCACTTTGCATCAGTCCATCTTAGATGAGCTTGGGCCCAGCAAAGCGGGCGGCGTTTCTGGGTGCTGTTGATAAATGGCTTTCGCTTTGCATTGTAGAGTTTTAACTTGCACTTGCAGATGTAGCGACGAACTCTAGTTACTGGCAGTGGTTTTCTGAAGTGTTCCTGAGCCCATGTGGTGATGTCCTTTACACACTGATGTCGGTTTTTGATACAGTACCGCCTGAGGGATCGAAGGTCACGGGCATTCAATGTTGGTTTTCGGCCTTGTCGCTTACGTGCAGTGATTTCTACAGATTCTCTGAACCTTTTGACGATATTACGGACCGTAGATGATGAAATCCCTACATTTCTTGCAATAGCTCGTTGAGGAATGTTGTTTTCAAACTGTTCGACAATCAGCTCACGCATTTGTTCACTAAGTGGTGACCCTCACCCCATCCTTGTTTGTGAATGACTGAGCATTACAGGGAAGCCGCTTTTATACCCAATCATGGCACCCACCTGTTCCCAATTAGCCTGTTCACCTGTGGGATGTTCCAAATAAGTGTTTGATGAGCATTCCTCAACTCTCTCAGTCTTTTTTGCCACTTGTGCCAGCTTTTTTGAAACATGTTGCAGGCATCAAATTCCAAATGAGCTAATATTTGCAAAAAATTACAAAGTTTACCTGTTCGAACATTAAGTAACTTGTCTTTGCAGTGCAGTGTATTCAATTGAATATAAGTTGAAAAGGATTTGCAAATCATTGTATTCTGTTTTTATTTACGATTTACACAACATGCCAACTTCACCGTTTTGGGTTTTGTATTTGATTTTGCCACTGGAAATGATGTAGTTTGTCACAAATGGCTCGTCATCCTGCAGAGCCTTTAGAAAATAGGCAGGTTGTGGCCACAAAGGGATGCAGATGGTCACTCAGAACACTCTGGTAGACTGTGGTGTTGAAATGATGAGCAGTTTTTACGTCAGATCAACACCATCAGCCAGAATCAAAACAGAATGATCACTAGATTCATGCCATTTACAAGAAATTCGAAAAAACCATCTGCACGCCAGAACACAAATCGAAAATCACCACAGAGCTGCCATTCGCTGGTTTTTTTGTTCTTCTTGATATTCTCAGTGATCACCATGGACTGTAGAGCTTGAAGGAGATCAAAAGCTTCTGAGGTCAAACCAAACCATCTGAGCAACAACAATCATTCACAAATCAGTCAGACCCTCCTGACCTTGTCTGCATGCTTTAATACGGCGAGTTCCCGTCACGCGACTGACTGATAAGATATTTGCATTTGCAATGACTTGCTGAACCCAATAACATGAGATAAGCAATTAACATACTGGATAATGTGATTGCGAAATGCAATGTATGAAGTCAGATATAAAAACAATAAAAATTAGCTTAAAGCTGACTGTCATCTCTAACTAGCAGGGATACAACACACATCGATATCAAGTGAACCAAGCAGGAATTTCAGCCATTTTTCAAAGACACAGTTCAAATACCTTCAGACTTCAAAGAATATACAACTGGCGCGTACACACACACACACACACACACACACACACACACACACAAAAACAAACATTCAGAGCATTCAGTACATTCCTCTGAGGCAAAACGACTTTAACAGTTTTTAACACCAAAATATTATCTTAATCAGTGCTGTTTTCAGGAAATGAATCAAGGCCACCTTTTGTGCTGATATTTACACCATTTTATCTTTACACTGTACATGTATATTTGAATGAACTGCTTTCTTACAAAATCCAGACTGGAACTACTGCCATGCGAAAAAGACTCGAGGTTGAGACTGGGCCATTACTCAGGATTTATTTCCTTCAGAAGGGCTTCTATTTCGTTAGAAGACCATAGTAATGAATGCTAATGAACTCCAGACAGACCTTAACACTGTCCCTCCGGCACAAACACTAAGATTATCTCCTGGAATTGGTGACATCTAACCTGCCCTCATATGCCGCATAACCATGTAAGACTAAAGAAGAAAAGAAAAGAAAAGAAGAGAATAGAGAAGCTCTCGTGCAGGAGGTGAATCTGAAATGGGCACTGGGGCCCGTTTCTTGCCCTCAGGATATACAACACAAGCGCACAAGAGAATGACCAGCATATTCAATAACCGTTTCGCGTGTATTCAGGTCTTTGCATTGACTTCGAATGTAATCTGTTGTGCGAAAAATTAGTTTCACGTCCAGTGGGAAAGTGGCTTCAAATTTCAGGTTTGGATACGAGGTGATGCGATGATCATGATCGAGTTGATTGTCGGAAATTTTTTAATCGTCCAAAACCTTTCTACGGTCAACACGATTGCCAAGACTGACCTCAAGATCTGATAGGATCTCCACAATTAAGACTACGATTTCAATCATGCTGTGAATTGTGATAGTGGGAACCTAGCGTTAACTCTTCAAAGAACACTTTTGCTGGGTGTCAGGGTTCAGGTCCAGCTTTTACTGGAAAAAGCTAGTTAGTCACATTTTTGAGGAAAATAATTTTGATGATACTTTGGACTTACTGGCTTCTTCTGCAGAATTTCACACAGGAACTGGACAGAAATAATGAGCAGGTTTCCAAAAAACACTGAACAAAGGAATGGCAGAAGGCACGGCCTTATTGACCAGCTTGGATATGTTTTCCCCATTCTTGTCAAAATGTCTGAAATGTGACTAACAAGCTTTTTCCATTTCATGTCACAGGTTCTCCCGTCAATCACCAATAGTGACATCCCCACTGCAACAGAAAACTGAGACTCTACACAATGAAGTCATTCCGCATCCATCGGCAGGCAAACACTCAAAAAGGTTATCCCCTAAACTGACAGTCTCAGACATTGGAAAATTCAAACAGATCTCAACAACAGCGAGTAACTGCATAGCAGCAGTCGACGATTAAAATGTAGTAGATGTGACTCAACACTTACTGTTCGAGACGGTCTTCAGCACAGAGACATCACTGCCCTGCAAACTAAAACAGAAGGCAACACGTCAGATTAATTGCTTTATTTTTATCGATTTATTTATTCATCACGATTCCTCTCCGAAAGCACTGTAAAAATGAAATAAAAATGCTAATACTGTGCGACGCAGGCCCTGAGGGGGACAGCCAATCCTTGGCCATCTAAGAACGACAGCAACCTGGTGCAGCAAATCAGATCCGACGCAAAGGGTTTTTAAAACATCTCACCTGTAATGGCCACTCCAATTTATTTTTTAAATAGGGCGACATGGCACAACTAACTCCTCGTAACGGAACCCCATTATCAAGCATTTTATTCTTCCAAAGATTTATTACCGATGTACAATATAAATAAACTGAAAAACAATAGTAAAACAACAGTTTATTGTGACAATACAGACAATTTCTACCATAAATCATTGATTAACAATCTTGATTCGTCCACCTATTGGAATCACATCTGGTGTCGGCACATGGATGGATGTAGATGTGAAATTCCTTCGCACAGGATTTGCACGGGCATTTATTGTACAGAGAGGCATATGGCAGCCGCATCTCAGCCCAACATTTTATCATTCAGCGATAAAACCTACTATTCCCCCAACATCGCACACATCTGCAGTGTGAAAAACACGGGAAACTCAAACCCTCTCACTCATGATTCAGGGAAGGACTGTCAGGTCGGTGCAGTGCGCCCACGTTAACTACCAACGAGCTGTTGTACCGTTACTACAAGACCACTCATCTTTCAAACTCATTTTAAATATTTTCCTGGGCTTGCAAGTTTCCCTGAGTTATTTAGTATTAATCACATGGACGAGCCCATTACCAGCAGGCAGCACTGCTCTCCGGAACCAGCCACTCAAGACCAGCAGCATCAAATTTACACGACATTGAACAAAAGATCTAAAGCTCACCTTTCATTAGAATGAAATTAGCAATTCGGCTTTTCAGTTTTAATTCTCCTCCCCCCTCCAAACGTCTCTTTTAACCTGCTTTGTTTACATCATGATTTTTCAGATTAAAAGAGCAAAGAGACGTGAGATGTTACTAAACTAATTTGTGCTTAAATACTGTTTTATTACAGAAATCTCTCTCTACTTGTTTGCTCAACAATTAGTAGTTATGGTTTATCATTTGTTGTGGACCCCATTACAATTACTTTTCAATTTCGGAGGACCGCAAAACACCTTCAGGCCCTTTGCACTTCAAACCTCTTTACCCCCTGTCCGATGCCTAATCAGGCTAATCGTGGGTCGTATCCAGCATAAAAGGCACCCTGTTGCCCAAAAACTGCCACCCAGAGTCTTTCAGCCAAGATAATTATCGACTGGAGCTACAGTGTGCGTTTCACTGACTTCTCTGCAGAATAAACACCATTACGCCCGTGTTCCGTTAACAGCATCTACAGTCCAGTTTGAATCACCTTTGGAAATTCATTTTCCAAATGCTTGGTTTTCCTTTCTGAAATCCCAGAAAAGCAGCAGCCATCTTGTAAATCATTCAGCCGACTTCAACAAGTGTGACGACAAGTTAGGCAGCTAGCTGGTTCATAAACTTCCATGCAATATGACCAAATTAGTGACCGATCTATTTAATAAATATTGTATAATTACTGAAGACTGAACACAATGAGATTACACACCAACAGCAGCATAAACACCAAAGTTAAATGACGGAGTCAGTGAATTTCACTCCACAGCACAGGAACATTACTTGTAAGATGTATTTGACTCGCTAAAAACTACGGACCCATATATGGGTCGGTCAAATGCAGCTGTTGCATTCACACCTATGGAAATTCAAGCCGATATTAAACTAGAATATGTTTTTACTCGTAAAATCTGACATCTCCCCCCCCGCCTCCTTCCCAGCCTAACACACCGGATGGACGTACAGACAGACAGGCACATACCGAAAGGCACCACTGCAGGACCTGAGTGGTAAATCAAATGTTACCGCTGGGTAATTCTGGCCACAGCTGGCACTGATACAGTCACTTTATCCAGACGGGGTCACTGCTTCGAGTAGACGTGCGCCCCAGGAGTTGGCAGAGCTGCAAAGCCACGGCAGAGTCCGATCATGGCAACAAACTACACGCAAACACACTCCTGCAAACCAGAGCGCGGCACCGCAGCCAGACAGAACGCGACCGCGAGGCAGCGCTTTATTTCATATCACACCTAACCTCCTGTCGCATCGGTCTGGGGAGGGAAAGCCGCAAGACCCAATCTCTCAGCTTCTCCGCAAATGTGCGATTTCTATCACCACAAACAACAATCCCACACGCACACCAAACATGCTTGGCAACACAACAGTTTTCAGTTATTTCCATTGTAAATTTCCATCTGGTTTCATTCCGTTTTGAATTCAAGGCTATCAAAGCCTCCACCAGCAGATGAATTAAACACATGTTATCCAAGCATTTCTGTGAGTCACAGAAACACTCATCGCTTCTGTCCCGTCAGGACACTGCAATAACAAGAGCAATAGAGTAGCAACACAACAATTAAAGCACTGTAATAAAATTAAGCAGGGCTGTGGGGCTGCCAAATGCCTAAAATGCCAACCCCCTCACCACTACCAACCCAATGAACAACTGCAATTAACCCCCATCCTACCAGCCTGTACTGCAACCAAACTGGCATTGCTGTGTGCCCATCGATTCGCCGATGACACCAACACAGAGAAAGCTGGGATGGTCTGGAAAACAGTATAAATATAGAAAGCAGTCATTTTTAAATTAACATTGACTTGTATTTCATTGCATCCAGAATGAAAATATTTCATGATTTGTCTAAGGCTATGTTCAGACAGCAGGTCTTGATGCACAATTTGGATTTTTTTGTGTGCTTGTTCATATTACACGTTATATGCCACTTGCAGCCTGAATGAGACCCTGAAGTGACCCGCATGTGCAGAAGAGGTCCTGAGGTAATGCGTGACACGCAGGCGCGCACTGTTTACGGAAGCAAATATGGAGGCATCTCGTCTCTCGACACGTGTGGCACTGATAAAGTATATCTACATACATACATGCCAACTCTAGCGCTTTCCGGATGTTTCATTCTGAAAAAAACTCCCCAAAAGCGGTAGTCTACTGCCAAAAGCGATAGAGTTGGCATGTATGATCTACACTTGAAGTCAGTACCATTACAGACAAATAATGACGTCTGATAAATGCGACCTGGCCGCTCAGACAGCAGTCGCATTGTAAAATATCAGACGCGTATCGGATTTAGGACCAGGCATAAAAGTGGCCTGGGTCGGATTAAAAAAAAAAACGGATTTGTGCTGTTCAAGCTGTCTTTAACCGATCAGATACAGATCACAACTGGGCAAATAAAAAATTTAAAAAAAAAAAAAATCGGATTTGGGCCACATTTGCCTGCTGTCTGAACGTATCCTAAGTAACTTAATTTTATGGGTAAATATACATCCAGTTCTTCTGCTGAAGCCTGCGACACTTTCCAAAAAGGTTGGGGCATTGCCAATTAAGGACTAGTAGTGAAGTGAAAAATTCAAATAACTGAGTGATCTGAAAAAGGTGGTGTCAGCAGATGATTGTAATAATGATTTGGTTCAAAAGCAGCACCTAGTAAAGGCCTGGTTCTTTAGGAGCAAAGATACCCACAAATACGGGAGAAAATCATTGAAATGTTCAAAAGCAATGTTCCTAAAATAGAGAGAAGGAAGGTACTAGGATATTTCACTCTCTAAGGATTATGTCAAAAAAAAAAGTCAGGAAATGTTGAGGAATTTCTGCGCGTACAGGACAAGGGTGCGAGCCTAAGCCAAGTACCTGTGATCTGATCACTCAGATGGCACAGCATCAACGACCATAACTAATCCATACGTGATATAACCACATGGCATCAAGATTACTTCGGCAAACCGTTGACGAGTTTTACGGTATTCTGCCATGTCGACTGAAGAAACCAGGTACAAGTCAATGTGAAGTGTTGATTGGTGTAGCACTGCCGACCATGGCTTTGTATGCTCCAGCCACTGATCCTTAGTTCCCGTTTTACGACCTTATGTGATTTTCACCTTTGACCCATTGACCTCCAAAACCAAATCAGTTTCAGATACCCTCTGTGGGAAGCTACCATGTCAGATTTGGACAAAATTTCTCCACTCCTTCGACAGACGCCACTCACGCATGATGTGTGTGAAGGACGGATACACGACCTGGAAGCAGTACACCTCCTGTCGCCTGTGAGGGGCGGAGCATAGCAAGGCTTTGACGTCCTCAGTGACGCTGAACTCTGCCAGATGGAGCACACCAATGAAAGAAGTGTTCCTGAAACATTTCTGTAGGAAAAGTGATTATTTGTTTCATAAATATAACAAAAACCGTTTATTTCAGCTCAATATGCCTATCAGTTCAGATTTAAGGGGGGTTTAAACACATAGGTGTTTCCGCATCTATAAAAATTTCATTTTAGCATCATTAAGATTCTGAAAAATGGAACCTCAGTTTTATTTGGCTGATTTTTTTTTTGGGGGGGGCGATTTTTCCATTATCAAGGACACTTCCACTTGAAGGCAGTTCTCTCTCCAGTCCCATTCATTTTAGCCATACAGTTTTCTGAGGATGGTGGTTCTCCAGGACGGCTTTCTGAAAATACTAACATTTCAAACCTGTTACCTTTACCCCATAGAGATAGACAGCATTTTTGTGCCAAACAGTAAATTTGCCTTTAGGAGTCAGGTTACATTAAATAAAAGCCCTAACGGAGCGCAAGAAAAAAATCCAGGAGTCTGGAGTTCGCAAAATATTGGAACTATGGCTGTGGGAGAGAGTTTCCACAGATGATACTAAAATTGATGTTTTTGGCCATGGGCACCATCAGCCTGTTTGGCAGCGAGAGCTACTCACACACACCTACAAATATACACAGACGGAAGACAAATTAACAGATACGTCTACAAAAACTGTCCTGGTAAGGTACCGGTATTGGTGGCCTCTACAAGCTACAAAATCAGCTTCGACAACTTGGCACAGAGTCCACAGGTGTATAAATTCAATGGAAAGATGGAGTCCCTGCCTTGCCAAGGTTCCAACACCTTCCAAATGAGTTCAGCTGGCGTGAGATCTGGTGACTGAAAGCAGTGGCTCATGAGAATATTCACGCTCATCAAGCCATACCGTGACCCCTGAGCCCTGCAGGGTCAGAGTTACTGTCATTTGGGAAGAGACCCCTCCCCTCCCATCATGGCAGGAGGGTCTCACTATAGCATATGAAGGTGATGATAGAATAAGTGAGTGACGTCTCCGTCTCTCAGGAGACGAGTGGACCCGAATCATCACAGGAACATGACCAGCGTCTGCGTTATTTTTTTATTGATTTTTTTTTAAAGATGGCTGTCATCACTGCCATGAATGTTCACAATATTTATTTGTTAATTGATTGAATTACATATTTATTATTTTTTTTAGAAAAAACGCAATAAACCTCTTAAGAGGTATAAATATGTTGATAAACATGATTTCATTAATAACATACATTACCTTGGGAAAAGTATTGAAACACAAGGATAGGGTTGTCTCACACATTTCAGCTTTTTTATTATATTGACCGAAGGTGCCAAAAATTCAGCATCAGAAAATTCTGTGGGGATTTTGGATTTGAGCATAAAGTCACAGAGTCAATGACCTGATGATGTCAAAGGTCGATAATGCCCCGCTCTGTCGAGTTCCCCCTCACATCACCAGAGAACACCTGTAACCGTCTCTCACCGCGGCACAGCCCGACTCTACACTCTTCTCCTCGAGTAAAACTCCATAATGTTCCAGCAGATACCCTGGAGTGAAAGCATGTGGAGAGCCCATGCGACGGCCCTCAGTCAAATCTGACTGGAGAGTTCCCCTGACGTTCACGCTCTAATGAGCGCAGATCGTGTGACAGGACTGTTGTCTCCTGCAGCGCATTCAGGCCCAGGGTCTGATGTTCCAGGGGCTACACTGACAGTTCCAGCAAAAGGACTTCAAGCCCGTTCACAGCTCCTGAGGAACTCCCTCTCCATTCAGCTCCAGGAGGCGTGTCCTTGTTGACATGCTGCTCGGAGAAACGTGTTCATTGCCTTTGCTTTACTCATCATCTTCTGACTCAGAAACACTGACTGCAGACTGTCCTCCTGTCGTTACCAGAGTTTATACGCCAATGAATCCTCGCAGGGTTACGCATCACACAGTTTCATTACGAGGCTTCATTTTTGCTTGAGTAACGTAAGTAAAAAGCCAGGGCAGAAGGCTGAATATTCGTACACAGGCTGCAAATGAAGTGACCGCTTACCTTCTTCCATTAGCCTAACTGCCAAAACATTTGTGGCAGGTCCAATTTCCATAATAACGAGTGTTTGCCACTAACATGGCAAAATCCCCGCCGCCTTAATTTTATGTGTCTGTACAGAAAACGGACCGACGGACAGACAGACTGAGCCCAATGCTATATACCCCGCTTCGCGCTAATCGCGCGGCAGGGGATAATCATCTCTGATAAAAACACCAGCTTGACAGGGGAGACCTGGCGGAAAGAACTTAAAATCTAAAAATTTCTTCATTCGAAAACTGATGGGAAAAATTCCATGTTAGGTCTCGATCAGTTACCATGCAGATGGAACAAAAACAGTAGGACAGGATGGTTAAGATGTGCCAAAGAATTAAATCTTTTAATCAGAGGAGATTACAGGCCCCAGCTCCAGCTTTGTTGAAGTAAAAATACACGGCCATGAAGCAGAAATGAGCTCAGGATTCGATTCCATCTTTGCACTCCCCCCCCCCCCCCAGGGCCAGAAAACCTGCAATAGCCAACAAGAGCAACCTGACAAAGACAAACCAAAAAAAATAATAAAAATCTCTGGCCCATATCAAGCAGCCAGTTGGGCATCTTGAGCAGGAAGCGAATCAGGCCCTGTGATCACAGAAGAAGTGGGTGCAGATCAAGAGATGCAGACCTTTTGAAAAATTAAAAATAGCTCACAGTTTCACTTGCCGCTGAATGGAGGCCAGACAGTACCTGCCAGCACACACACACAGCGCACACACACACAGCGCACACACACACACAGCACGCACACACACACAGCACGCACACACACACAGCACGCACACACACAGCACGCACACACACAGCATGCACACACACAGCATGCACACACACAGCATGCACACACACACACAGCACACACACACCACACACACAGCACGCACACACACACACAGCACACACACAGCACACACACAGCACACACACACAGCACGCACACACAGCACGGACACACACAGCATGGACACACACACACACGCACACACACAGCACGCGCACACACAGCACGCGCACACACACAGCACACACGCACACACACAGCACACACGCACACACACACAGCACACACAGCACACACACACACAGCACGCACACACACACAGCACGCACACACACACACAGCACGCACACAGCACACGCACAGCACACACACAGCACACGCACGCACAGCACACGCACACACACAGCACGCACACACACAGCACGCACACACACAGCACGCACACAGCACGCACACACACAGCACGCACACACAGCACGCACACACAGCACGCACACACAGCACACCCACACACCACGCACACACAGCCCACGCACACAGCACGCGCACACACAGCACGCACACCCACAGCACGCGCACACACACAGCACACGCACACACACACACACACACAGGACACACACACACACAGCACACACACACACACACACAGCACGCGCACACACACAGCACGCGCACACACACAGCACGCGCACACACAGCACGCACACACACAGCACGCACACAGCACGCACACACACACAGCACGCACACACACACAGCACGCACACACACAGCACGCACACACAGCACGCGCACACAGCACGCGCACACACAGCACGCACACACACAGCGCACGCACACACACACAGCGCACGCACACACACAGCACACGCGCACACACACACACACACACAGCACGCGCACACACACAGCACGCGCACACACACAGCACGCGCACACACACAGCACGCACACACACAGCACACACCTCCTTTCATGGTTAATGCTGCATTCAGGGGAGAGCGGCAGGCCAAAGCTACCGTTTCACACAAAGCGACTTCAGTGATGCATTTCTCTCCCGCCTTTTTAATCTCGTCGCATCTTGTCCTCCGAGGGACCACGGCAGACGGAGGGAAATGAGAAATGCGTTTGGCGTTTTCATTAAATGAATCCTGAGTACCAATCACTGGAGCTTAATTCTTGTTAAATCCACACAGGGAGCAGTGATCTGTAGTGACAGGTGAGTGACAGGGAGCTCCTTAAATCCAAATGCGATGAAATATCATTCACAGATTTCATTTCGTTTTGCGTGACACGCCAGTTGCCTCCGCCAAAAGCTTACACATACCGGCTATTTTAGTCATGACAAATGTGATTTTTCATGTCTGTCTCAAGAACACATGGATGCACCTGCTCACATGCAGCCTGCATACCAGTGACAAGAAAGCTACTGCTCATAAACTCACTCCCTGCATTTAGTCCTTTGATCAGAAGTGATTCTCCTCAGTGAAGATGCATTGTTTCCCCGCACTGAAAGGAAAAGAGGTCAGTCCTCAGTGTAAAATAAAGGTCTTCCCCGGCAGCACTGCTAACTCCTGCCAGGCCAGACCTCGCTTACGGCCGTCTTCCACATCCTCGTTTCAAGACAGCAACAATAACACACAGCCGCCTCCAGAGAAGGCCATACACAGTAACATGCAATAACTACAGGCCACAGTCTGGGAAATTTCTACAGATCAGACCCCCCCAACCCCACGACATTTCCCCCAGCAGCTGTGATGTGTTACACGCCAAACATTTCATTTCATACACACCTCCTCACGTACACTCGCACATATACAGGCCGACAACGTACAAGTAAGTGAATCTATGTGCAGAGCTCACAAAATGCCGCCCTTATTAAAATCCGGACAGTGACTGCTTTTATCCGGGAAGGTTTCGATCTCGATGCGTAAAAACCGCGGAAATATTTTCAGATTTTTTTTACAAGGATGGTATTTTACAAAACCGCAGAAACACTGAAGTTTGACACCTATACTTCATATACTGTACCCATCTCTGGATCATTTTAACATCTTTTTCCACATTCATTTCCTTCAAGCAATAGACACACTAAGAGCACATCCGAATTCTTCTTCTCTGTATTATTATCATTATCATCATCATCATCATTACCGCCACCAAAATGAATAATCTGCGAATTACCTGCCCATGGGAAGTAGGTACTGTCCTCTAAATTAAAAGGTGTGATGAGTCAAATTTACGAGCCCTGCTCAGTAACAACTCTTTAAATGACTAGTTTTAATAATATTTAATTAAATAAATAAAATATTTAAAATAGATGCCAGGGCCCTGCAAGCGCAGCTAAAATGGAGGCCGTCACTGCTTCAGTGATCAGATTTTAAATGCAGGAGGAGGATCAATAAGACAAGGGAACCTGCCGAAGCTGGTTCCTCGGCGTGTGAGCGGAATGGCTGATTACGCCCTCTGCGTGCACACCTTCCTCCGGCAAACAGCTTCCCTGCATTATGAATATGCAGCCCATCACAGCCTCCCGCCAAATCCCCAGGGCTCAGGCCCGTCGCGAGCCCCACACACCTCTGGCATTAGGAATGCAAATACCAGTAAAAACAAACGCGCCCAAAATATTTTCCCTTCCCTCCGTCGGCCGCTTCGCTCTTTGGGCTGATCCTGCTTTACAGCAGGGAATATCGCAACCGTATTCCAGGTGACTAAAAAAATACTCTTAGAAGACGTCAAGGGATAGAAAATCTCATCTCTAACAGCACACTCTTATTGAACCAGCACCTAAATGCTTCTTGGGCTGAGCCAATCATAGAGACGCAGCCATGACCTACTACAGGACTCGCATCAACCATTAAAATGTTCAGACGCATCAATCACAGAAACCAAAGAGGACACTGAATTATACAGTATTAACCTCCAGGGTTTGCATACAAAGACCTCAGATTTATTTATGTCCGCGCCTTAAGAGGCTGAATCCTGCTCAGTACGGCAAACTGGCTGCCAATTTGATGGAGCACTGGCTCCTCAGCAGGAGTTCTGCGTCGTTGATTAATGAGCGCGCGCTTGTATAAAAGGGTACGATCGGGAGGGAAGAAGGGGGAATAAACTCGTGTTGTAAACACAATTATTGCCCGGGTGCCATCAGAACGGCTGCAATCATTACCAACAGGGTCCACTTGGCCTTCTTCAATGAACCTAAATACAGGTCAACCCTCTCACTTCCTGCAAAAAAAAAACTCACAGAGAATGGGGGAAAATGGTTTGTTTTTCATCATGTTCTCATTATGAGAAGGTTTTGGCATTTTCAAACTTACTGAATTGCCTAAAAATACTTTCCCCGTCCAAAATCTCCTTCTCTTTCAATGCAGCACATACTGGTCAAATAGGGACAACAAGCAGCTCTGTGAGAAACTATTGAACACTAAACATTTTTCTGTGCACCTGAAAGAATAGCACAGCCTGCACACTTTCCAGAATAGAACAGCTCCTTCATGACCTTTTCACAATACTCCCCTAAACCTTGGCATCCTGCACACAAATAAACTTGGGTTGCATCCTACAAATTCCTAATGGAAAGGTGGGAGGTGCAAGCAAAGCAAAACACACTGGTCACAAGCCGTTAGCTCGGCGATTTCCGACGCCGAAGTGCTTTTGTTTATTAATGCTTTGTGTGAAGAAAGAACCTGCAGCCGTTTCCACCTCCAGACTTCAGCTATATAAATCCTCCATATTCTCCCATCTTCGCAATCATCTGGCACTTGAAAAGGAAAGCGATTCAGGCGGCTTCGGTCTTCCTGATGTCCACACATGAACTCAAATGGGACCAAATGTCATTTTTGAAAATCTGCAACCTTCAAAGATGCAGCTGTTATGCTGGTTAATGCAGAAGACACATTTAAATAAAATCTGTCTACAACAATTAAAAATATCCATGTACACAGTTTCTCATAATTTACCTTCAGTAAGCAAAACCACATTTCTATTATTATTACCAGCGGCAACCAAATATTTAAATACACAGCATGAGACCTCTCTACTCTTAACCCCAATCAATGAAAATGAATCCAGTGGGCCTTACTGTACATGCAATAGTATAAAAGCTGGAATTTCTCCACAAACCATTCATAAACCACCATTTTTATTTTGCAGCTTTGTCAAAGGCAAATACACTATAGGCCAAAAGTTTGGGGCCAGAAAAACAGCCTGGTAAAGACAAACTGAAGCAGGGAAGAAAAACAGTGAAGCAGTTAAGAGAGATTAAAACAGGATACAGGGACTGAACTAAGATCGAGAGACTAAGGTGGGATACAGAAAGACTGAACTAAGATAGAGGCTAAAACGGATACAGAGAGACTGATCTAAGATCGAGAGACTAAAGCAGGATATAGAGAGACTGAACTAAGATAGAGACTAAAGCAGGATATGGAGACTAAACCAGGGTAAAGTGAGTGAAGCACTACATTCATTGGATTGTAAATTTTTTCCGTTGTCATTTTCCAGAACACTAAGAGCAATGTTATCCTACATTCATTTACCCTCAATCTCATTTCCCATCCTACCTATCCCTTGAAACTGTAACTAACATTAACCTGTTAACTAACTGCTAAAATTAACCTTGCTAATTTTCCTTGTTTGAGTCATCAGATATTATGCTGCAGTGTAGGCAACGTCACTCCACACCAGGATGTACGAAAACATTGACAAAGGGTACAGCACGTTTTAAAATGCTCACAGATAACACCATGGAGCAACAGTAGTGTGATTTTTCCAGCAGGCCATGTGTCAGAAAGGTACATGGTGATTTTACTGCATTAAAGAAGGCCGATGAACATTCACCAAGCAAATAGCTGGATATTGCAATTTGCTGACAAACCAGGTCGTGTAAGAGACTTGTAAATATGTTGCATTTGCTTTATTTACAGGTTATTGGTGAAAAATGTTTCCTTAATGGTAATGAATCAAACCACAATTTGTGTTTTGCCATCATTTAGAGCAGTGGTTCTCAAACTCAGTCCCGGTGGCCCCATGTATAAGTTGGTTTTCTGTCCATACATTGCAATCTTAGGTTTTTTTTGCATGTTCCTTTGTCCTAATTAGGCACATTTCATGTTAAAAATGCTTATTTAACATCTTAAACCTCCTTTAACAGAAATGTGTGCCCAGAAGAAGAAAAGACTACCGAACATTTGGGTTTATTTTTCTTAATTGGAAGCAATGTCAGAAAACAACATTTCTAAATCAATCAAATGACACACTGAGAAAGTTAGTAAGATCCATAAGGGGTTGTTGAACACAGGCGGTCAGAGTTCCTACAAGATATTTAGCTTGAACTTGAAAATATAAAGATGACAGGTTTCACAATCATCTGCTTGCCTTATAAATTGTTAGATTTCGCAACCACCTCTCCATGGATTCACCACTAAGAAACCTATTGATTTTTCCCTGGGATAGGTTAATTTTTTCTTATTTTAATGCAGTTGTTTATAATATATCACACTGTGGATATGTAATTTTACATCTCCTTGGCACATATAGATATCTGTAAAAATATGGCTTAAGAAGAAAAATAACTGATCTAAACACGAATGCACCGAATTAGGACAGATTAAAATCCTGCAACTGCAGGTGTAACAAATACCAGCATGTAGGGGGTTAGCAGGACCGAGACCGAGTGAGCGACTGATTTAGAGGTGAATTTGGCCCTTGAACTGTTTCTTTGTATCGTTCAAACTGGTCTTAATCAGCTACAAACATGTATGTTAAATGACCCAGGTTCCACTAACATGTCCATCTACACACACTTTATTGCTGTCAGGTTGAGGAGACGGGGAAAGGGGGTTGAAATTCAGGGTACACACCTCTACAACCCTGAATGTGCTCCTGACAGAGTTTACTCACATACTCTGAGATGTACATTAACATGCTTATCCACATTTTTAAAAGATTATCATACTTAGCGGGTATACGCATTGAGTACACTGCTCTACGTTTTCACTGTACATCGAACCTCATCAGCATCACGTTAATGTAGGACAGCGGCCAGTGGGAGGCCAGCGACAGTCACCTTCACGTCAAGCGCACTGCTAATCTGGGTCTCTGTCAGCACTGATTTTCTTGTAATTACAGGATCCCTCGACAGATACCGCATTTCAGTCTCACCAAGTTGTTTCTGAGGTGATCTGGTAACAGATCAAATCCTCCTCGCAGAGTTAAAAAGAATTACTTGATTTTTCTTAGACTTATAGAATTACTTCAGTCCTCCCTCCACCAAAGATCTGAAAAAAAATGGCAAAACAAGACTAGCACCGTTTAGGAGAAATCATGTGCTTGATCCTGTTTTGATTCTGTGCCCTAGTTGATGTCACAAGGGGACTCGCGTGCATGACGCAGCCCATGGTTAGGTTTTCCCACCACTGCTCCCACAGCACCGGTCAATGAGATCTAAAATCAACAACTTCAGTTTTTTTAATAAGATCACCCTGCCACACCCACTTTTGACAGCGTGGAGCAAAAATACAGTCCCTCAGTATTTTATGAGCCACAGATGTTGCAAACCAAGTTTTATGAAATTTTATCAATATTTGTGACCCCTAGAGGATACAGGGAGAATTGTTCACAGACGACAGAGTTTACGCCATCTTAATACCTGAGCAGGCCAACGACCAGCTGAGTTTTCAAAAAAAAAAAAAAACCTATTTTCCCTCCCAGTGGTAGAAATTCGAAAGAACCATTGGTTAAGATTTTCTCACAGACCCAATGTGGCAGCCAATCAGTGCAGAGGCTTATTTGCATAGACCTGCCGCCTGCTCAGAATAGCACATAGATAATAAACAGAGTGTAAAAGGCTGGAGACTGGCTGCAAATGCCGAATTTGCTTTATGCTACAAAACCATGTTTTACGGACACCAAGGAGTGTCTAAAATTCTTCAAAATAAGTAATGAGAAAAAACAAAATTGTTATGAGACCATAACAAATGAAAACTCAAAGACTTAGAAGGAAGAACTGGTCGCAAAACCAAAGTTTGCAAGCATTTTCATCAAAGAAAATTTGAAACTGGCCTATTCCATCTTGTGCATCTAAATAACAGTCCGTTGAAAAGAACAGATTCACTGCTGTTGATTAGATTTAAGACTGAGTTGATGTGATTACTCAAAAAACTTTTAAGATGTAACAGTTTAATGACAATATGGTATTACAATGTTTGAGCAAAATCAGCAGTTATGATATTTAGGCCGGGCAGCAGGTTAAAGGTGTGTGGGCACGTCACACACGGTTTCTTCAAAGGATGAAAGAGCTTCAAAATGAAAAATAACCCATAGGTCCAGGAGCCCAAACCTTTAGGCACATGCTGTTTCTGTTATTAACTCTGAGATGACGCCATTTGAAAACCAGGCAGCATTTTATCCTCTGGGCTACATATAGGTCTAATGATTTTAATATCCTGTCTTCTCCATTTCCACTGACTTTCCAGAAGAAAAAAAGTTTCTCTCTGATTTTTTCCACAATGCCACTTTAAAAAAAAATAGAGAAAATCTTTATGCAGAGCTGCCTTATTCCTCCATTTCTCTTTCAGTCCCTGAAATCTAACATGTCCATCAATCTGCCATATTAGAGCAGGGATATTAGATTCTTTTATTCATCCACAGCCCAAAGTAAAAATCCCCAACACCGTATGTAGGCCTCAGCTTCACAGCGCACTCAAAAATATTCTATCAAGAAAAGGGTATATTGTGCATTTTTCACAGTCAAACCTACCTCCCCAGATGTGGAAATAAACTCCACAGGGTAGGTCTGCTATGTGGATGCTCCAAAAAGCTTTATACCTGAACCAGAAACTCCCCTAAAGGCAACTTGAGAGTCAATTATTTATTAGGGTCACAAGTTTTTTTTTTTTTGACACATTTTTCTTACTTTAGCCTACATAATAATAATAATGATGATGATGATGATGCATTGAAAACAGGAATTCACGTACTATGGGGTTTGAGTGCTTTTCAAAAGTAAGACAGGAATATGAAATGGCCTCGAAAACAACATCAAAAAAACTTTCCTGTGTTCAAGTAAAAAAAAAAAAAAGACTTAAAAACACTCAAATTTAAACATCAGGTTTTGCCAAAATATAAATAAAATGACGTAATCTGCGAAGAGAATGTTTCCGTTAGGTCACTGATGACCGTTAGTTACATGATCTTGGCCTGATACTGACGTTTCCCGCACCCGTTAGCAAATAAAACTGTCAAACTCACCAAAAATTAACTTCTCAATGTCATCTAACTGAGTCGGTCACAATATGTTTTAACCAGATGATACTTTATACAAACATGGAGCATCATGCGCATTTCGCCTGGTCCCGTGAAAAAATGTTTAAACTTCATATGACGTCATCGCCTCCCCTCAAAACATTTCATACCTCATTATGTGTCGGAGGGAGCATTCAGTTCTTCAGAAAGTGAAAAGATCGGGAATTAAAATTACCCAAGATGGCGAGTGGCTTGTTGTTTTGAGGGCAGAAAAATGGAGGATATTGAAATATACACAAAGGGATAAATTTCAACGACTCCGCCGGCCTACAGCTGCCTCTTTATAAGGAAGCAACAAAAGATGAGAGGGAAAGAGGCTCCAACTCGGCGGACCGCTCCGAGCCGAAGGGGCTTTTCTCCGAACACAGAAACACTGCAGCAAGAGCTTCTCTTCCACTGCATATACGCCCAAAATATTATTGCATAAACCACCTGTCATTAGAAATATTGGTTCCTCAGTGAATAGGCTGATTTTAAGCCATAATTTCTAACACACGTTTGACACAGACTACAGCATAGGTAACGTTAGCTAACTTAGCTAGCAAGGCAGTTAGCCGCTCAGCCAGCGGAGGTGCTGCTACCACCGATTCCTGTACGTTTGCATTAATTCAACAATTAATAGAACATTTACAGCGTATTTTCGTAGAGAAGAATACCGCAGTATTTCTGCCGTCCTCGGAACTGTTAGCATTCCGGATTTAATATTAAAATCTTTTATAAAATTCAGCAGTTCAGCCGCACGAGTGCGCACACAAAGACGGTCTTAAGCCGCTTTCACACCGGACGCCAAACGAGTTTTTCGCACGACAGATTACATTCAAAGTCAAAGCAAAGACCCGAACGCGTGTATTCGCGTATTTTAATTGACTTTGAATGTAATCTGTCGAGCGAAAAACTCGTTTCGCGTCCAGTGTGAAAGCGGCTTGACTCGGAAGCGCAAGTATTCTGCTAACCACCGACCCAATCAAATCGCCAACGAAACATAGCGAACATGATCAAAAATCGGCCAAAGTTTGCATCTAACGCGTTACGTCCGGCGCTTCACGCAGCGGCGTCAGTTTTCTCTTCCGACAAGTTTTATCAACCAGCGAAACGAACAGCCCGTCCGGCAGCGTAACGCCGTGGCCGCCTGTAACAGACGGAAAACTGAACGCTTTTCAGGACGGCGCAGGCCAGATCATCTCAACGAAACGTATTAAAACAACTAAAAACTTACCTTAGTTTCGACTCTTTGGCTACGGAATCCCCTTTATCTTATTTTCCAAGTAATATTTATTGTGCGCTGATGCTGTTCCTTTTCTTTCTGGATTTTGTGCTGCTGTTAGCGGCCGGTAGTCGGGAGATGATAAAGGGGGGAATTGGGCAGTAATTGAATCTCAGTGAGTGTGTGTGTGTCTGTGTGTGTGTGTGTGTGTGTCTTCTTTACGAAGAGCAGATTGAAGGAGACTCTTCTCAAGGGTTATTCAGCTCGGCTTCACCACAGGACCGAAGGTGACGTCAGCTTATAAGCTCTCCAACAATGCATTGAGATTTTTTACCATAAATAAAACAGGCTTAATAGGGGGACATCAATTCATAAGTACTCAACTTACAGTAATTTTTGAGAAAAATCAAGTTTTAATCACAATTAGTAAGGTTCCCCCAAAATCATTAGTTTTCTGCTGGTGTTGAATAAGTAAGCTGAATAAGCTGAATAAAAAATAAATTGTGAATGAATTCTCCAAAACACTCAAACCACGTCCGCGACAGATTTAATGCATGAGCTACCTTTAAAAGTAACTGTGTTCTTGAACATTTTACGGATAAAGTTCATAAGATATCTGAGCTATTTTGCCTCCACCATCATTTTTTTTCCTAAGTCCCATAATTATGCATTTTCTAGTTTGAGAGACATAGATAGGTCGAGAGAGAGAGAGAGAGAGAGAGAGAGAGAGAGAGGAGGGGTTAAGTAGGAAAGAAATGAAAGTGCATTGAACGCGCTCATGACGCGCCGGGCATGCGCTTGCCGAGCCGAGGTGAAGGTACTGACAGCTACTAGGTGGAATAGCGTTTTCACTGCTAATTTTTCGGAGAGTCAAAGTGGATGCGAGTATTCAAATAATCGAATGCATATTCTACAAATATTTGGATGGATGGACCACTTTTTTATGAGAACTTTCGTAGCAGCAAAATGAAATGTAGGCTACTACATTAAGTTTCTTTACCCTGCAGTTTAACATGGTATCTTAAATCTAAATCTTAAGATGCAAACAGTTGGAATTCATCCCCTAAATCCAGGCAAAACTAAACAAATCTAAATGTTCTTTCATTGTCTTGACTTTGAAGAAAACAAATAGGCCTATAAAATAAAGACATCAATTCAAGCGGCAAAAGATCATTATTTCGTTTTTTTTTTTAAGGATCAGAATAGAAGTTTAAGAATGTTCACCATCGTCCCAGTGTATTGATAAGTGATTAGTCACCGTCCACAAAGGAGAAATACAGGTTTTAGACAGGTTGGATTAAACCAGAATAATTGCATGAACACACGGAAGAAGCAGAAAATATTAAAAGTATTTATATATATTTCATCTTTTAATCAGCATTGCTATATGAGGAGAGGGAGGGGAGTGGGTAGGGTTACTGGCGGAGCTTCATTAGTATCGGCATGCGAGGCACTCAAGGTGCCTTCATTAGAGAGCGCGGGCTCACTCACTCACTCACTCACTCACTCACTCACTCACCCACTCACTCACCCACTCACTCACTCACTCACTCACTCACTCACCCACTCACTCACTCACTCACTCACTCACCCACTCACTCACTCTCTCAATCACTCACCCACTCACTCACTCACCCACTCACCCACTCACTCACTCACTCTACGGAGTTTACAACGCATAAAACTTACTGTATTGGGATCCATATTGTGAGCAAGTTTACATCTCGAACACAGTGTCAGTCTTCTTGTCTGCGAAGAGAATGTTAGTTTCACTTCAGTAATGTGTAACAAAATCAGCGCAAGCGCAATAACTGAGATGCAGCTGGGAGAAGGACACAGAGCCCTTCTTTACTCTGCTCTTAAGAGTCTTGATTAGAAATTATAATTAGACAGCATAATGAGCCACTAAATGAACTATAGTGAGTGTGATCTCTCTAGAGACTTAAGGAAAACAAATTAATGTGGTGATTTGGTTTTAATTATTAGTTTCTTTATTTGCGCATGGCAAGCCTAGGCTACCCATCACACATAGGGCCGTGATCGCAGTTATTGATTTTTGCCTGACACATTCAGGGAATACAGATTCTAATCATTTCAATCTGCCATCGTATAAATCTTTTAAGAATAACTGACCAGTGCCACAAAAAAATTCAATTTCAATGAGGCACTGGAGCCAATACAGTAGAAGTGGCCCAAGCTTTCTTCTTTTTCTTTTTTAATTCATAATTAACTGTAAAGTGCGCCTCTCTGAATGCTGTTAGCCACTACTAACTGACAAAGAGAACACAAAAGACAATGAACTGTGCCATTAACCTGTGCTGAATTAAAATAGATTGAAACGAGTGGTTGTTTCAGCATTTTATGTAAGATTTGAGATTGCTCATAATAGGTCTATTATTAGTAAACTGTGGGTTGTGAATAAATTACTGCCATGTCCTATATAATGAAAATTATATACTCATTAGAAAAAGGATGCAAGCCTATTATATTAAGGACAGCATGCATTTAGCACTAAAACTTTAGAGGCCTGCCAGTATTGCCATTTGTATTTATAAATAATAATTAAAAAATTCACACTACATTATTGCATAATTTATAGACACTAGTCCTCTTGGATTTGAAAGAAAATGAAAAAATTTTGATTATTGGTCAACATTTTCAAAATGAACAGCTGGAAATGGTTTTCATGATATAAATTTTACGTTTTCACAGCCCTGATGTATTTTGAAATGTGACCAGTATATTTAGATTTCATTTGAAGTGCTTATTGCTTGCTGAGCTTCGGATGAAATGGATTAGTGAAATGAGATGAATTCACACCAGAGCAGTCAGCGGATATTGATCATATGCTAATAGCTGCCAAGAAACACAATGGAGAATCTGAAAGACCAACTTATCACTCATTTATAGCATTTTACCAATATCAGAGGAATCTGATAATAGCAGTGACTGTAAAAGAAACTGGTTCACGTTTGTCTTTGCTCATGCAAGAAAATAAATTTTCTGTGTTTTGAGGGCATTACAAGGGAAATAATGTGTGTATATTCATGTTCTGTGTCATTATTTGTCATGTTAGTTTGAACCAATTGTCACACAAAAACAAGAACAATAATATTGGCTTTAAATCCAATATCATTGCTGCATGATAAGGAACAACATGACATAAGCAATAGAAAACATGTATTTCAATGATACAGTTCTGTAAAAAGAATATGAAAAATATGAAGCGCATCAGATTACAGTGATGACAATGGCATCCTTGAATATCCATCAATATTTTGAACTGTACTGCTCCAGATTTGGACATTTAGGAATGGCAATGAATTGGCGGTGAAGATCTCACTGTGTAGTCAACTGAGGCTTTGATGGGGGTGGAGGGGGAAGGGTAACGATGACGAGTGCGATCCTGAGCGCTTGTGCTACCACTGGCTCTTCAGCTGTCCATCACATCGCCTGCTCGACCATTCGAAACAGCGCGTGAAGGTCAAACATGGAATTATTGCTGCTGCTGGAACTACAGCTGCGATACACCACAGTGCACAATACACCACAATACAATACACAATACAATACACCACAGTGCACAATACACCACAATACAATATACCACAGTGCACAATACACCACAATACAATACACCACAGTGCACAATACACCACAATACAATACACAATACAATACACCACAGTGCCAATACACCACAATACACCACAGTGCACAATACACCACAATACAGTGCACTGAAAGGGTCCCTGCAAGTATTTCACTGAAAAGTTTTTGCAAAAATATTGTATGAAGCATGTACAAATTACAACCATTTTTTAACATTGCTGCATACCCCCCCCCCCCCCCCCCCCATCAGCGTAATCACATGTTTGCATGTTGAAAATTAAGTTTTCATTTTTATACAACCCAATTTCTGAATAAGTTTGGATGATGTCATATATTTAATGGTTTTTCTTCCACACTTTATTGTTTTTTGTGGAAATAAACACTCATGTGCAGTTTTATGAATTTTACACACTCGTTAGGACATGCAACTTTGCAACCCAGACAATTTAGGGATTTCACAATCATCTGTCAGTCGCTCAATTCAACGAAAAAAATCAATGCGCTCAGTGAACCCCATATCATCCGACAGTTTAACCGGTTTCCAGGGGACATTCGCCAACAACACAGGTCTGTCCATCTCAGGAATGCCCAGTATCATCGGTGATATTGACAAGACCCATATTCAAATTATTTCTCCGACCCAAGATGAAGAGTCTTTTGTAAATAGAAAAAAGTTAATTCCATCAGCACCCTGATCGTATTTGATGCCGAATACAATATTTTGGGCATTGTTGCGAAATGGCCAGGATCCACGCACGACTCGCATTTTAAGGGAAAGCAGCTTATGCCAATTATTTGACAGGCATTGTGTGCCTGCGGGATACCACTTCCTCGGGGACAGAGGCTTTGGTGCTGTACCTCCTGCGATGCGTGACTTATTTTATTAGGCTGTTGAGCAAGGGTTACATTTAATAGATCATCATAATAATACCAGCCTATGTCATATTTTGTATGAATATTTAAATTGTAGGCTATAAATGACAATGACGTCTTTGGAGCATTAAGTAGTTTGAAAGAAATTCAAGAGATGGTGTTCTGATATTGTCCTACCGCGTTTCAGAGAGTATTATCGTTGTACTGTTTTAAGCGTAAGTGAAACGTATCAGTGGCTCGCACGGTAATGGATGAATGATAGCAACCGCACCTAGCCAGCATAGCACAGTGTGCGTATTGAATCACGCTTTCCTGTTTGAACTATAGCCCATTTATAGGCTACAATCTCGGACCTCCCCTGCGATTGCAGCCCATACCATCGCTTCTCGCAGTCGTCTGAATGCAGCATTGATCTGTAGGCTGATATTATCCCGCGCATCCCGCTTGGATTTGCTGTTCAACCCTAAGCCAAATTTCCCTCTGATTAGGCTACATGCTTTCGCTCCAGCACCAACTGGCCCAGCAGCAGTAACTGGTCGTGGCTCCAGTTGGGCTTTCGGGTCCTTTTTGAACTTTCATCCATGACAGTTTAGGGCAAACAAGCTTGAACAGCTCAACATTTAAATAATCGCAACATATTCTCATTTTAATCGTGTAATAAGTTGCTAATATTTGGGGCAAATGACGTGTTTTATAATTGACTCATTTTATGCTATTAACGTTTTTACGATCATCTCTTTCCTCTGTACGTTTATTCGCCCAGAGCGTGTTATGCAGGGACCGCGCATTGTGCATTTTCAGGAGTGCTCAACATGTTTTTATTTTATGGGAAAAACCGGCCGCTTAGACTATTTCCTCATTTTTTCCTCCATGGGTTGTGTGTGGGATTTTTTTTCAATGGGCCGCCCTGTGACCAAACAGCCAATCACTGTGCTCATTGTCCCAAGACTCGTGCATGAGAATTGACGTCAGCCATAGCAACGGAGATTTACTCCCACCTATCTGAGCTACTCCCAGTCTCGGAGTTACCAGTTTTCTTAACTAAAAGTTGTTCCTAGAGGCTTTGTGAATAACTTTTATGATTTTACTTCAACATAAAATGCTTTAGCGCTTCAGGAGTCCTCCTGGCGGTGAGGTAGGATGCGTTGTAAATAGGGGTCCTGAAGAGGTACTTTATCTCATGTTAATTATGAAACTTAATCTCCAATGCTGTGGTTGACAGTAGAAACAGCAAGAACATCTTATGTCAACGTCTAAATATTTATGGACCAGACTGTACAAATATAGAAGTGATAAAAAACCTGATGACATCACTCACATACAAAATCAAGGATAAATTGGGTGATAATTATAGTGATAATGAGCATCATGTGCACTTTGATGTAATTTGATGGTAAAATAATTCAGTCTTGCGCAAAGTGAATGTATCCCAATCAGAATTTAAAAAGTGTATTCATAGCGCAGGATATTTTATGCGTGCAATGTCAGCAAATTTTTGAGCTAACTAGCAGACTCATAATTTACTACTTTTACCTTGGGAAATAAAAAAAATTCAGACATAATTTCAATTAAATGCAAGGAGAGAGGGTGCATTTTAAAAGGCAATAGTCTGGTTCATTTGAAGCAATAGTGGACATTTGTGCTAACAAAACAAATCATACGATAACCTTGATGCAGACCTTGCAGTTTAACTCTAAGGGCTCTAATTTCTAGGCGCAGCACAGGGTGGCGCAGTGCGGAGTAGCGTGGCATAGCCCACGCAGTGGTAATTTCGTCCGGTGCAGCCCACGCAGTGGTAATTTCGTCCGGTGCAGCCCACGCAGTGGTAATTTCGTCAGGTGCAGCCCACGCAGTGGTAATTTCGTCCGGTGCAGCCCACGCAGTGGTAATTTCGTCCGGTGCAGCCCACGCAGTGGTAATTTCGTCCGGTGCAGCCCACGCAGTGGTAATTTCGTCAGGTGCAGCCCACGCAGTGGTAATTTCGTCCGGTGCAGCCCACGCAGTGGTAATTTCGTCCGGTGCAGCCCACGCAGTGGTAATTTCGTCCGGTGCAGCCCACGCAGTGATAATTTCGTCCGGTGCAGCCCACGCAGTGGTAATTTCGTCCGGTGCAGCCCGCGCAGTGGTAATTTTGTGCGGTGCAGCCCGCGCAGTGGTAATTTCGTCCGGCGCAGCCCGCGCAGTGGTAATTTCGTCCGGTGCAGCCCACGCAGTGGTAATTTCGTCCGGTGCAGCCTGCGCAGTGGTAATTTTGTGCGGTGCAGCCCGCGCAGTGGTAATTTCGTCCGGTGCAGCCCGCGCAGTGGTAATTTCGTGCGGTGCAGCCCACGCAGTGGTAATTTTGTGCGGTGCAGCCCGCGCAGTGGTAATTTAGTCCGGTGCAGCCCGCGCAGTGGTAATTTCGTGCGGTGCAGCCCACGCAGTGGTAATTTCGTCCGGTGCAGCCTGCGCAGTGGTAATTTTGTGCGGTGCAGCCCGCGCAGTGGTAATTTCGTCCGGTGCAGCCCGCGCAGTGGTAATTTCGTGCGGTGCAGCCCACGCAGTGGTAATTTTGTGCGGTGCAGCCCGCGCAGTGGCAATTTTGTGCGGTGCAGCCCACACAGTGGTAATTTCGTCCGGTGCAGCCCGCGCAGTGGTAATTTCGTGCGGTGCAGCCCACGCAGTGGTAATTTTGTGCGGTGCAGCCCGCGCAGTGGATATTTTGTGCGGTGCAGCCCACACAGTGGTAATTTCGTCCGGTGCAGCCCACGCAGTGGTAATTTCGTCCGGTGCAGCCCTCGCAGTGGTAATTTGGTGCGGTGCAGCCCGCGCAGTGGTAATTTCGTCCGGTGCAGCCCACGCAGTGGTAATTTCGTCCGGTGCAGCCCACGCAGTGGTAATTTCGTCCGGTGCAGCCCACGCAGTGGTAATTTCGTCCGGTGCAGCCCACGCAGTGGTAATTTCGTCCGGTGCAGCCCGCGCAGTGGTAATTTCGTCCGGTGCAGCCCGCGCAGTGGTAATTTCGTCCGGTGCAGCCCGCGCAGTGGTAATTTCGTCCGGTGCAGCTCGCGCAGTGGTAATTTCGTCCGGTGCAGCCCACGCAATGGTAATTTCGTCCGGTGCAGCCCGCGCAGTGATAATTTCGTCAGGTGCAGCCCACGCAGTGGTAATTTCGTCCGGTGCAGCCCGCGCAGTGGTAATTTAGTCCGGTGCAGCCCACGCAGTGGTAATTTCGTCCGGTGCAGCCCGCGCAGTGGTAATTTCGTCCGGTGCAGCCCGCGCAGTAGTAATTTCGTCCGGTGCAGCCCACGCAGTGGTAATTTCGTCCGGTGCAGCCCACGCAGTGGTAATTTCGTCCGGTGCAGCCCGCGCAGTGGTAATTTCGTCCGGTGCAGCCCACGCAGTGGTAATTTCGTCCGGTGCAGCCCGCGCAGTGGTAATTTCGTCCGGTGCAGCCCGCGCAGTGGTAATTTCGTCCGGTGCAGCCCGCGCAGTAGTAATTTCGTCCGGTGCAGCCCGCGCAGTGGTAATTTCGTCCGGTGCAGCCCACGCAGTGGTAATTTCGTGCGGTGCAGCCCACACAGTGGTAATTTCGTCCGGTGCAGCCCACGCAGTGGTAATTTCGTCTGGTGCAGCCCATGCAGTGGTAATTTCGTCCGGTGCAGCCCACGCAGTAGTAATTTCGTCCGGCGCAGCCCGCGCAGTGGTAATTTCGTCCGGCGCAGCCCACGCAGTGGTAATTTCGTCCGGTGCAGCCTGCGCAGTGGTAATTTTGTCAGGTGCAGCCCACGCAGTGGTAATTTCGTCCGGTGCAGCCCACGCAGTGGTAATTTTGTGCGGTGCAGCCCGCGCAGTGGTAATTTCGTCCGGTGCAGCCCGCGCAGTGGTAATTTTGTGCGGTGCAGCCCACTCAGTGGTAATTTCGTCCGGTGCAGCCCGCGCAGTAGTAATTTCGTCCGGTGCAGCCCGCGCAGTGGTAATTTCGTCCGGTGCAGCCCGCGCAGTGGTAATTTCGTCCGGTGCAGCCCGCGCAGTGGTAATTTCGTGCGGTGCAGCCCACGCAGTGGTAATTTCGTCCGGTGCAGCCCACGCAGTGGTAATTTAGTCCGGTGCAGCCCACGCAGTGGTAATTTAGTCCGGTGCAGCCCGCGCAGTGGTAATTTCGTCCGGTGCAGCCCACGCAGTGGTAATTTCGTCCGGTGCAGCCCGCGCAGTGGTAATTTCGTGCGGTGCAGCCCGCGCAGTGGTAATTTCGTCCGGTGCAGCCCGCGCAGTGGTAATTTCGTCCGGTGCAGCCCGCGCAGTGGTAATTTCGTCCGGTGCAGCCCGCGCAGTGGTAATTTCGTCCGGTGCAGCCCGCGCAGTGGTAATTTAGTCCGGTGCAGCCCGCGCAGTGGTAATTTAGTCCGGTGCAGCCCGCGCAGTGGTAATTTCGTCCGGTGCAGCCCGCGCAGTGGTAATTTCGTCCGGTGCAGCCCACGCAGTGGTAATTTCGTCCGGTGCAGCCCGCGCAGTGGTAATTTTGTGCGGTGCAGCCCACGCAGTGGTAATTTCGTCCGGTGCAGCCCGCGCAGTGGTAATTTTGTGCGGTGCAGCCCACGCAGTGGTAATTTCGTGCGGTGCAGCCCGCGCAGTGGCAATTTCGTGCGGTGCAGCCCGCGCAGTGGTAATTTCGTCCGGTGCAGCCCGCTCAGTGGTAATTTCGTCCGGTGCAGCCCGCGCAGTGGTAATTTCGTCCGGTGCAGCCCGCGCACTGGTAATTTTGTGCAGTTCAACACCGTGTGAAGCCACTTTGGCAATTTGGTAAACGAACGTGCGCCGAGATGGGTGTGGCGGCGTAGTAGGTGGAAGTGTCACATTTTCATCAAGAGGCAGAGACAATTTCATCGCAAAAGTCTCCGCTGAGACCTCGCCAGCTCCAACCTGGCTTACTTTCTGTGCAGTGGTAATTTGGCTGACCGGCACACAGTGCGCACACGTTACCGAAACCTCACAGGCAGGTTTCCAGAATGTCAGAATGACCCATGACCCACGACCCACGATCCACTCTGCCACCGTGCGACCCACGACCCGCGACCCACTCTGCCACCGTGCGACCCATGACCCACGACCCACGATCCACTCTGCCACCGTGCAACCCACGACCCACGATCCACGACCCACGACCCACTCTGCCACCGTGCGACCCACGACCCACTCTGCCACCGTGCGACCCATGACCCACGACCCACGATCCACTCTGCCACCGTGCGACCCACGACCCACGATCCACGACCCACGACCCACTCTGCCACCGTGCGACCCACGACCCACGACCCACGATCCACGACCCATGACCCACGACCCACGATCCACGACCCACGACCCACGATCCACTCTGCCACCATGCGACCCACGACCCACGACCCACTCTGCCACCGTGCGACCCACGACCCGCGACCCACTCTGCCACCGTGCGACCCACGACCCATGACCCACGACCTGCGACCCACTCAGCCACTAGAAGTGATTAGTTCTAGCCTTACATCATTGAGCTTCAACAGAAATGACTCCTCATCGCCAGACTCATCTTGTGTTGTCCATGTGATGCCTGAAGGGAACTCCACTATTATTATTATGATTATTATTATTGCCTATGTCAACAAACAAAACTGAGTGGAGGTTACACATTCCCCATGTCTGTTTTGAAGTCAGTCCCTTTTAATTTTATTTGCATTTTCCAAGATGTGCCGACTTCTTCGGCATTAGGGTTGTAATTAAGCAGCTCCCTACCACCTGCTGTGTTGATATTTGTCCATTTGCTGATCATATAAGGGGGACAGGGCAGATCATAGCGTTGATAAGGTTTGTCTATTATATTATTTTATTTTATATTATATATTTTTTTTAACCAACAGTTCGGTACTTCAGTACATGTAGAGGAAATTTTCAAATAGCCAAAGTTTTATAGTATATACACACACACACACACAAATATAAATGAACACACTTTTTAGTAGGCAAAAAATTTGTATTATGGCAGACGTGAAAATAGTACATAGAGACTTAAAGGACCAGTGTGTGATATTTGGCATGGTTTATTGGCAAAATCTGAAAATTCTACCCATTAATATGTTTATATAAGTGTATAATAGCTATAAAATCAAATTCGTTTGGTTTTTGCAGCCTTATAATTTTGTGTTGATATACACTTATCGCAAGGGCCTTGCTTTAGAGACGTCGCCATCTTGCACCGCCATGTTGGATCTGCAGCCCGAACCATAGATATAACGGACAATCCAGTCAGCTAGAGAACGCATTTTGCATGTATAAATCCCAGTCGAGGAAGACGCCATTTCCGCAAAAGTGTTTTGGTCCTCGGAGGCCACCGTCTTTTTTCCGACGGGAAGGGTGAGCGCGAGTGAGTGAGTGAGCGCTACAGTCAAGAATCTGAACACTGGATATCACTGTTTCCCCCCCATTTCACACACTGGTCCTTTAAATGTCCTTGGAGATGGTGTCAGAACGCATTGGTTGATGATGTCTTTCATATACCTACATAATGATTCATCGGCTGGGTAAGAATATTGATATCCTTTCCAAGGGTAGACTTTACAATATTAGCCTTGTAAAGAAGTGCTACACAGAAACCATACTTATTCCTCTTCCTCTGAATAGGCTCTTTTTCTATTGAATGCCAGCCAACACACAGGCAGCAAAAACACTGACAAAATGGAAGACGTTAGCTGTCAACATCAGACTTCAGTTTTCCACTGGAGTATCGCACTGTCTGAATCTGTAGAATCCTACCTTCTCATCCTCGAGGGTCATGTGCTGGAAAATATTCTTCTTGATTTAATCTCTTCCCTAATAAAGACGTTCATATATGTCCTTGTAGCAGCCATCCACCGACCCAGTCCATACGGCCACAAAATTACCGTTTGACCCAGATTCTGGTTGTGCTTTTACACTCAAGCTACTTATGCTGGTGGCTGAGAAATCCGGTACTGACTGACAACAAGCATTCGTTCATTTCCTAGAAAACCCCACTTGTTTGTGCTTTGAGTGCCAAAAAGGCGCGTCAAGTCCAAAGATTCACATCAAAAGTAGTTATAATGTTTTAGAACAGTTTGCCATGGAACATTAGGAGAGGGGACTTGGACTTAGCACAGGGTCCTGAGTGAGTCCCAATGGCTTTGGTGCAAGTTAGCAACCCCACAGTGTCATTTCTAATGGAAAACTTGGGCTTAATTCAATATGCTTCTCTTTCCTCCCAAAGTACAGTCAGCACAATCCACAGATATTTGACAGTAATGGTCGGCATAAATGTCTGATATCTCCACAGACCTTGGGAGATTTTATTTTAAAAAGTAAACACATTGTTCTTCGCAGTCATAAACTTTGGTTTGTCGATGAAGGGAAAAAAGAGTAGCGCAAGCCAAATAATTAGCGCGGATATAATCTGGCGCCTCATCACCCACGACTGTGCTGAACGCTCAGAATATACTTCATGGCAAAGTGGCAAGAGTGCTGCTCAAAGACATGAATTGATTTTAGATTAAAAAACTAACTTCATTTTACAATGTTCTCAATCATTCCCAAGAATTAATCCTAATCGGGATTACCTGAGGGAAACAGAGGCTCGTCTGTTTCCATTTGAATGATTCGGCTCAGAGAATAACGCCCGCGCCTCATGCGATACTCATTGCCACATTTTCTTTCAAACAAACAGTGTCCTCTTTCATGAGTAAAATACACGGTGAATTCCTTGTGAAATGGAAAAATGAAAATATTCTGTGGGAGCACAAAAAAATCACCTTCCCCTTGACTGGCCCGTCCACTTACCCCTTTCAAACTCAGCCTTCAAATGACAAAGCGTAGGTCAGAACAACTGCCATCGCTCTTATGCCGTAAGGAAGGCCTTCCACAGTTATGGTACAAAATGAAAACGAGGAACACTGCCGAGGCAGAAAGGGGGAGGCATTCTGGTGTTCTTTGAACCGACGCAAAACTAAACTGGTTCTCCCCAGCCGTGAAAAGCCCGGTCATCTGATCCAAGGATGACCTCAGCTTAGATGGCGAAACATAAAGATCTGCAATGGAATGCATTACGGATGAGGCCTCCGGCACGCGTACGGACAAAATGTATTCAGACGATTGAATAACTCCTCAGCACAAGATCTGTGTTGAACAGGTTACAGTTTCCCCTCCTCCTCAGTGACCTCTTCCCATGAGCGCCAGTGTTTTCGCTTTGCTTAGAGGAGTGAGGCGGGGGATATGAGAACAGCTGGGTCTGGGAGCACATGATCCCCAGTTATGACGACCTGCATCTGTGTCTGAACCGGGGAGGGTGAGATACAGGAAACACAGTTATGAAGCAGCCTGATCTTGAAAAAACACCAAGTTTTTATAGATTTTAAATCGAAGTGGGAACACGAGCCCACAGGAGCCTAAGCTGCCTCTATTCCTTTAATTAACCCCTTAAACACAATTTTTTTCACTCAAGTTTCCACTTACGAAGGTTAAAAGTCAGAGAAAGCATTTTTTTATACTGTAAAACCATGTATTTTTGTATGTTCATATATTTTGTATCTGCTGGTTGCTTATATTGAGAGAAATATTCAAACCCATGATGCCATGTTTTTATGGCCAAAGTATTCCATCAAATTTTTGTATATATTGTACATCATTTTATATAATTCAGCAGGACATATTAAGGATCATTGGAAACCTTAGGATCTCCACCAGGATTTAGATTCGGCTTGACGTTCCACAGGTCTGAACAAAGCCGCTGCATTTGACCGACCCATATAAGGGTCCATATGTTTTACGGGGTTAACTAAACCGCATGTTTCTGAAATACAGCTCAAAAATAAATTTGTATGTTTGATATGCCCTTGATCTTTTTCTCATTTTAACCATAAATTTGTACACTGAATGACAGCGCTGCATTAAAGCAAATATTAGGCTGAATTATAGTGGGGCTATTTCACCAAAATTTCAACAGACAAACTACATTTCCATATGTCGAGAGTTTGGAGCGCAATGGTTATATGTCCATTTTAGAGGTTCTGAGAAAAATAGATTTTTAGGTTTGCAAATGTTCAATTAAAACAGGTACAACATTTGCATCATTTTTATGTCAGTCACTCTTTAACTGCATGGTTCAGAAGTTTACTGAACATGTAAGTTTTCATCAGTGTGGTACTGCGACATCATGGCCAAAATTACAAAATGGACGTCACCTCCATGCTCCAATAATTCTGGCACTTGATGTGACAGAACACACTGGTGACAGATTGAAGTGAAGTTTGTTTGCAGTGGAAGACAGATGATTCTGTGATACTATTAATGTTTATTCATCAAAATATCAATGTTTCATTCATATAAGCAGATTTTGTTGGACATACCACCAAATGAAAATGTGAATTCTGTTTAAAACTGAGGTGCATGGACATGTAATTATTCTGCTCCAAGAATTAGCTGATAGAAATGTGGGACAGAAGGTAAATGACTCAAAATCACAGAATCTGGACACATCACCTCTGTGCTCCAAACCCTCACTGTATTCCAGAGTATTAAACAGGCATCTCCTTCTTAGCTACATGAATACTTTTGACGTTTCGGAATTAATAAATAAGCTGCAGAATCACAATATATGCTGCTTCACCGTAACACTTCCTTCGTTGAATATTGAGGTTTTGTTCTTTCTATGAATGGCCACATATTGCTATTTATGTGGCCCACAGACAGCAGTGATGTTCATCTTGCCAACTGGCATCCTTTCTCTTATTAATCCCATGCAGTGTCCTTTAGTGATGATGTCAGGTCCCCGTTAAATAAATAAATAAATAAAAAACTCTTCCTCCAAGAAATGAAGAAGTAGTTGCTGGAAAAGCCCTTGGTGCTATTTGATTAAAATAGGGCCATTACTGTTGTCATCATAATTGTAAGGTGCTCCCAAATGTGTGTCTCCAAAAGCTATCCGTCCCTGAACAATGAGTAGGACGCTACAGGGAACACGGCAAAACGGCAACGCAAGACCTGTCAGATCTTTGAAGAGCTCAAACTCATTGTAAACATGTTCAATCATTTCTTGAGTCAAGAAAAAAATTCTTCGGTACTTGTTTTCAAATTAATGCAGCAATTAATGATGCAAATAACAGTGATCCCAAACAATGTCATTTTTAAAAAAAAAACAATGAATCAGGCTCAGCAAGATATAATTTCTTGTCAGAGCTCTGTGTCGGGTGTCGTCATCTGTTGCGTCTTATGGCATACAGTGCTGTGAAAAAGCATTGCCCCTTCCTGATTTATTTTCTGCTTATATTTTATATTTAAATGTTTCAGATCATCCAGCTAATTTTAGTATAAAGCATGGACAACAAGAGTAAACTCAAAATGCAGCTGTTAAATTATTGTTTCAGTTATTGAAGGATAGGAGTAATTCAAAACCTATATCATCCTGTGAAAAAAAATATTTGCCCTGCAAACTTAGTAACTGGCTAAACCACCCCAGGTGGCAACAACAGTCAAATGTTTGCTGTAACTGGCAGTGAACCGTTTACAGTGCTGTGTAGGAATTTTGGCCCCCTATTTTTTGGCAGAATGGTTTTAATTCAGCCACACCTGTTGAAGGTCCCGCCACAGGATATCAACTAGATTTAAGTCAGGACTTTGGCGAAACAGCTCCAAGATCTCCATTTAATTTCTTTTGCGCCATTCAGCGGTGGACTTGCTTGGGTGCTACAGATCATTTCCCTGCTGTATAACCCAGCAGCACTTCAGCTTTAAGCTGCAAACTGATAGCTGGACATTTTTCTTTTGGATTTTCAATTTCAAATAAATGTAAGTTTAAATGATTTGGAAATCATTGCATTCTGCTCTTATTCACCATGTACCAGCTTTTTTGGAAATGGGGTTGTTTGATGTACCGACTGATTTTATTGGCATTGCACTTTCATACTGCCATACGGTCATCGGGAAATATGCAACAGTGGTATGTTCCAGCAGACCTTAACGTGGTGCATTTGAATAATTTTAAACGTCTGAGCAAACCTCCGAGCGGGAAAATACCAAATAACTGAACTGCATTCCTTTATATGAGCGCCATCTACTGACTGAAATGTACCTTACACAGAAATATGCACTTTCATCTGCATCCCTCCAGTTATTATTGTGGTTAGAAATACTGTATGCTGGAAGAAGGTGCGTGCATATAGTGTGAAGTCCAAGTCTTCAGATGAGTTAAGCTGCTTTCACACCGGACGCGAAACGAATTTCGTTTGGCGTCCGGTGTGAAAGCAGCTTTAAACAAGAAAAAAGAATCCATCCTAACGTCTCTGCCTTACAGTGTTGATTTTGTTGGAGGGAAATTTCAGTCATCGGCACCCTCTGTCATGCGTCTCTGATCATGAGCCAAATAGAGTCGCATGTAGGTCAGAAACAGTTGCTTTTAACCCTTTCACCTCCTGCTCAACCATTTGCCAATGATGACAAATAAACCAGTTGATATTTTATTTCTGCTTGGACTGTAGTTTGATGTGAGTGGTGTTGGACTGGAGTTGCACATATTATTCCTTTGTACTGATTGTTTGGTGATGTGTGAGTGCTTGTGCATGTTTACAAGTTTTCCAGCCTTTAATGTACCATGTCTAACTATATCAATTCGATTTTTTTCAGCAGAACTGTTAGAATATGTAGATATATATGAATGTGGTGAAACATCAAATAAAGTGCTGTCAGGTTGTTTTCAACATATTTCAGGTCAAAGAGAATTCACAAATCACAGCTTTTGGTTTTAATTTTAATATAATATGTCCCAAATTTTTCTGATATGGGGTTTAATATTCAATTTGTCAAAGTTTTTCTTCAGGTGTTTGGATTTGAGATTAAAATAAATAATATGTGGCAAAAATCCTGATGAACAGCAATTGCTTAATTGCCTTGATATATTATTAGATGACTTGGGAAAAAAATAATGTTAGGGCCATATTTTCAGGTAGTTAGGGTCTGTACTTCAAAAGTAGATCTGTGTGACTGATCAGCAGCCTCATGAGAGCAGCGCATGATTGGCTCTGTGCAGCCAAGGGACATGGTTAGGACTCTGTAGACTTATCTTAACATTATTTGCCACTCAGGCGCATCCTGGTGGCCATCTGAGCGCTTGCCAGGTGCATACTGAGCAGGAACACGTTTGAGTTCCCTCCACTCACATTCTTAGTTTGAATGCAAAGAACCACGAGTCACATCCAAGCACACTTGAACATCGTTCTCCGATTAGACGCTCCAAATTTGGGAGTGATTGGAAATGCTAAATTAAAAAATAAAACTCCTTGACTCTGCAGTTTAATAAGCTTGAGGTAAAGAAAGTAGGAGTGAATGTCGGGACTATAATGATATTCCCTTAACACATGAAAACTGAAGTTTCTCCCCGAGGAACGACGAGGCCAAATGCCAATCTAGAGACGCTATCTAGACGTGTGGACCGATCAATGCTGCTGTGTGGCCATTCCCATGAAAAAAATCTACTACCTAGTGCGGGTATCGATGTAAAAGCCAGGTAACGGGCATTGTGAGGTAATTCCCATGCAGGGGTGTACTGTGTAGTGATGCTCTCAATGTGTGGAACTGATGCCAGGCACCATGTAGCCGTTCCCATGCAGGAATATACCAAAGACTGTTTAAAAAGATAGACGCAGCACCCAGGTCTAAAAACTGAGGCCCATGCGGAAATCTCAAAAATTTGCATTCCATTTAATGGCCAGCAGATGGCGACGTCGGTGGTTGCAGAAAGAAGTTCAATCCTATAGAAGTCCATGAGTAAATGACCCTACTTTCCCACCCGATTTATTATTTAAATAATGATTTTGCACATTATTTTATGGAATCTATCGCAAGTTTCAAGTCTCCTTCGATATATCATGATGTTCATTTTTGTAAATTACGGTCCCAAATAAACTAGAATAAAGGATAAAGCCAGAATATGCTTTAGGGGCGTGGCTGTCCTCTGGTCCTTGTCTGATACGGTCAGTTCCACACGTAGATCCACCCTTCGCTCCTCCCTGGATATTCAATTCACTCTCTCGTCCTGTTGGAATCACGTACAGTTTCAAAATGACAAAATGGCGCTGTTGAAATTGCTAAAATCAAGGATTCCAAAATGGTATGCTGAAACCAATGGGTGACGTCACGGTTGCTTCGTCCATCTTTTTATACAGTCTATGGAATGTACCTAATAAACCTCTCAGTGTGTGGTTGACCACTGCAATGCAAACTATTCACTGGGCTATTTCTTTTCCATTTTCACATCCCATAATACTTATGACTAGCACTCATAAAGCACTGACGGTACTTCATACAACAGCAGCATCACACCAACCCTCCCATTACATATCAATTTCTGACAATAGAGATGCAGTTTATGCTCATGGTCAAAGCATATTTATTCTCTTTCACAGGTGGACACAAGCTAAGCTCACACAGGCATGGAAGTTTGAAAACTGCCTGGGGCATATTTATTGTCCTTTATATTAACCGCACTTTACCATTAATTTTGAAATAAAAAAAGCCCATAAAAATCCATAATTTATAGGTCATTTGCTACTTGATGTTCACTCCCTCCTGAAGACCAGGTGGTTCTGAGTGGGTATCTATTGACTAAACTGGGGTTTTAAACTTCTGAAGGCTGCAAGAAGCAGAGCAGTGGCGCCACTGAACTGGGAAAGAGTGTGAATATGAGTCCTTTCACCCTCTATTAACCACCGTAACACATCTGCTACATGAAGTAAAAGGGTTAACAGCCTGAAGAACCCTGCTGGTTTTGTTTCTTATTGCCAAATAAACTTTTGTGATTAACTTGAATGGTCCATCAAGTTAAAATTTTTAAATAAAAAAAAATTTTTTTTTATTTTTTTCACTATTTTTTCCAAATATTGGCCCATAATCAACATATTTGCCTAGGGAAATTATTTTTACACAATTGGAATTGGGTTTGGTTGATAGAGGGTTAATATGGCTGAATAACAGCCCCTATGCATGTAAAAAAAAAAAAAAACTAGACTGTAATCCAATGATTAACATTGATATAATATATGATATGATTAATTGCAGTAATTGGAAGAGAGCAAATTCTTTGAGGGTTCATTCCATTTTAAGCATTATCAATGTATCTTAGCTTAAAAATTCATTTGCTCTCAAAAATGTAAAAAAAAAAAGAAAAAAAAAACCAGCCAAAATCCACCATCGCCAGAGGGGGTTGGATGACCAAACAATCATAGTGCTTATGGCGGGAAAAAAAAGAGGTAAATCCCCTTCCATCCTCTCAGGGCAAGACAGGTCTTACCGAGGAAAAAAATTCTTCACGATATACAAGTTTTTCCTAAAACACTTGAATGAATCGGCAGGCCCTCAAGTCACCACTTAAATCTTCCTAAAAGTTGCTGAGTCAACTCACTTGGGAAAGGCGTCACTTGCGGTACAAGAGTGACCAGATCAGATCGAACTCGCTATCGCCGGAGCGGAAGATCCCGCCAGCTGGCTCAGCAGAGTAGCGCGTGATGAGCTTCACGCTGCTGAGGGATACGGGAGACGTACAGTTATTATGGGGAACTGTAGATCAGTGCTCAAGGATCTCTGACAGACCCTTCATGGTTTTAATCGCTTTTTTTACAGTTTACATACAACAGTACCTAAATGTAAAAAATACTATCTGCAATTTGATTATCAGGCCTTTTTACTTCTTTATAGCCTTAAATCTCAGACTTGGTTTTTTCTTAACACAGATAAAAATTATCTCAAGGAAACACTGCAGGAAAGATTTTATAGAGGATGCATCTCAGTTCTCTCATTTAATATTTCTTAGCTCTTCGAGCCTTGCTTGAACCTGTTGTTCTGAATCCGCCATCTTGGTGGTTGTTTCAAAGCTCTTATTCCTGCAGCAAGGAGCGAGGAGTGAGGAGCAAGGAGACAACTCTGAGCGGCAGTGAGCGAGGCTACATGAGAGCAGCCTCTCAGCTCCGAGGCACGACATCAATCAGCGATGACAGATGCTGACAGCAGCGTTACACCGGATCACAAAACTCATGGTTTAAATCACATCACTTTTAAATCATGGATCACATATTGAGATTAATGTCAAGTTGACGAGAACAAGCTGAAGAGTATTTTTGAGGGGAACTCGAGGGGACCTTAAGCAAGTGCAGAAAGTATTTGGACAATTGCCATATGTTAAAAAGGGCTGTATTGCCAAAGAAGACATAAATATCTAGAGTTAAAGACTTTACACTTTATCCTCTTAACCATTACTTAATGTCAATTCACTGGAGTGCAAAATAAGATTAAAAAAATGCATTAACCCTGAGCAATTAGTCACAAACTGCACCGCACATCCATAAATAGCAACCCAGTAGTGGCTAACAGACTGCAGAATTTTCAGACTGCATTTTCTTTAGCTTTCCTAGAATTCAGCACTAGAGGGCGCAAGCAGGCCGCGCCATCGAATGGTGATCTGACTTGCTTTGGTAAGGAAATAAAGGCTTGTCCTGACCTTCTATGACGGTGGAGAAGAAGAGCTCCACAGATATGCGGGCCGTGGGGACCACAGGTGGTGCCAAAAAACTGAAGGCCTCCTTTCATTTTGAAAAATTATTACTCTTGCACTCACCTGACACAATATTAACCACTCCAGTTTCTCCTAAATTTTTTTTCCCAACTGTGAGAAATATGTTTAGATCAGAGGTACAGGATATGCACCCACAGCACAATATAATTTTACTGTACTTCTTGATTGTATTTTCATTCAAGAAGAAAGCCGTTTCAAAAGTACAGGATATGAAATGACCATCTGAGCAGGACACATGATATTAGGTTGTGTTAAACATGTCAATAAACTTGAAATTAATTGGTTTTTCTTCATTGTATTTTAAGGGGCTGGAGTCAGAGCCCAGGTACCGTGGAATGACATCGGTCTCACTATTCTGAGTGCATGGGAAAAACAAAGTTCCTCTAGAGGGAACTTACCTCCGCCAAGGCCCAACAATCCCTCATATGTCCAGGACACATACAATGCAGAGAAAAAGTAATTCCCCCCTCCTGATTTCTATTTGTTTTGCATATTTGTCACACTTTGTTTCAGCTCATCGAACAAATTTTAGTATTAGACAAAGATAACCCGAGTAAATACAAAAGGCAGTTTTTAAATGATGATTTCATTTATTAAGGGGAAAAAGCTATCCAAACCTACCTGGCTCTATGTGAAAAAATAATTACCCCCAGTTAAATCAGGAATTAACCGTGATTAACCACATTTTTTTTGGAACAATTTCACTTGCCACACCCAGGCCTGATTACTGTCCGACCTGTTGAATCAAGAAATCACTTTAATAGAACCTGCCTGACAAAGTGACGTAGGCTAAAAGATCTTAAAAATCAACACATCATGCTGTGATCTAAAGAAATTCAAGACCAGATGAGAAACAAAGTTATTGACATCTATCAGTCTAGAAAGAATTGCCAAGCCATTTTTAAGGCTTTGGGACTCCGGCAAATCAGGGTGAAAGCCATAATCCACAAATCCAGAAAACTTGGAACAGTGGTGATCCTTCCAAGGAGTGGCCGGTCTCCCAAAGTTAGTCCAAGAGCGCATCAACGACTCATCCAGGAGGTCACAAAAGAACCCAGAACAACATCTAAAGAACTGCAAGCCTCACTTGCCTCAGTTAAAGTCAGTGTTCATGATCCAACAATAATAAAGAGACTGGGCAAAAATGGCATCCATGGGAGAGTTCCAAAGCAAAAACCACCGCAGACCAAAAAGAAGACAAAGGCTTGTCTCGTATTTGGTTTGGTTTGGTTTATTTTATTTGTAAAAGGACAATACACATTAATTAACATTACTGTAAATGTGCCAGTTTTAGCCAGTTGGCTAATTTGCAACTGCAGTCCTTCGGCAAGATGTTAAAAAACCACAAACCTAAAACAGTAATAACAGAAGTTAAAATCAATCATTACAGTATTTACAGGACATCATAACAATTCATGATAGCCAGTACAAAAAGCACAGAACAGCAACATGCAGACGGATCGCAATCTAATCATATAGTCAGCCATGAAAAGCAGCAGTATAGGTGCATATAATCAGCCATGCAGCGCAGCAGTTCACATACACACAGTCAGCCACATAAAGCAGCAGTTCACATACACACAGTCAGCCACATAAAGCAGCAGTACACATACACACAGTCAGCCACATAAAGCAGCAGTACACATACATAACTATCAGCCATGCAGAGGAGCAGTATAGAAACAGGGCAGCAGAACTTGAGCAAAGTAAAATAAATACTGACAAGGCATTAATCAAACTATTAGGTGTTCCTACATACCAAGCCAAGCAAAGCTGGGAGCCTGACAATAAACAGAGACATTTAGTAGGTTAGCAACTGGCAAAATACATCTTGATGATCCCCAAGAAAATATTTTGGGAAAATATTCTGTGGACTGATGAAACAAAAGTTGAACTTTTTGGAAGGTGTATGTCCCATTACATCTGGCGTAAAATTAACAGAGCATTTCATAAAAAGAACATCATACCAAAAGTCAAACATGGTGGTGGTAGTGTGATGGTCTGGGACTGCTTTAGTGCTTCAGGACCTGGACGACTTGCTGTAATTGATGAAACCGAGAATTCTGCTCTCTACTGGAAAATCCTGAAGGAGAATGTGTAATGTGAAAAAATGCCAGAAGAGGACAGTATTGACCTTTTTTTTGTTAAGCCCCGTCTGAAGCTAGATTTGGGCATGTCCTGGGCATGTCTAAGAGGGGAAGTCCCCGAGAATTGAAAATAGTCTAGAAGGTGGGAGGGGGCTGCAAAAGAGTATATAAGGAGAGAAATTGAGAGAGTAAAGTAGTAGGAGAAATTGCAAGCAGAAGGATACATTTGACCAGACCTGTCACTCTGTTCAAGACCTGTGAAGTTTTTTGTGGATTTTTACCTGTGTTGGAGCATTTTCCTGTCCCAGGACATCACCAAGCAACCCCATCTCAAGGGACTGTAAATATGTTTTTTTCTTGTATATATCAATCTTGGTCAGTAGTATAAATTGTAGGTTAGTTTTTAGTTTGTTGAATTAAATCTGTTTAAGTTTAAAAATGTTGTATGTCATCCCTTGCTCTCATATATGTTATAACAAATTGGGGCTATAACAAATGTCCAACCCTCAGATTGTGATCTCAAGCTCAAACGCACTTGGGTTATGCAGCAGGACAATGATTCGAAACACACCAGCAAGTCCACCTCTGAATGGCTTTGGAAGTAGGTTTTGGAGTAGCCTCTTCAAAATTCAGACTTAAATCTGATTGAGATGCTGTGGCATGACCTTAAACAGGCCGTTCATGCTCAAAAGCCCTCCAATGTGGCTGAATTAAAACAATTCTGCAAAGAAGAGAGAGCCAAAATTTCTCCATGGCGATGCTAAAGACTCATTTCCAATTATCGCAAACGCTTGATTACAGTTATTGTCGCCAAGGGTGGCACAACCAGTTATTAGGTTTCGGGGCAATTACTTTAGGGCCAGGTAGGTTTGGATAGCCTTTTCCCTCAATAAATGAAATTGTAATTTAAAAACTGTATTTTGTATTTACTCAAGTTATTTCTGTCAAATATTAAAATTTGTTAGATGATCTGAAACTTTTTAGTGTGACAAATATGCAAAAAAAATAAATAAATCAGGAAGGGGGCAAAGTGCTTTTTCACAGCACTGTACAGTAGCATTATTATAGATCACCGACAAGTAAGTAAAAAATTGTAGGAAATTGTGTGGAATTTGATCTGGACCACTCCCAAAATGAAATAGCTTCTATGATGGGCCAAGACACACCTCTGGAAAAAAAATAAATAAAAATCTGTCCATTGTTAGCAATGTTGCTAACAAACTAAAAAACATTCCCACATTCTGCACCAAAGGTAAAACATAACCTCCGTGGTGGAGGTAATCACTGAGTGCAGGAAGGAAATAATTGCACGTACATACGGCAAATGTAGTATCTTCATGCAAATAATTTTTCATTTTGCTTGATTAAACATTCAATTTCTTGCTTAAAATTGTAACTTGAGCCTCTCGACTTCCCCAACTTGTGCTCAACATTCTAATTTTCTCTCTCTCAAGCTCCCTGCCGCATGCAGTCAGAACCATACATTTCCACTCACAGAGCCTCTCTCTTGTGGTCAATATACCCAGAGTTCCCAGTGTTCCCAGCACACCCTGTTTTACCCTCTCTTCTCCCTCAAGTTGGACCAGTACTATCACAGTCTCAATTCCCAGCCAATATAATTCCTGATTGGCCGACTTGATCTCCAATGACAATTTCTGGTCAAAAGGGGTACGCTCTGTGCGCAGGTGTTCAGACAAACTTTGACTTAGTCTCATTCAGTCAGGCTGCCTCAGTAGGCAGCTTTTATACGAAATAAGAAGCAGAGGAAACCTAAAATTTAAGTTCCCTGATTGGGCAAAATTTCAAAGAAATATCAATTGATTCCTACACAGCAAAGGAGTTTGGATTCAAGGCGACAGCACAACATAGCACAAATTTCACAAAATTTCAAGCCTTATTTTATCATTGAATTAACTTCCGATATTTTTGAGGCGAAAAATTGCCTGTGTAGATGTCGAATGTTGGCTGTTTTGTGGGAAAGGATGCTGAATTAAAGATTTGCTCTTATTTTTTCAGTGTTGAAGGTCCACAAACTAAACCTGCAGCAAGCTGACGTTTCCCATGGAAACCACTGATACTGCCCCGAAATGCATGCCGAGCTAGTCACATGACTCTTCCTCGTTAGAGTCGTTCCTCTCACGTAACCTTTTGAACAACCGGTTCCTATTTTTTTGCCAATTTAATTTTCTGTTATTCTCTCAGATTCCAATGTAGACCAGCAGGTCACAGGTGAAGCCTAAGTCTCAGTGGGAGATGATGCTATTATAAGCCAGCAGATATATTCTTCTATATGGCAACTGTGATAAACTAAGTTCTTGCGGATTCATACAGTGTCAAAATAGTACCTTGTGCTTGCATTCTTAATTCTAAAGTCTTGGAGGTAATACAATATTCCTCTATTGGGTAAGACTCAAATTATACTTTTAATTTTTCAAACTGCTCTAGGTCTTCATCAGGCATTACAAACAAAATGACTTCTCACGAGGTAGATCGGCACCTGTGTGGACGAAGAGCACTCGATGCTCCTGAGGAACACGACACCACATCAAAGACCCAGACAAACACTAAAGAAGCATAAATTCACAATACATCTCAGTAAACATCTCACATCAAATGCTTCTTTCGGACGTTAAGGTGACACTGTATCCAAGACAAATATCCTATACTTTCCTAAGTAGGAGCAAATTCTCAATGCCCCACCCTAAGGTGGAGGCCCAAGATTTCCAACCCCAATATATTAGCAGGCACTGACACTTGCAGCCAGACCGTGTCATGGTTCGGGAGCTCTGAGAGCGGTTTTTGGCTCTCGTCCGGGACGGTATCGTTTTGCTCCCTATCGGATTCCTGGGCCAGCTGGCATTGATTAGCGTGGCCTGGACTCTATTTCAGCTCCTATGTCGCCTCGCTCCCGTTGCTAGAGTGTCAGTTCTTCTAAGGCGCTTTAGCCGGTAAGGTCTCTTGTGAGATTATTGTTCAAGGACTTCGCTGCATAACAGGATCAGTGTGAGTGAGTGAGGGGATCTTTGATTTATTTCCCTTTTCTTTTGTTTTCCTCAGGCTCGCTTATTTTCAACCACGGATGGCGTCTGGTCCGTAGGTAGCGCGAGCCTCGTTATTTTTATCTGTTTAGTTTCTCTCCACGCTGTGAGGTTTGCCTTCTTTTCATATTTGGCTGCTGCTCTTGACGTCCACCGTCTGCAGATATCACAGTCCGTTAGAAATGGGGTGCAACAGTTTTTCACATCCCCTCCATTAATGCTACTCCTGTGTTCACTTGTGTGTGTGTGTGTGTGTGTGTGTGTGTGTGTATGGTGTGGTGTGTGTGTGTGTGTGTGTGTGCGCGTGTGCGTGCAAGAACGCAATGTCTTTCCCATGTGAGCCAAACCACTGGTACATCTAATGAGGTACTAGGAACATTCCAGAAACTGCATGAATCCCCAGGAGCTTGGATTATTATAGTAACAAGAGTTACTCCTAACTTGTGGCTTCTAGTTTCACCTTATACTGAAAGGTTGAGGCTACACCGGCTATCTGGATTGTAGCAGGAATTGAGAGAGTAACAGGCAGTTAAATTGAAAAAAAAATCGATTTAGTAGTAGTATTAGTCATCCTGAATATGGCACTAATTTGATAGGGACCATTTAACTTTCCTTGTTTATTACAGCATAGGCAGCACATGTTCCAATAGCTCGCAGTGTAATCAGTGTGGGACAGTCAGCTGGTGTTGATGGTGGACTGCAGGGAAGAGACACATGAATGCCACCAAAGGATGGTCCTAAAATTCCAGCTCTGCAATATCGAAATTTTCTGCTTACCACTGGTCGCTGTATAACTTCACGCATCAGTATCCGTTGGTCATCTAATTCAGAATAAAATGTACACACGCTCTCTACAGTATTTCCAGACATTTTATTTCTGTCGTTAGGGAAAGACGATTTGACAGGGGAACTGAATTGAACAAAAAAGTAGTTGGACTAACACTGACAACACAACATTACCAAACTACTGGGGTAACTAACACAAATATTGGATCTACGCATTTGTGACACACACAATGACAGACTGAAGACCATTTACTTTATTCATTTCTGTGTTGATAGAGCAATGGCCTGTGTGCAGGTCTGTTAGGACAGAATGCCATATATTTGCATTGTATGCAGCTCTAAGTGTGTTTATTTCAAATCAGCCTTGTTATATCGCTAGCTATTTGGCTACAGACATGAACACACATACACAGCGATTTTTGTTATGTTTGTTATAAAGAAAATGCCTATAATACATTAAAATGGCATGAAACAAAGATGATCCAATGGTTATTATAAATTATTTACGAAGAAAATACTTCTATTTGTAATTTCCTTTTTCTGCTTCAGAAACATTAAAGTAACACTAGGCGCCCGTGGGTTTGAGGGCGGAACTTTCAAATCCTGCAGTTCAATACGACTATGCCCACCATCGATCACAACGCACCATCTGTGTATGTGGATAGAGATGTGGGCATCTATTGGGGGGGGGGGGGGGTTTGATTGACGGCTGTATCATTCCAATCATTTGAGTCGGTCGTACGTTTGATTGGCTGTTGTTTTTTAGCTCTTTCCCCTGACAGGATAGACGTATTTTTTTCATTCCAGTGTCAAACATCTTGTGTTTCATAGCTCTGTCGATCTCTGTAGAGGTAGAATAAGAATTTTAAGAAATTGTAACAAATCTGCAGGAGCCTAGTGTACCATTGACGGCCATTTTGCTGATAATTCGTAAGGCTTTCGGAGAGATTTCTCCTACCCCTCCATTTGGAGAGTGTCTTTGAAAAACCCCAGTCGAGCCCCTGCACTTCACCCTTCCCCTCTACCTCAGTAAGAACTGGGACCCTGTACCACAACACATGAACATGTCAAACCAAGGATTAAGGCCATGTGGTAGAGGTGAGGGGTGAAATGGGATATACAAACAACTGGAAATAAATCGCCCAACTGCAAATGAGTAGAAAGGATTTCCAGCAATTACCTATGTGTTGAGGCCAGGCTGCCTGAGAGAGTAGACTCGTAGAGGCTGAAAGAAGTCTTAAAGAATCCCAAAATGTCATCACATGGCCCACAGGCAGCTCTGGCTCCTGTATTCTAGTGTTGTGCCATTTGACAGAAGCTCTACAAACTTTATCCATATAGGAAGTGAACCAGAGCGCACTTTTACTGTCGAGGAAAAAAATAACATTGGTGAAGCCGTCCACTATTATTGGCAACCTTAGTAAATATTAGCTGAAATGCTATGAAAAAATGTGGCTTGTGACAATCTCCATAATCTTTTATTCAAAACATTGACAACAATCTAACCTTGAATTCAAAACCAATGATTGAATTTTGGCAAACATATTTTCATCTTCAAATATTTTCCCCAAAACTTATGTGCCACAATTATTGCCATCCTCAGAACATCTTTCAAAAAAATTTCAATTGAAGAATATTCCTATTCACATTTTATAAGGTCACCAGTTTGAAAAGGAAACCACGATTTCTGCTCTCCACCAGAAAATCTTGAAGAAAAATGTCTGGACATATTTTCGCAACCTAAAGCTCAAGCGCAATTGGCTTATGCAGCAGAACAATTATCTAAAGCACATGAGGGGCTCAAAAGAAACAAAATGAAGGCTTCAGACTGGCCTAGTCAAAGTCCTGACTTGAATCCGAATGAGATGCGGTGGCATGACCTTATACAGGCAGCTCATGGTTGCAAACCCTCCAATGTGGCTGAATTAAAATCATTCTGTGACCAGGAGTGTTTCAGAATTACCCCACTGCAATGTAAAAGACGCACGTTGCCCTTGTCTTTAAGGTATTTGGATGATATGAAAAATTGAAATAAGAAAAAAAAAGTAATAATAGAAGAAATTGGGAAGGGGGCAAATACTTTTTAAAAACACTGTATTCACCAAGGGACCTAGTATTAGTGGAGGGCATTGTGAGTTTGCCAGCAAATATCTTGGCATAGACCAAGACTTCTGGCAGAATGTTTTTTGGACAGACAAAATTAAGATATTATGAAGTGAATGGGCCATAATATCAGGAGAGATGTTTGGTGAAAACCAATGACAGCATTTAAGCAGAAGAACTTGATACGGCCAGTAAAGCTCGCTGGTGGAAATATTGTGGTTTGGGTCATCAGAGAATCCACAGTGAATTCTTCATTGTGCCAGAGGATGGTTGAGGAAAATGTGAGACCATCTGTCCGGAGATTAAAATTCAACCAAAAATGGACACTGCAACATGACGATAACTTTTCAACTTTCCACTAAATCCACCGAGGAAGAAATGGAAAGATCTGGAATCGCCAATTCAAAGCCCAGATTTAAATCCCATCAAGATGCTGTGAGGGGATTTAAAACAGGCCATAAACACAATAAACCCCTGAAAAACTGCAAAACTGAAAGACTTCAGCTTGGGCGGTTGGGCTAAACTTTCTCCCAGGCGATGTCAAAGACTGGTTAACAGTTGCATGAAACGCCCACTTCCAGTCAAAGGGGGCCATCTCAGCAAATAGAGCCAAGCCTACACTTACTTTTTCGGCAGATATAAATCTATAAATTTACAGTTGAATAAGTTACCACCGTTCAATTTTAGATTTTCTTTTGTTCAGTTGGACCATCCTTATCTATCCATACTGCTTGAATGAAGCTTGAATACTGAATACTGTCCACAAATGTTATAATAGACAAAAAGCACTTTATGGGGTGTACTTACTTTTTCTCATGACTGCATTTAAAAATGCCATTCAGCTTTTACACAGTCTGCTTTAAATAGCATGTTTTTTTACTTTGTTAGCAATGATAATGATATATATCAGCGAGCACTTAAATCTAACTAAAAGTGTTACAAGTTGTTCACTGTCCAGGAATTAAACATTTTTTTTTAAAATCACATTTTAGGAATGTGCAGCCTAGATAGTCATTCTAATCATTCACCCCAGTTACACGACAGCTTTGCCTGGTCTTTTTACCTCCGCCAAGGAGGTTATGTTTTCGCAAGTGTTGGTATGTCTGTCTGTCTGTCTGTCTGTTTGTGTACAAGATGTCTATTTATTATTTTTTGAGTTATCCCTGAAATTTTGTGTGTAGGTTGCAATTACATCAGAGATGGACCCCATTGATTTTGACTGCAGTTGGTCAATCAATATGGCCGCCACGGCAGCCATCTTGAAATCCTATGACACGCAATAACTGAACTTGGCGGAGGTTTGCACTCTCAGAGTGCCTCTAGTTTTAACCCCTTAAGCCCTGAGCCTCTTTTTCGAAAATGGCAAGCCCAAAATGAAATGAGTATATCTCTTTAACTATTTGGTCCATTTGATTAATCTTAATATCATAATGAAGGCAAAACCATTTGGGGTTTCTACCATGGTGTAAAAATCAGTGTATATGTCAATGAGTCAGAGTAAATGAAGGTGGAACACAGTATAAATCAAAGACCTCATTTTGCACCAAACAAAGTTTTACATCTATGCCTTGTAAACTTAATTAGTCGCAGTTGGAACCCTCTAAAAATTTACAACGCAGAATCTCACCATTATCTGTGCAAAAGTTTATTCTAATCAAGTAAATCAGAACAAAATTAGAGAGGAATGTCTCGGTGGCCTCTCCAAATTGGCTATTCAGGTACCTTATGTGCCAAATTTCTCAGATATTAAACTGTAAAACTCATCTAATTTCACTTATATGTCACTACAGGAATGCATTCCATCCAAATACAACCAGTTCTTAATTTTTACAATTTACATTTTTTAAAAATGATTATTTCTGCCAGTCCTATAGCCTACACAATCTCCCATTCAAAGACAATAAATACAACAAAAAAGAAGTTTGGCTCCACTGGAGCAGATTTATTAAAAAAAAAAAAAAAAGAAGCAAATTAACAAGATTACGAACACAAAAAGGGTAAAAAAAAAATGGGGGAAAAAAGTCAAAAGAATAAAAACCCCAGCAATTATTTATACAAGCAAAATGGTATCATTGTCTTACTAAAGCACACCTGACCAGGACTCAAACTCTGGTTGCCTGCATTGCGATTCCCTAATAATGGAATCATGACCACTGGCCTTAACTGAAGCGAGAGAGGCCGGCAGTTCCTTAGATGTTAGTCTGGGGTCTTTCGTGACCTGTGGGATGAGTAGTTGATCTGCTCTTGAAGGAATGTTGGTAGGCCGATCACTCAAAGGAAGATTCACCACTGCTCTATGTTTTCTCCTTTTGAAGAAAATGGCTCTCACTTTTGCTTACTAGGCTGATAAATGCCAACAACCTTGTTTCTCATATATTACTGAATTTCTCAAGATTGCAGCATCATGTGCTTCTTTCTACCTACTTCATATTGCCAGACAGATTCTATTTAAGTGATGTTGAGATTAAGCAGGGCTGGCAGTAATCATGCCTGAGGGCATCTAGTGAACTTGAACCCAACAATCAATTAATTTGATTGGGTAAATAAGAAGCCAGTTACTCCTGCCCTAAGGGCCAGGTAGGGTGGGACAGCTTTGTTTTTACTTCAATGAAGGAAATCATCATTGGAAAAACTTCATTTTGCATTTACTCAGGTTATATTTGTCTGATATTAAAATCAGTTTGATGATCTGAAACATTGAAGTGTGACAAATAAGCAAAAATAGATGAAATCAGGAAGGAAGCACATACTTTTTCATGGAAATTAAGCATAACTAACTTAAAAACCAACGCTGGCTAAAACGTAACCTCCTTGGTGGAGGTAATAAAGGTATATCGAAGACACATTTCTGTTCTTTAAGGAAAAAATTTCCTACACCTACCTGGATCGTACAATGGCATTTGATTGTAGAAATCATACACAGCCTCTTTAACAAGCAAGAAAGGCACAAATTGATAATGAACTCATAATTAGTCAAGTCTCGAGTTCAAAATCTAAAACTTTTCATGACAAGTGGAGTGAAAGAGAAGAAATAAGTTCACGTAACTTCATGGGTCTGTCATGTTTTACAGTGTGAGATGGTGTGGGAGGCTCCAGGTTCTTTATCCACGGAGCGGGACTTTTTAACCGTCTCAACCCTGTACTGTATAAAGAAGTTGTGACCCACACCTTCTATTCTTCTATTCTATTCAAGCTGTTCCAAGACCAAGAGCCAAAATAAAACCTAAGATTGTAGGCGTTTAGAACAAAGTCAAGCTTTGAATTTATGTAGCTGGGTAACTGTAACGGAGCTGCTGGTCCGTTACTGAGGCGGGCGATTAATGAACTCTGTCCGGGATATGTACGCCTCCCTGTCAGTTACGCGCCTGTGACTGCGTTTGTTAGGGGACGAAAGCTGGGACAAGCGTCTTTTTAATATATCACATGCATATGAACGTGTTGGGCTAAATTTTTCAAAACTGTTCTAACTTTGCACTCACCATTAGCTTGGCCAACTAATGGGAGGGGGTGAAGCTATGGTCAAAATGATCTTGCCACAGTTTTTACTTTGTTCCGAATGTTTTAATGCAATGCTAAAAGCAGAGGAAAAAAAAGCTTACTGTCTGTTTGTTCGTTCAGACAGCGGGATGATGATTTCCGGGGTGGACGGGAAACCAAACAGAGCACTCGTACACCAATGCATATGTAAGCAGTAAACTGTGGGGTGGAATATTCCAGCTCACGAAATGAGCAGAAAATACTATATATTACTCGGTTTGCTGCAATAATAATTGTTTGTTTTTTTATGCTTGAACTACAATGGTTCGTATCTATGTCTGAATGAATACTTAAATTAAGTACTGTACTGGATAGCGGATTGCAAATGTTTTGGTTTATCCCATTAAGGGGAAAAGTATTTAAAGGGCTGCCAAGCATTCATTTGGGGTTGGTTGGTTGGGCGGAAGGTCGGTTCTGCAGTGGTTTTTGTTAAGATGGCGATTATTGGACCCATAGGGGAAAAAAGTGAACTGTTATTTGTTTTCATTTAATTTTTTTCCCCTTGAAAGTCTATCTTAGTTTTTCTTTTTCTTTTTTTAATCGCGTGCACTGTAAATAGCCCTCACCTTCACCTGCACCTCTGAGGAAAATAAAATACAATTTTTGGCACATATTGTTTTGACTCCATTTTTGGATCTGGACCTTGGCAGCTTCAGGTTCCCCTTACAGTAACCTTTCCAAAATGGTCTTATTCACCCAAATGTGCCAGTGCTGCAGCCTGTACAGCAAGAGGAGGCCAGGCTCCCAGGTCATAGAGAACACAGTGGTGAGTCCGACAGACAGAGTTTGAAATGTATCTCAAGGCAGCATGATGTAATGAATCAAGTTCAGCCCGGACAGCGGGGCGATCAAATCAGTAAATGGTGTCACCACAGTCCAGCCGAGGCATAGGCAGGGCAGTAACCTGTCTTTTACTGATAATCTCTGCGCTCCTCTGCCAAACACAGCCCACGGCCATGAAGACACCACCTGATGGTAAACAAGGTCACATGACAACCAAAAGTCATGTGATCAAAGTCACATATTAGGAGGCCGGTTTTCAGGCCTTTAGGGTCATTGCACATTCTCTCTGTGGCTGGTAAACCGGCCTATGGAGTTCAAAGGATTAAAAATAAACATTGGTCAGTGAACAGTCAAGCAAGATGGTGCAGTAAACTCACACATCATGCTCTTACTCACATGTTTACATAATGCTAAACATTATTTATTCATGAAGGGTTTATCATTCATGACTATTAAATCACTTCTGAAATTAATGCGGTGTTTGTGCCAACAGAATCGATGCGTACTGGATACTTTTTCAACACAATTTTCTTTAAACTCCACAATATGTTGCATCTGAAAATACCAAGGATCCACAGTTTCTGAGATACTGAATGTCACAACCTCTGTCTCTCGATAATCTACCCCTGTTCCAGTAGTCTGAATGAGCTTTGCAGTTTGTCCCTTTAAATTAACTTATTCGTGATGTCGATTCCCACACCCTCCACGTGCTTCGAATTAACCAGGCCACTTCTGTGTGATTGTCCCATCTAGATAATTTGTTGTTGCGTGCTTCTGTGGGCTGGATTGTTAAGGTTCGATCCCCACATAACCTTCCTGTCTGTAAATACCTTCTAGTATAGTATTTGGTAATAGTTAATGAAAGAAAAGCTTTTTACTCTACTGGGTCTATGGAACGTCTTGACCATCGCTGTGCATTAAGTTGCAGCTACATGATTGGCTGATTAGACATTTAAATGAACAATTAAGTGTAGATTTGTACTTAATTAAGTGGCCACTGTGTATAAATAATATTTAAGCACCGGAATGACTAGTATAGTCAATGGAAAAGAAAGGGTCGTGCGTAGGTGCTGTCACCTGACTGAGAGACTGAGGCGGTGAAAAAACAGAAAAGCCGAGAGACGGCGCCTTCATGCGTTTTTATACATTTCTGGCAGCCAGAATTAGGAAATAAATCAGGCAATACTGGCTGACTGACAGAGGAATTCTCGTCAGACGCTGCAAATTTATTGTAAAGACTGACCTGATAGCCGGAGCACGTTAAGCACGCCAGTTCAGTGTCATTTGGCCACAGATTTTTTCTGATTCATCATAATCAGAACATTTCATCATAAAAAGACCGCTTAATGGAGCTGTCATTCAGGCACTTGGACCAGTATCACAAAGCCACTCGAAAACACTGTATGATAAAATAGAGGGTAAATTAATTCTTTAAAAAGCTCAACTGTCTCTCGGGGAAACAATATCATTAGTGGTCACAAATTTGACCTTTCCATGTTCCTGCTCAAGGTCAACGGGAGGTTTAAGCCCATCCCAGCACATGGTCCCAGGGGCAGCAACACGGTCAGGAAAGCTGGCCAATCCATGACAGGGATCAAACACACACTGTCTCTCTCACAAACCTACACCAATGACCGATTTAAAGAGCCCAATTAGCCTGACACGCAGGCATTTGGATTGGAAGAGGTAAGCAAAAAACACACTGAGGAACCCATGCAGACACGGGGAGAACTGCAGTCCCCACGCAGAAGGACCCCGGAGCCAAATTCAAGCCCACAACCTTCTCGCTGTGAGGCAACACTACATCACTGCGTATTAGCAAACCCTTCAAAATAAATCTCAGCAACACAAGTGGACTTCTATACGTTATAATTTTCATGTACTTTCTAGGCACTATAGTCAAAAATGTAATTTTGGGGGCATTTTCCCCTCAATGGTATTCTTGGAAGGAATGTACAAGGTAGGACTGAATACCCACCCGATGCAGAATGTTCCACGGTGGTTTGCTCAAACAGCCACAAGACAAACAACAGATTAAAAAAAATTGAGATACAGAATCTTAGGCTTTCAAATGATTTAGAAATTACTGCGAAGAATACTTTTCTATAAGTTCTATAAGTATTTGGTCAACCCAGTGTGTGGGCAACAAATGTTGAACAAATGCTCTATTATCTTATGTTTTTTAAATGGTGTGGTGCCAGAGTTCTGGAAATATGGTATTATTAACCCCATCCCCAAAGCTGGGGCAAAAGATAACAGAATATCTCTAAACTATCAGGGAATTACTTTAACATCTTCCGTATATAAATTGTTTTGTTCTGTGCTGTGTAATCGTACTGTGGAATGGGCAGAGGCTAATGATATTATAGCAGATGAGCAAAATGGGTTTAGGAAGAAACGGAGCTGCTGATCAGATTTTTACTTGAACTACAGTTATAGATACAATGTGAAAGTTGAAGAACTGCCTTTTCTTCTCTTATTGACTTTTCTAAAGCTTTTGATCATCTGGATCTGGATACGCTCTGGAATGAGCTGTCTGCACTCGGTTTACATGGAGATATTTTGAGTTGTCTTACTGCCTTGCATGAGAACGTTAAATGTTGTGTTCGGGTGAATGGACGTCTCACAGACTGGTTCCCAGTCGATACTGGAGTTAAACAAGGGTGTATTTTATCTCCTGTTCTGTTTGCCATGTATATAAATGACCTGTCTTTAGCTGTTAAGGCCCTGGGCAAAGGTGTGTCTATTGATGATGAAAAAATATCCATATTTTAATATGCAGATGACATTGTTGTGATTTCTGAAACTGAGGATGGGCTTCAGGAGATGCTCAATGTGGCCCGCAGCTGGTGTCAGGGCTGGAAATTGAATGTGAATCCTGAAAAAACTAAAGTGGTGCATTTTAGAAATCCATCAATGCCCCTGTCTGAGTTTAGTTTCTCCTGTGGCTCGTCTTCTTTGGAAACAGTTAAAAAGTACAAATATCTGGGCTTGATGTTAACAGAATTTCTAGATTATAATGAAACTGTTAAACATCTAGCAATGCATGCAAATAGAGCCCTAGGTGCAATCATAGCTAAATGTAAATGTATGGGTGGTTTTCCTTTTAAATGTTATACCACATTGTTTGAATCCATGGTTCTGCATATTTTGACATATGCTGCTGCCGTCTGGGGTTACAAAAGTTATTCTTGTGTTGATCCTGTGTTTAACCCGGCATGCAGATTTTATTTAGGTGTGGGTAAATATACCCCAAATGCTGATATAAAAGGTGATATGGGTTGGAAAACGCCATGGCAACATCAGTGGTCCTGTATTTTTAAAAACTGGCAGAGACTTTGTGGTTTGCCTGACAGCCGATTATGCAAACGAGTTTTTCAGTGGGCGGCTCATTTGACAAATGTTAAAAACTATGCGCACATGATTAGAACATTTTTTAGCTCCATGAATTTATCTTACTTTGCTCGTACAGACATGGTTTACTCTAGTAACAACCTTCAGTGTTTTGATATGGCAGTGTTGAAGGCAGAAGAGGAATCATGGCTACAGTTAATAAATAAACCAGAGAGTAACAAACTTTGCACTTACTGCCTTTTTAAGGATACATTTGAAACTGAGCCTTATGTGCAAAATATATAATCAAGACAGCTTAGAAGTGCCTTTGCTAAATTCAGATGTGGAGTTGCCCCTTTAGTAATAGAAACTGGTTGATTTCGAACGAACACCCCAGTGGATAGACGTTACTGTACTGTATGCAATAATGGCTCCGTTGACTCAAAAGCCCATGTTCTTTTACACTGTGACATTCGTGATGAATTATTTCATACACTATCTATGTATATTGTTAATTTTAATGATGTTGATGATATAAATAAATTGTGTGTAATTTTGTGGTAAACATTGCATTAAAGAATGTGCTAAAGCCTGCCAGCTCATGTTTTTCATGAGCTCCAGTTTATAAAACAACTGTTTGTGTTTTTGGTTCCTTGGTACTATAATGTACTTTTTATGTCATCTTTTTATGTTTTTTAAGTTGGTGTATCACAACTCCTTTTTGAGGGGTCCCCAACACTTTTAATTTTGGAGAGGGATGAGGGGTCATTTGTACCGAACATTGTATTTACATACCTTTGTATTGTGTGTTGTGGAGTGACACCGAAATAAAGTTAATCTATCTATATATCTATGATTACAAAGTTAATTTTGGAGAAATATTGAGAGATTTGTAAAGGCAGGTTAGAAAGAATTTTAATGAATTAAACATCCATAAGTATTTGGACACCTGCTAATCCAACAAATCCTATTCCATCAAGCACACTTACAACAGCCTCCAATCTTCTGTGAGGGCTTCCCATTAGATGTTAAAATTAATTTGCTTCCTTTCCAGAAACAAAATCATTAGGCCAATGCAACCTACTGACCCAAATATGATTCTATCAAATACAGCTTCTGTATTCAAACCTGTGCGACTGCGGGCCCATTTTAAATTCTACTGGACATTGCAAGATTTTCAAGGTGGTGCTAAATCACAGTGATATGTGTACGCAATGATGTCCAGGGTCTAGATATTTTCAATCAGAAGTTATGCTGTGGCCCTGAGAACATGGAGTCCTGGGTTTGAATATTTCCCTCAATATAAGTGTGATGCAGCATCAGTGAAGCGCAGCAAATCAGCAGATACAGGATATGCATGTGACTTTGTCCTATAGTGTCCCCAAATCACGGTCCTCAGGGGCCAAGACCTGCTGCTGTTCCAAGCTCCCTTACCTGGGAGTCAGGTGTGCAGATGGTGTAACCAATCAGACACAATAATTGTTCAATATTTGCCATCAGGGAAAGGAAACAAGGCTGAATTTGGATCTGAGGGCCAGATTTGGGGAGCCCTGGTTTCAGGGTTTTGTGCTGTTGGGCGATAATGCAGCGAACGAGGAGGTGATTCCAGCTCAGTACACTGTGTCCACTGGGTCTCAGACAGCAGGAGACAGGATATCTGCAGCAGCGCTGGGAAACGGCTGCTGAAAACCCAACAGGACCTGTGATGTCCTACAGAGAGTCGGTCCTCGTGTCCACAGCAGGACCAGGCAGTGCAGAGACCGCAGGGCCCCATCAGACTGGCTCCAGTGCTCCGCTCCGTCCTCCGTGGCCTCCTGTCAGTTAAGCCACCTGATCGTGGGGCGAAGTCAGAGGCCATAATCAATGCAGCAACCACATTTAGCCTTATTAAAAAAAATTAGTTGCTTAGCATCCCCGCCCACCCCAGAAAAACCCTCCAGCCTCCAATTTTTCAAATTATTTTTTTTTAAAATTGCACCAAAAAGTAAGGAAAAATGCTTAAAAATTCCTGTCCATGCAAAGGATGTAATTTTCGGCTTTTAATGACTGTGCCACCTATGGGTTAGGCAGATTTGATTATTTATGTTAATAAACGTACTTATGATTTGGATTTTTTGCGCTCTTTGGATCTCAAACTCATTATAATATAATTAGGAAAAAAAAAAATGGAATACGAAGGATGCTACCAAATCTTTCTTTTTATGACCCAATCAAATTAAATCACTATTTATTTCTGAAGCATCTGACACAACGAACCTCACAACGGACCCTGGCCTACGACTCCCTGACACTAGTCCGAGGACTCAGGACTCTCCCTTAAGACAGACAGTAACTTGAGACCAGATTCACGGGGAGCCAATCCTTCACCGGTCAGCTCCGAGCACAAGTCACTGTGATGAACACCTTCAATCAGCTACTGCACAGTACCGTGTGCGCTGGTCCCTGCCAAGTACCGTGTGCGCTGGTCCCTGCTGACTACTGTGTGCGCTGGTCCCTGCCCAGTACCGTGTGCGCTGGTCCCTGCTGAGTACCGTGTACGCTGGTCCCTGCCCAGTACCGTGTGCGCTGGTCCCTGCCCAGTACCGTGTGCGCTGGTCCCTGCCGAGTACCGTGTGCGCTGGTCCCTGCCGAGTACTGTTTGCGCTGGTCCCTGCCCAGTACCGTGTGCGCTGGTCCCTGCCCAGTACCGTGTGCGCTGGTCCCTGCCCAGTACCGTGTGCGCTGGTCCCTGCCCAGTACCGTGTGTGCTGGTCCCTGCCCAGTACCGTGTGCGCTGGTCCCTGCCCAGTACCGTGTGTGCTGGTCCCTGTCGAGTACCGTGTCCGCCGGTCCCTGCCGAGTACCGTGTGCGCTGGTCCCTGCCGAGTACTGTTTGCGCTGGTCCCTGCCCAGTACCGTGTGCGCTGGTCCCTGCCCAGTACCGTGTGCGCTGGTCCCTGTCGAGTACCGTGTGCGCTGGTCCCTGCCGAGTACCGTGTGCACTGGTCCCTGCCGAGTACTGTTTGCGCTGGTCCCTGCCCAGTACAGTGTGCGCTGGTCCCTGCTGAGTACCGTGTGCGCTGGTCCCTGCCCAGTACCGTTTGCGCTGGTCCCTGCCCAGTACCGTGTGCGCTGGTCCCTGCCCAGTACCGTGTGCGCTGGTCCCTGCCCAGTACCGTGTGCGCTGGTCCCTGCCGAGTACCGTGTGCGCTGGTCCCTGCTGAGTACTGTGTGCGCTGGTCCCTGCCCAGTACCGTGTGCGCTGGTCCCTGCCCAGTACCGTGTGCGCTGGTCCCTGCCGAGTACCGTGTGCGCTGGTCCCTGCCCAGTACCGTGTGCGCTGGTCCCTGCTGAGTACTGTGTGCTCTGGTCCCTGCTGAGTACCGTCTGCGCTGGTCCCTGCCCAGTACCGTGTGCGCTGGTCCCTGCCCAGTACCGTGTGTGCTGGTCCCTGCCCAGTACCGTGTGCGCTGGTCCCTGCCCAGTACTGTGTGCGCTGGTCCCTGCTGAGTACCGTGTGCGCTGGTCCCTGCCCAGTACCGTGTGCGCTGGTCCCTGCCCAGTACCGTGTGCGCTGGTCCCTGCTGAGTACCGTGTGCGCTGGTCCCTGCCCAGTACCGTGTGCGCTGGTCCCTGCCCAGTACTGTGTGCGCTGGTCCCTGTAGAGTACTGTGTGCGCTGGTCCCTGCCCAGTACCGTGTGCGCTGGTCCCTGCCCAGTACTGTGTGCGCTGGTCCCTGCCCAGTACCGTGTGCGCTGGTCACTGCCAAGTATCGTGTGCGCTGGTCCCTGCCCAGTAGCGTGTGCGCTGGTCCCTGCCGAGTATCGTGTGCGCTGGTCCCTGCCCAGTACCGTGTGCGCTGGTCCCTGCCCAGTACTGTGTGCGCTGGTCCCTGCCCAGTACCGTGTGCGCTGGTCCCTGCCAAATATCGTGTGCGCTGGTCCCTGCCCAGTAGCGTGTGCGCTGGTCCCTGCCCAGTAGCGTGTGCGCTGGTCCCTGCCGAGTATCGTGTGCGCTGGTCCCTGCCGAGTACCGTGTGCGCTGGTCCCTGCCCAGTACCGTGTGCGCTGGTCCCTGCCCAGTACCGTGTGCGCTGGTCCCTGCCCAGTACCGTGTGCGCTGGTCCCTGCCCAGTACCGTGTGCGCTGGTCCCCGCCCAGTACCGTGTGCGCTGGTCCCTGCCGAGTACCGTGTGCGCTGGTCCCTGCCGAGTACCGTGTGCGCTGGTCCCTGTCGAGTACCGTGTGCGCTGGTCCCTGCCGAGTACCGTGTGCGCTGGTCCCTGCCGAGTACTGTTTGCGCTGGTCCCTGCCCAGTACCGTGTGCGCTGGTCCCTGCTGAGTACCGTGTGCGCTGGTCCCTGCCCAGTACCGTTTGCGCTGGTCCCTGCCCAGTACCGTGTGCGCTGGTCCCTGCCCAGTACCGTGTGCGCTGGTCCCTGCCGAGTACCGTGTGCGCTGGTCCCTGCCCAGTACTGTCTGCGCTGGTCCCTGCCCAGTACCGTGTGCGCTGGTCCCTGCCCAGTACCGTGTGTGCTGGTCCCTGTCGAGTACCGTGTGCGCTGGTCCCTGCCGAGTACCGTGTGCGCTGGTCCCTGCCGAGTACTGTTTGCGCTGGTCCCTGCCCAGTACCGTGTGCGCTGGTCCCTGCCGAGTACCGTGTGCGCTGGTCCCTGCCGAGTACCGTGTGCGCTGGTCCCTGCCCAGTACTGTGTGCGCTGGTCCCTGCCGAGTACTGTTTGCGCTGGTCCCTGCCCAGTACCGTGTGCGCTGGTCCCTGCCCAGTACCGTGTGCGCTGGTCCCTGCCCAGTACCGTGTGCGCTGGTCCCTGCCCAGTACCGTGTGTGCTGGTCCCTGCCCAGTACCGTGTGCGCTGGTCCCTGCCCAGTACCGTGTGCGCTGGTCCCTGTCGAGTACCGTGTGCGCCGGTCCCTGCCGAGTACCGTGTGCGCCGGTCCCTGCCGAGTACTGTTTGCGCTGGTCCCTGCCCAGTACCGTGTGCGCTGGTCCCTGCTGAGTACCGTGTGCGCTGGTCCCTGCCCAGTACCGTTTGCGCTGGTCCCTGCCAAGTACCGTGTGCGCTGGTCCCTGCCCAGTACCGTGTGCGCTGGTCCCTGCCGAGTACCGTGTGCGCTGGTCCCTGCTGAGTACCGTGTGCGCTGGTCCCTGCCCAGTACTGTGTGTGCTGGTCCCTGCCCAGTACCGTGTGCGCTGGTCCCTGCCCAGTACCGTGTGCGCTGGTCCCTGCCCAGTACCGTGTGCGCTGGTCCCTGCCCAGTACCGTGTGCGCTGGTCCCTGCTGAGTACCATGTGCGCTGGTCCCTGCCCAGTACCGTGTGCGCTGGTCCCTGCCCAATACCGTGTGCGCTGGTCCCTGCTGAGTACCGTGTGCGCTGGTCCCTGCCCAGTACTGTGTGCGCTGGTCCCTGTAGAGTACTGTGTGCGCTGGTCCCTGCCCAGTACCGTGTGCGCTGGTCCCTGCCCAGTACTGTGTGCGCTGGTCCCTGCCCAGTACCGTGTGCGCTGGTCCCTGCCGAGTATCGTGTGCGCTGGTCCCTGCCCAGTACCGTGTGCACTGGTCCCTGCCGAGTATCGTGTGCGCTGGTCCCTGCCGAGTATCGTGTGCGCTGGTCCCTGCCCAGTACCGTGTGCGCTGGTCCCTGCCGAGTATCGTGTGCGCTGGTCCCTGCCGAGTATCGTGTGCGCTGGTCCCTGCCGAGTATCGTGTGCGCTGGTCCCTGCCCAGTACCGAGTGCGCTGGTCCCTGCTGAGTACCGTGTGCGCTGGTCCCTGCCCAGTACCGTGTGCGCTGGTCCCTGCCCAGTACCGTGTGCGCTGGTCCCTGCTGAGTACCGTGTGCGCTGGTCCCTGCCCATTACCGTGTGCGCTGGTCCCTGCCCATTACCGTGTGCGCTGGTCCCTGCCCAGTACCGTGTGCGCTGGTCCCTGTAGAGTACTGTGTGCGCTGGTCCCTGCCCAGTACCGTGTGCGCTGGTCCCTGTAGAGTACTGTGTGCGCTGGTCCCTGCCCAGTACTGTGTGCGCTGGTCCCTGCCCAGTACCGTGTGCGCTGGTCCCTGCCGAGTATCGTGTGCGCTGGTCCCTGCCGACTATCGTGTGCGCTGGTCCCTGCCGAGTATCGTGTGCGCTGGTCCCTGCCCAGTACCGTGTGCGCTGGTCCCTGCCCAGTACCGTGTGCGCTGGTCCCTGCCCAGTACCGTGTGCGCTGGTCCCCGCCCAGTACCGTGTGCGCTGGTCCCCGCCCAGTACCGTGTGCGCTGGTCCCTGCCCAGTGCCGTGTGCGCTGGTCCCTGCCCAGTACCGTGTGAGCTGGTCCCTGCCCAGTGCCGTGTGCGCTGGTCCCTGCCCAGTACCGTGTGCGCTGGTCCCTGCCCAGTACCGTGTGCGCTGGTCCCTGCCCAGTACCGTGTGCGCTGGTCCCTGCCCAGTACCGTGTGCGCTGGTCCCTGCCAAATATCGTGTGCGCTGGTCCCTGCCCAGTAGCGTGTGCGCTGGTCCCTGCCCAGTAGCGTGTGCGCTGGTCCCTGCCGAGTATCGTGTGCGCTGGTCCCTGCCGAGTATCGTGTGCGCTGGTCCCTGCCCAGTACCGTGTGCGCTGGTCCCTGCCCAGTACCGTGTGCGCTGGTCCCTGCCCAGTACCGTGTGCGCTGGTCCCTGCCCAGTACCGTGTTCGCTGGTCCCTGCCCAGTACCGTGTGCGCTGGTCCCTGCCGAGTACCGTGTGCGCTGGTCCCTGCCGAGTACCGTGTGCGCTGGTCCCTGCCCAGTACTGTGTGCGCTGGTCCCTGCCGAGTACTGTTTGCGCTGGTCCCTGCCCAGTACCGTGTGCGCTGGTCCTGCCCAGTACCGTGTGCGCTGGTCCCTGCCCAGTACCGTGTGCGCTGGTCTCTGCCCAGTACCGTGTGTGCTGGTCCCTGCCCAGTACCGTGTGCGCTGGTCCCTGCCCAGTACCGTGTGCGCTGGTCCCTGTCGAGTACCGTGTGCGCCGGTCCCTGCCGGGTACCGTGTGCGCTGGTCCCTGCCGAGTACTGTTTGCGCTGGTCCCTGCCCAGTACCGTGTGCGCTGGTCCCTGCCCAGTACCATGTGCGCTGGTCCCTGTCGAGTACCGTGTGCGCTGGTCCCTGCCGAGTACCGTGTGCACTGGTCCCTGCCGAGTACTGTTTGCGCTGGTCCCTGCCGAGTATCGTGTGCGCTGGTCCCTGCCCAGTACCGTGTGCGCTGGTCCCTGCCGAGTATCGTGTGCGCTGGTCCCTGCCGAGTATCGTGTGCGCTGGTCCCTGCCGAGTATCGTGTGCGCTGGTCCCTGCCCAGTACCGAGTGCGCTGGTCCCTGCTGAGTACCGTGTGCGCTGGTCCCTGCCCAGTACCGTGTGCGCTGGTCCCTGCCCAGTACCGTGTGCGCTGGTCCCTGCTGAGTACCGTGTGCGCTGGTCCCTGCCCATTACCGTGTGCGCTGGTCCCTGCCCATTACCGTGTGCGCTGGTCCCTGCCCAGTACCGTGTGCGCTGGTCCCTGTAGAGTACTGTGTGCGCTGGTCCCTGCCCAGTACCGTGTGCGCTGGTCCCTGTAGAGTACTGTGTGCGCTGGTCCCTGCCCAGTACTGTGTGCGCTGGTTCCTGCCCAGTACCGTGTGCGCTGGTCCCTGCCGAGTATCGTGTGCGCTGGTCCCTGCTGAGTATCGTGTGCGCTGGTCCCTGCCGAGTATCGTGTGCGCTGGTCCCTGCCCAGTACCGTGTGCGCTGGTCCCTGCCCAGTACCGTGTGCGCTGGTCCCTGCCCAGTACCGTGTGCGCTGGTCCCCGCCCAGTACCGTGTGCGCTGGTCCCCGCCCAGTACCGTGTGCGCTGGTCCCTGCCCAGTGCCGTGTGCGCTGGTCCCTGCCCAGTACCGTGTGAGCTGGTCCCTGCCCAGTGCCGTGTGCGCTGGTCCCTGCCCAGTACCGTGTGCGCTGGTCCCTGCCCAGTACCGTGTGCACTGGTCCCTGCCCAGTACTGTGTGCGCTGGTCCCTGCCCAGTACCGTGTGCGCTGGTCCCTGCCAAATATCGTGTGCGCTGGTCCCTGCCCAGTAGCGTGTGCGCTGGTCCCTGCCCAGTAGCGTGTGCGCTGGTCCCTGCCGAGTATCGTGTGCGCTGGTCCCTGCCGAGTATCGTGTGCGCTGGTCCCTGCCCAGTACCGTGTGCGCTGGTCCCTGCCCAGTACCGTGTGCGCTGGTCCCTGCCCAGTACCGTGTGCGCTGGTCCCTGCCCAGTACCGTGTTCGCTGGTCCCTGCCCAGTACCGTGTGCGCTGGTCCCTGCCGAGTACCGTGTGCGCTGGTCCCTGCCGAGTACCGTGTGCGCTGGTCCCTGCCCAGTACTGTGTGCGCTGGTCCCTGCCGAGTACTGTTTGCGCTGGTCCCTGCCCAGTACCGTGTGCGCTGGTCCTGCCCAGTACCGTGTGCGCTGGTCCCTGCCCAGTACCGTGTGCGCTGGTCTCTGCCCAGTACCGTGTGTGCTGGTCCCTGCCCAGTACCGTGTGCGCTGGTCCCTGCCCAGTACCGTGTGCGCTGGTCCCTGTCGAGTACCGTGTGCGCCGGTCCCTGCCGGGTACCGTGTGCGCTGGTCCCTGCCGAGTACTGTTTGCGCTGGTCCCTGCCCAGTACCGTGTGCGCTGGTCCCTGCCCAGTACCATGTGCGCTGGTCCCTGTCGAGTACCGTGTGCGCTGGTCCCTGCCGAGTACCGTGTGCACTGGTCCCTGCCGAGTACTGTTTGCGCTGGTCCCTGCCCAGTACAGTGTGCGCTGGTCCCTGCTGAGTACCGTGTGCGCTGGTCCCTGCCCAGTTCCGTTTGCGCTGGTCCCTGCCCAGTACCGTGTGCGCTGGTCCCTGCCCAGTACCGTGTGCGCTGGTCCCTGCCGAGTACCGTGTGCGCTGGTCCCTGCTGAGTACCGTGTGCGCTGGTCCCTGCCCAGTACCGTGTGCGCTGGTCCCTGCCCAGTACCGTGTGCGCTGGTCCCTGCCGAGTACCGTGTGCGCTGGTCCCTGTTCAGTACCGTGTGCGCTGGTCCCTGCTGAGTACTGTGTGCTCTGGTCCCTGCTGAGTACCGTCTGCGCTGGTCCCTGCCCAGTACCGTGTGCGCTGGTCCCTGCCCAGTACCGTGTGTGCTGGTCCCTGCCCAGTACCGTGTGCGCTGGTCCCTGCCCAGTACCGTGTGCTCTGGTCCCTGCCCAGTACTGTGTGCGCTGGTCCCTGCTGAGTACCGTGTGCGCTGGTCCCTGCCCAGTACCGTGTGCGCTGGTCCCTGCCCAGTACCGTGTGCGCTGGTCCCTGCTGAGTACCGTGTGCGCTGGTCCCTGCCCAGTACCGTGTGCGCTGGTCCCTGCCCAGTACTGTGTGCGCTGGTCCCTGTAGAGTACTGTGTGCGCTGGTCCCTGCCGAGTACCGTGTGCGCTGGTCCCTGCCCAGTACTGTGTGCGCTGGTCCCTGCCCAGTACCGTGTGCGCTGGTCCCTGCCAAGTATCGTGTGCGCTGGTCCCTGCCCAGTAGCGTGTGCGCTGGTCCCTGCCGAGTATCGTGTGCGCTGGTCCCTGCCCAGTACCGTGTGCGCTGGTCCCTGCCCAGTACTGTGTGCGCTGGTCCCTGCCCAGTACCGTGTGCGCTGGTCCCTGCCAAATATCGTGTGCGCTGGTCCCTGCCCAGTAGCGTGTGCGCTGGTCCCTGCCCAGTAGCGTGTGCGCTGGTCCCTGCCCAGTAGCGTGTGCGCTGGTCCCTGCCCAGTAGCGTGTGCGCTGGTCCCTGCCGAGTATCGTGTGCGCTGGTCCCTGCCCAGTACCGTGTGCGCTGGTCCCTGCCCAGTACCGTGTTCGCTGGTCCCTGCCCAGTACCGTGTGCGCTGGTCTCTGCCCAGTACCGTGTGCGCTGGTCCCTGCCCAGTACCGTGTGCGCTGGTCCCTGCCCAGTACCGTGTGCGCTGGTCCCTGCCCAGTACCGTGTGCGCTGGTCCCTGCCGAGTACCGTGTGCGCTGGTCCCTGCCGAGTACTGTTTGCGCTGGTCCCTGCCCAGTACCGTGTGCGCTGGTCCCTGCTGAGTACCGTGTGCGCTGGTCCCTGCCCAGTACCGTTTGCGCTGGTCCCTGCCCAGTACCGTGTGCGCTGCTCCCTGCCCAGTACCGTGTGCGCTGGTCCCTGCCGAGTACCGTGTGCGCTGGTCCCTGCCCAGTACTGTGTGCGCTGGTCCCTGCCCAGTACCGTGTGCGCTGGTCCCTGCCCAGTACCGTGTGCGCTGGTCCCTGTCGAGTACCGTGTGCGCTGGTCCCTGCCGAGTACCGTGTGCGCTGGTCCCTGCCGAGTACTGTTTGCGCTGGTCCCTGCCCAGTACCGTGTGCGCTGGTCCCTGCCGAGTACCGTGTGCGCTGGTCCCTGCCGAGTACCGTGTGCGCTGGTCCCTGCCCAGCACTGTGTGCGTTGGTCCCTGCCGAGTACTGTTTGCGCTGGTCCCTGCCCAGTACCGTGTGCGCTGGTCCCTGCCCAGTACCGTGTGCGCTGGTCCCTGCCCAGTACCGTGTGTGCTGGTCCCTGCCCAATACCGTGTGCGCTGGTCCCTGCCCAGTACCGTATGCGCCGGTCCCTGTCGAGTACCGTGTGCGCCGGTCCCTGCCGAGTACCGTGTGCGCTGGTCCCTGCCGAGTACTGTTTGCGCTGGTCCCTGCCCAGTACCGTGTGCGCTGGTCCCTGCTGAGTACCGTGTGCGCTGGTCCCTGCCCAGTACCGTTTGCGCTGGTCCCTGCCCAGTACCATGTGCGCTGGTCTCTGCCCAGTACCGTGTGCGCTGGTCCCTGCCGAGTACCGTGTGCGCTGGTCCCTGCTGAGTACCGTGTGCGCTGGTCCCTGCCGAGTACCGTGTGCGCTGGTCCCTGCTGAGTACCGTGTGCGCTGGTCCCTGTCCAGTACTGTGTGCGCTGGTCCCTGCCCAGTACCGTGTGCGCTGGTCCCTGCCCAGTACCGTGTGCGCTGGTCCCTGCCCAGTACCGTGTGCGCTGGTCCCTGCCCAGTACCGTGTGCGCTGGTCCCTGCTGAGTACCATGTGCGCTGGTCCCTGCCCAGTACCGTGTGCGCTGGTCCCTGCCCAATACCGTGTGCGCTGGTCCCTGCTGAGTACCGTGTGCGCTGGTCCCTGCCCAGTACCGTGTGCGCTGGTCCCTGTAGAGTACTGTGTGCGCTGGTCCCTGCCCAGTACCGTGTGCGCTGGTCCCTGCCCAGTACTGTGTGCGCTGGTCCCTGCCCAGTACCGTGTGCGCTGGTCCCTGCCGAGTATCGTGTGCGCTGGTCCCTGCCCAGTACCGTGTGCACTGGTCCCTGCCGAGTATCGTGTGCGCTGGTCCCTGCCGAGTATCGTGTGCGCTGGTCCCTGCCCAGTACCGTGTGCGCTGGTCCCTGCCGAGTATCGTGTGCGCTGGTCCCTGCCGAGTATTGTGTGCGCTGGTCCCTGCCGAGTATCGTGTGCGCTGGTCCCTGCCCAGTACCGTGTGCGCTGGTCCCTGCTGAGTACCGTGTGCGCTGGTCCCTGCCCAGTACCGTGTGCGCTGGTCCCTGCCCAGTACCGTGTGCGCTGGTCCCTGCCCAGTACCGTGTGCGCTGGTCCCTGCCCAGTACCGTGTGCGCTGGTCCCCGCCCAGTACCGTGTGCGCTGGTCCCTGCCCAGTGCCGTGTGCGCTGGTCCCTGCCCAGTACCGTGTGAGCTGGTCCCTGCCCAGTATTGTGTGCGCTGGTCCCTGTCGAGTACCTCGTGCGCTGGTCCCTGCCGAGTACCGTGTGCGCTGGTCCCTGCCGAGTACTGTTTGCGCTGGTCCCTGCCCAGTACCGTGTGCGCTGGTTCCTGCTGAGTACCGTGTGCGCTGGTCCCTGCCCAGTACCGTTTGCGCTGGTCCCTGCCCAGTACCGTGTGCGCTGGTCCCTGCCCAGTACCGTGTGCGCTGGTCCCTGCCCAGTACCGTGTGCGCTGGTCCCTGCTGAGTACCATGTGCGCTGTTCCCTGCCCAGTACCGTGTGCGCTGGTCCCTGCCCAATACCGTGTGCGCTGGTCCCTGCTGAGTACCGTGTGCGCTGGTCCCTGCCCAGTACCGTGTGCGCTGGTCCCTGCCCAGTACCGTGTGCGCTGGTCCCTGCCCAGTACCGTGTGCGCTGGTCCCTGTAGAGTACTGTGTGCGCTGGTCCCTGCCCAGTACCGTGTGCGCTGGTCCCTGCCCAGTACTGTGTGCGCTGGTCCCTGCCCAGTACCGTGTGCGCTGGTCCCTGCCGAGTATCGTGTGCGCTGGTCCCTGCCCAGTACCGTGTGCACTGGTCCCTGCCGAGTATCGTGTGCGCTGGTCCCTGCCGAGTATCGTGTGCGCTGGTCCCTGCCCAGTACCGTGTGCGCTGGTCCCTGCCGAGTATCGTGTGCGCTGGTCCCTGCCGAGTATCGTGTGCGCTGGTCCCTGCCGAGTATCGTGTGCGCTGGTCCCTGCCGAGTATCGTGTGCGCTGGTCCCTGCCCAGTACCGTGTGCGCTGGTCCCTGCTGAGTACCGTGTGCGCTGGTCCCTGCCCAGTACCGTGTGCGCTGGTCCCTGCCCAGTACCGTGTGCGCTGGTCCCTGCTGAGTACCGTGTGCGCTGGTCCCTGCCCAGTACCGTGTGCGCTGGTCCCTGCCCAGTACCGTGTGCGCTGGTCCCTGTAGAGTACTGTGTGCGCTGGTCCCTGCCCAGTACCGTGTGCGCTGGTCCCTGTAGAGTACTGTGTGCGCTGGTCCCTGCCCAGTACTGTGTGCGCTGGTCCCTGCCCAGTACCGTGTGCGCTGGTCCCTGCCGAGTATCGTGTGCGCTGGTCCCTGCCGAGTATCGTGTGCGCTGGTCCCTGCCGAGTATCGTGTGCGCTGGTCCCTCCCCAGTACCGTGTGCGCTGGTCCCTGCCCAGTACCGTGTGCGCTGGTCCCTGCCCAGTACCGTGTGCGCTGGTCCCCGCCCAGTACCGTGTGCGCTGGTCCCCGCCCAGTACCGTGTGCGCTGGTCCCTGCCCAGTACCGTGTGAGCTGGTCCCTGCCCAGTATCGTGTGCGCTGGTCCCTGTCGAGTACCGTGTGCGCTGGTCCCTGCCGAGTACCGTGTGCGCTGGTCCCTGCCGAGTACTGTTTGCGCTGGTCCCTGCCCAGTACCGTGTGCGCTGGTTCCTGCTGAGTACCGTGTGCGCTGGTCCCTGCCCAGTACCGTTTGCGCTGGTCCCTGCCCAGTACCGTGTGCGCTGGTCCCTGCCCAGTACCGTGTGCGCTGGTCCCTGCCGAGTACCGTGTGCGCTGGTCCCTGCTGAGTACCGTGTGCGCTGGTCCCTGCCCAGTACCGTGTGCGCTGGTCCCTGTCGAGTACCGTGTGCGCTGGTCCCTGCCGAGTACCGTGTGCGCTGGTCCCTGCCCAGTACCGTGTGCGCTGGTCCCTGCCGAGTACTGTTTGCGCTGGTCCCTGCCCAGTACCGTGTGCCCTGGTCCCTGCCTAGTACCGTGTGCGCTGGTCCCTGCCCAGTATCGTGTGCGCTGGTCCCTGCCCAGTACCGTGTGCCCTGGTCCCTGCCCAGTACCGTGTGCGCTGGTCCCTGCCCAGTACCGTGTGCGCTGGTCCCTGCTGAGTACCGTGTGCGCTGGTCTTTGCCCAGTACCGTGTGCGCTGGTCCCTGCCCAGTACCGTGTGCGCTGGTCCCTGCCCAGTACCGTGTGCGCTGGTCCCTGCTGAGTACCGTGTGCGATGTGCCCTGCCCAGTAATGTGTGCGCTGGTCCCTGTAGAGTACTGTGTGCGCCGGTCCCTGCCCAGTACCGTGTGCGCTGGTCCCTGCCCAGTACCGTGTGCGCTGGTCCCTGTCGAGTACCGTGTGCGCTGGTCCCTGCCCAGTACCGTGTGCGCTGGTCCCAAGGTGAGAGGCAAACAGTGAGCAGAGTCAGGCAGCGATGGTGCAGAGAAACTGTAGCCCACGTAACAGCATCAGAACGAGCGCATGACTAAGTGTGAGGATCTGCCGCTCGGATGGAAAAACCGCGAATGAGAGTGATTTGGCGCTGCTGGCATCTGCTCAGAAAATGCAGCAGTCCCCAACGCGAGTTTTTAAAATAGAGTCATTTTAAGTCACTTTCATTTTAGCCAGTGTGGATTCTTAGCTAATCTTGGGTGTATACAATGGGCGAGAGGCCGGGGCACACCATGGGCAGTTCACCAATCCACCGCAGGGACCTCGCACCATTAACTCACGCACTTATACCCATCAGCAATTAGGTGGGAGCAAATTAGAGGAAACCAGAGCAAACATAGGGAACGGAGATTAATAAGATAAGCTACACTTTATTGAACCCTGTTGGGTAATTTGTCCTCTGCATTTGACCCATCCTGTAATTAGGAGCAGTGGACAGTCACAGAGCAGCGCCCGGGGACCAACTCCAGTT